>CM067223.1:38945644-39545644 GCA_034190945.1 Octodonta nipae | reverse complement strand
AGTATTTTCCGATTTTAAGCAAAACCGTATAGGTATGTCATTGAGAAAATATCGATTTAAACTATTGAAATTAGTTGAACCAATGAAGAAAAAGATATTTATAGGCTCTTCTAAACAGGGCTTCAATAAAACAAGTAAAAAAATCCACGCCTCGGATTGGAACTGTTGGACTGAATATGGTATCCCTGCGCAACTTCAGCTTTAATTTACCAGGCTCCAGAATGTGCTTATTTATTACAAATGTTTGAGTTATATATTTTCGTGGTATATAATTAATAAAAACCTTTCATATGCTCAAATATTTACACTACCTCTTTATTATTCAATTTCAATAGTTACTTATTGTTGTTTTTTTTTTAAATTTTGTTACGGAATTTGTTACGTCATTTTAAATACTTTAGAATTCAACGGTTTATTCAAATTTTGAAACAAACAATCCCAAACTTACTTTTAATATTTAATTCAGTAAGTTTATCTTTCCGATTGAAACACCAAAATTAAAGGCAAAATCGACAAACTAATAAACATTTACAGCAATGGCAACAGTTGAAATGACTGTACACATGTATATAAATTTATATACAATATCAGTCAAAAAACTATATAGATTGGGTTTGAAGAACTCCAGTTTTTAAGGAAAAAAGTAGGTATCTCAAATGGAACAAAATTACTCTTTTTATTCCAAAGGAATTGAAGAGATTGATTCAAATGATCCTCGAAGTATTTTTGGAGCAGTTTCACAAGAATCACTCCCTGAAATGAATTATCAAAAATAATTAATATAACGGTAGGTTTCAGGTAAGTTTGATTTTAAGTTATAATATATAGTGTGGAACAGCCAAATGGAATAAATTCGATAACGAATAAAGAAAGAGTATTTGTTAAAAAGGGATTTCAATTTTTAAATGCGCATTTTTTCATAAAAAAAATATAGGGTGTATCATGTGTCAGAGGCCAATACAAACTTCCTTATTTTAAATGCAAGTCTCTGCATATTTTTTATTTTTTCGATTCTGCAGAAAATTACAGACAAAGTTCATGTATAATGTCCTACAACTATATTGAACTGTTTCGTAAATATTAAGTGTTTGCAGATTTGTTACAAAAAATAACATTAAAAAAAATTATTTTATTTCACTACATTACACTAAAAACCTAATAAGAAATACTGATTATTTCTTAATAATATATAAAAAAAAAACAAATAACCATTATTGTCAATGTAGGAAATGTTAACTATGCTCGCCGGGAAAGTCTTGGCAACATGCTAGTTTTGTATACAGTACTTTTGACATATTCCCAAAAAAATTACTCCAATGGCGTCAAATCAGGAGAGCGTGCTGGCCATTCTTTCGATCCACGCCTCTGTCATCCCGTGAGGATTCTCATTAGACCAAAAGCGGTAATTTTGACGATTACCACGACGGTAAAGTGTAAATGTGCTCTCATCAGAAATCAAAACATAAATTGGATCACATTGTTATCTAACCTTACCATCATTTGTTCACAGAAATACGTTCTCCTATCGAAATCATTTTTCATGAGCTCCTGAGTCGGCATCATTTTATAGTGAAGCATTTTACTTTCGTTTAGTATTTCAAAAATAGATGTGTGGATAATGTTGAACAGTGGGGCTTCTTTTCGACCAGAAATATGTGTGTTTTCTTGAAACTCAAGCATAGTATCCAATTTCGTATGATCACTTAGAGTATCGGCAGATACTTTTTTTATGTCTAACATGACCAAGCTCGCGAAACTGCTTTTTTAGTTTGCTAATTGTTCCTGGGATACAGGCGGCAAATTTGGAAAATTTTCGTGAAATAAAGGAAAAACTTGCATTTGTGCCCGTGTGTTATCTTCATAACCAATAATTTGTAGAATGGTTATTTTGTGCATTTCTGTTCTGTCCTGTTCTGTTAAACAATAGCACTGACACTAATCATCACTGTCATCCAGGCAGACAGCAAGATTCTAAGGCTATGAGTTTTGACGAAAATAAACAAAGCTTTTTTTTCAGATCAGTAAAAGAGCCGAATGGGAATAACTTATTGAGTGTAATGTAGCGAATTTGTGAACAAAATTTTTTTAATGTTAATTTTTGTAATAAATCTGAAAACATTTAATACTTACCAAACAGTTGAAGATAGGTGTAGGACATTCTACATGAGTTATGTTTAGAATTTCCTGGAGAATACAAAAAATAAGTAATATACAAGGCCTCGCATTTACAATAAGAAAGTTGATATTGCTCACTGTCACATGACACACCATATATTTTTTTTTGTTGGGAAAATGCGCATTTAAACATACAAATCAAACTGTCCAAGCGTTTTTCCCTACAAGCCCTCCTTTATTTGTTATCGAATTAATTCCATTTGACTGTTCCACACTGAAGAACTAACCTTACATTTATATTGATCAGGTATTACGTCACCAATGAACTATTTTGTATATTAAGGAAACAAATTAATAAATTTAATATTAGATTTCAATAATCATTTTTCTACTCCTTTTTAAATCATGTAGAAAACCAGGAAAGTGCTAGAATTGTAATTCATGAGTACTTGGCAAACATAACACTTTCCATTTGATTTTCTGCTATCCTTTTTGTCTTAAATAATATATAATCTTAATTAAAATACTCGCAGAAATTCTGAAAGTGCGGTTTCTGGTGAACAGGAATTTAAAAAATATAACCCCATTAAACACATGGGTCCATAACAACGCTTTACTAGCGCTTAGCAATAAAAATGTAATTTATAATTTTCTGAGCGAAACTATTATACAGAAAGCTTTCACCACAAAATTTGATCCTGCCTTAACAGTTCAGTAGAAAATATTCTAAATTATTTCTAACCAACAATTTATACTCTGAAGCAAAACATATTGTTATTTGCAACATTCTAGGTAGGTTGGGTTATTATTTCTATGAATAATAGTCCACCAGTAATCCTTTATTTAGCACAACATAAACTGCGTACTTAGTTGGAAGTTAATCTGCTATAAATAATATACGAGGCTACCCTTACCTGTAACTGTTAATTAGAAGATGCAAAAATATCCTATATAAACAAGAATATATGTACATTCGACAATATGCAATTACTTTGTAGACCTGTGTTTTACACCCTAACACTTTTTACAAGTTCAATAGTCATTTATGAACAAAAGTATTCCTGTATATTTGTATGTATTGGGTGTTGGGATTACTATGTCATAGAATATACAGTCAGGGTTAGCTCTATTAGCATTTTTTATATACTTTGCTAAATAATCGTGAAGAACAACAAACTCATTTTTTTCTTTCCGTAGCACAATTAATGCACCAAGTTACGTCACCAGTTTCGTAGTTTAAATAATAGTAATGAGTCTACCAAAATTATTTATTATTAGTTAAAACACCTATATAGTAATTGGGTACATATAGATACACACTATAAGCTACTGAATATTGCACATAAACAAAAGCTTGAAAAAATAACGAAAATAAATAAACTGCAATCTTAAAGATGTAATATATGCTAGATATCAAATGAAACAGATTATACAATTTTTGTTATGATTTTCGTTTATACCTTCATTATAATTTGAAAGTTCAGTTGGTCATTAAAGAATACCATTTTTTGTCTATTAATTTCGAAGGTGTTCTGGGACATAGCTTTTAAAACGTTTACTAGGAAAATGCCACGTTTCTGTAATTTTTAATTTGGGAAATATGTGATCTGTTAGAATTTCATCGATTGAAACAGTTAAATCTGTTTACTGTAACATCAGTGAAGGTTAATGTTCCATGAAGCTACTGAACTTTTGTGTACTAGTTGCTACATAAATGTGATCATGAAGGGTTGTTAAAGTTATATTTGTAGTACATATTATCAAGATCTTTATCAAATGGTAATATATTTGATATATATATATAATAAATGGCATGTAAAATGTTAAAGTTAAATGTAATTTAAAACATTATTTATTTAAAAGTATAGTGGTGGTATGCTCAATAAGAACATAACCGTTAAATTATTTACTCTGATTTCCGCACACGTATAAGCGGTTGTTTTTCGACAGGAAAATAGTAAACAGGATACATTTATTTATAGGGAGCCAATAATTTGAAATATTTCATATTATAAACATGCCGTGCAAGTCTCAATTCAGTTACGAAATGTGTTGTTTGATGGCTAATAAAAAGATTTATTAAGACATTATAATTAAAAATTTAAGCCATGTCATATACTATTTTACCCATCACAATAAGTTGCTTAATAAAGGCTTACTAAATTTGTAACCCTCAAATTGAATCAGTCCCATATTATATATATATCACTACATTGATTTGTAAGTAAAACTGATGCTTTATATTTAGCAATTTGTAGGTAATCACAGAACATTTGCTAAATACCTTATGATCAAACACAAAAAACTTACTTTGTTTGATCATCATGATTGACTATCACATAGAAACAGCTACCACCATCGAAATATCTTACTATAAAAGAAACAAGAAATGCATTTATTGAAAGAAATTTACACCAAATTTATACATCTTACAGACGAAAGTCTGATATTCCCCTTATCTATATTAAATGACAACAAAACAAGTGGAGTCATCGAAGTTTGCATTTGATATCTCGAATAAAATACAATACATCTTGGAAAGACCCGATGTTGGCGAAAAATTTCTCAGACCGTATATTTTAAACGTAACCTAGAGGCTAAATCTCCATAACTGGTTGTCCAACACCTTTTTCAATGTATATTATTTTTTGAATATAAAAGATTACCAGTAATAACCTTTGATAATCTTGGGATAGCGAGCAAACCACATTTATGTTAAAATAACCTCTAATTTAACAATTAAAAAGATCAGCTTTTTAACAATTTAACCTCACTCAAGGCCACCAAAAGATACAATATGGTTTTTGTAGTAACTATTTTAAGATCTCTTTCTTAATTTGATTTGACAGACAATTAATAACCGAGTTTATTTTGTAAATTTTTGCTACATTAGCGCATGAAACACGTCAACAGAAATCGTTAATTTCTATTCTTTTTATTACAAAAGGGATTATTATCAAAAACAGTGTTCTTCATGTTGACATTATTAATAAACTGAGAACAAAGTGATTTGTCTTATATCGCGAGGAGTTATATCATATTTTTTTACAAGCAGACTCTTATGACTTTTACTTCCCTATTCAAGTGGCTTTTATTAAACGTCCATGCACATTTCTGTAATATTTTACTGTAAGAAGTGTGGAATACCGCAACGCCGATAATTCTTTTGTGCTCTTTTGTAATTTATATGTAATACAAGTTTATGTTTAACTAGTGGTCACCCATTGGTCGAAATTCGAGCCTATTTCATCAAATTGTAGACACTAGTAGTTAAACAAAGCGGTTTCTGGAGCGGAAGTGGGCATAAAGGTAACCAGTCATCGAGTTCTCGCCGGGAGCTGCTGCCGAGCTGTTGGTAGTTGTTGTTTGGATAAGAAGAAGACATTGGGAAGAAGAAGAAGACATTGGGGGTGGTCGTAGGGGTGCGCGAAAGACATTTGGGTGTGTCGCAGAGGTGCGTGCCATCTGTTGTTAATAAATGAAAGCAATTGTATTGTGGGTTGCGTGGGTTGCAGAGTGCACGCCATCTGTTGATGGTTGTGGTGGTTACAAAGAAAAAAAGCTAAATACTTGGCCGGGTATCGAACGCGGCTTGCCTGATTACAAAGTCAGGTGTCCACCGAGCTGCGCTAATGCGGTTAATCGAGAAATGTTTATTTGAAAAGGTATAGTACATGCCCGTTGGGTGGGCGCGGGTTTTTGGGCGTTGTTCGGTTAGATATTTGGGGGCTGGATGGGGGGATATATTTTGTTGTCTGTAAAAAAATTTAAAATCTTGGTATTTTGTTGTCTGTAAAAAAATTTAAAATCTTTTGCTTAAGCCTGCATGCGCGAGAACGTCCACTCCTTCGAGTCTATACTTATCGTAAGCGACCGCCTACCTGCGCAAGAACGGCAACTCCTTCGAGACTCTGATTTTGTCGGATGATTCAAGACCGAGCGTAATAATTTTGATACTTGGAAAAATTTTTAATGATGAATCAAGAATTTGATGTTATGGTTTCTAGTAGTCTGCTAATAATTTTTAGAATAAAGTAACGAAAGAGGTGCAAGATGAGCATAGTGTCTCACCAACTACTGTTGAATGCAGATCGATAAAAATGACTTTACTTAAATCAAGTTTTATAATATTCACATTAATTTTGAAAAATGTCTTGTATGTTAATATACCTTATGGAACCAAGGACATGGCTGTATGCCCTTCAGGGAACTGTTTGAACCGCTCCAACTACACATTGATGGCTCGAGATAGATTAAACGATGGACGGCTGCCTGTATATTTTGCTCGCCTGTCAAACACAACAAAAAATTTCAAACTGAAGCTGATATTTTCTGATGACACTGAAGGTGACACTGACTGGATTTCAGCAGCTTCATGCCAAGATGAAAAAACTTTACTATCCAACAGCTCAATGACTATACGTGATGCTAACCTACAAGAGGAGCTCCACAAAGTGCTAATTCTTATTTGTGTAACACTCTCTACAATTACAATATTATTACTTAAATTAATTGTGAAATGTATTAGGAAAATAATGAATAATTAAAACACATAGTTATATACAATGTTTTATTTATGTAAAACACTATTCAGAAGCCAATAATAAACTACATCAACATTTTCTTTTGCACATCGTACTGGATCATTGCAGCGGCAGTGAAAAATGCATGGAGAGTCAGAAGGTTTCAGTTCAACAGCGCCATTGAAGTTTTCCAGATTGATTAGGTGATAGTGTGATTCCTCATCTTCGTTAAGCAGTTTTCTCAAATTGTTGATTTTCAGCTCTTCAAATAACTTGTTAAATAAAAAGTCATATTTCTGATGATATTTTCCTCGTACATATATGTGCGTGCATTTGGTTAGGAAAATTCTCAAAATGTCGTTCATAGTATTCAAATCATAGTGGCCATCAGAGTAGTGGAGTCCATGTAGCCGTTGTTCCAAATATCGTACTTGCCTTTTGTCTGCTGCTGATAGATAGTTAAACGGTTTAGGTGGTTTAAACAAAAACACTCCTGTGCGTTTACGTGTCTTGATAACCAATTCCTTGGGAACAAATCTTCCCTCGATTTCGAAACCTTGAATGTCGACAATTGCAATTTCCATGGTGAACCGTTGAAAAGCTATAACGAAACTGATTTTCTAAACAGCTGAGTGATCTAATATAAGCTTCGGACAATTTCGCTGAGTGGGAGAAATTCCATTAGGCAATCGTGGATAATTATGCAGAAGGCTCGGGTCTTATCGGGAAATCCCGTCTGGCTTTCAATATCCAAGCGAATATCTACAGTCGAGGATTTCATGGTGTCCTCACGTCGGGAGCAATCGATGACGAATAGGGTGTGCGTCTTGAATGCAACATAATCCAGTAGAGGGTGTTTGCCGCCGCCAAAGCTGGGATAAAAGTCCGTATACCTTTTGTACGCCTCACCGTACTCACTCTTTGAAAAATCTAAATCAAATCTCTCCATAGGCCAAAATTCGCTGTTTAAATTTAGACGAATATTGGAAATGTGAATATTGTCAAATTCCGTGGGATCTTCTTTGATGTTGCTGTGGCGATCCGTTTGAAAGGCTAAGATAACGTAACGAGGGCTTTCCAGTGCGGCACACGTCTTCACAGCCCAAATTTCACGAGTAGCACCTGTTTTGAGAGCAGGCAACTCATTTAGCTCCCATTTACGAAACGGTAAAATTATACTGGAATCCGCTTTGACGGCTTGCAGTAAATCCAATTTAACGTCATCGTTTGGAAAAATGTGACGGACTTTGAGTTCGATGTTGTTTATTGTCACTTTACCCTTGGTAGCAGCATCCGTGATTATAAGGCAATCATCATCGCTACGACTTCGCACCAGACGAATTGTTTGTTTACCACACATCACCTGCTTATAGTCGTTGAAGATGGAAAACAAATGTCCCAATGGAATGTACATGTGAAAAGTTTTATCGGCGGCATTCATATACGCTTTATGTGGAAAATTCCACCCGGCTATGAATAGGTCCTTTAAACTGTTGGGGTCGTAGCACAAGTATCCACGAATTGTACTCACGCGACCAGGGTCTCTCACGGTTTCAATTTCCTTGCCGCACAACTCGTACGTAACGCTGTCGAAGAAGAAAGCTCCAGCATTTGGTGATAGAGAAACATCTCCATTGCCTGCTGTCTTCACCACTTGTCCCTGGATTGAGATGCAGGAACCAGCCATGGAAAACCAACAATCTGTTTGATTGACGGTGATTTCAACGATATCATTGTTGCCGAATGACTTGACGTATGGATAGTAGGTTCGCAACTCCTCGCGTCTTACACTATCATCAAAATTTGGTTTGCGGAAGATATCGAACATTTGAGGAGTTGACATGGTAGCCGAGCGTTTGTAGAAACAATCTGTTTGAGAGCGTGAGTGATCTCTTGAGAGGTTTCATAGAAACTGATAGTGGACGAGGAGCGGTTAACCTCTTATATGGTTCTTCATCAAATACAAGTCGACCCATTATTATTGTAGTTGTTTCAGCTCAAGTCGAATGATGATTTCTTCACCACGAAAATTCACAAGTTCAGAGTCTTGATTCAAAATTTGCAATGTGACGTTATGTATTTCGCTTCTGTTAATCGGCAAATAGATTAAATGCTGAGGTGTTTCGTCGATGGCAAAACCAGGATCAACTGCAACGGCAAACTCGTAAATGGTGTGTGAAGGAGTGTTATTGTAGAAGGCTCCCGATGTGATGTTGCTATCGAGATGAATCGTTCTAACTTTTATAATGTTCACTGGTAAATCGGAACTGTGAACTTGATTGCGTGGTAGCAGCTGTTTAGAGATGCCCAGAATATCACCGATGCTGTCTTGCGGTTGAAAATCCACAGCGTACTTGCTGCTGAAAAGCTCACACTTGAGAGTATTGTTGTTGGGTTTCAATGAGAAAATATTCTCAACGCCCTTTGCCAAATGAATGCCAAGTGCCTTTCTAATATAAGCTTCGATGTCACCAATTTCGTATGAACCTTCGGGCAAGTCGATGAATGTTTGCGTGTTTTGATCGTCAAACAGGTAGATCTTGTCACTTCTCTCAATGTTTGGGATGCTGTTGTACGAGTGAAAACTCAATAAAGCTAGTCCGTAGTTGTAGTTGGGATCCAACTGAATAGGTGGTTGAAAATCAATCGACAGTATTGGGCTGCGACCTTTCAATGTGATGATCACAGACATGACTGATAATTATCCGCTTGTTAGCTGCTAATATAGGTTAATGTAAAACAACAATAATGCAAAATATTTATTTTTTATTATAGAGAAATTTCAAGCATAAATGGCCACAATTTGATTGATTGTACGTCTGATAAGAGTCATTGTTGTAGAGGATTTTCACTCCATTGCCAAAGTAGTTGGCTAATTCTCGGGGTGGTTTCAAACATCCAAAGCTATCAAAGTACTGAACGGTGTTTCCATTTCGCACATAAGCTACCCAATGCGTACCGTGATGACTGCTGGTATCCAAATTAACGATGGCAGACTCCTTTGTTTGTGAATGTTTAGGTAAGGTGTTTCGCATAAATACTCTCCTAAAGTAGGGGATCTTCAAATGTTTGGCATATTGCTCAAGCTCGTGATTGTAAAGTGCTCGATTGGGTAGCTTTATTGGGAGTTTTTTTGCTTCTTTAAGTAAAGCCCGAAGCCGTTGCGGGACTTTTTAAGAAAAATACCGCTTCCTTTCTTTGCAAGCTCTTCCATGGCTTGATTATGGCGCTGGTCATCCTCCAACTTCTTGCGGGCGTTCTTTGCATCTATCACGGCTTTGGCTACTCCACTGGCTCCCCCGGCAAGAGCTCCTAGTGCTGACAACCCAATTTTCGACTCAAAAGGAATGACTCGAGGTACATGGATTTTCTTGCGACCACCTGCCTTCTTAATGACTGCTCGGGCTGCTCTCAACGCCAATAACGATGTCTTGCGGACATCACTTCCAGATCCGGCAATAGCTCTCTTGATTGGTAGAACCACATTCTGTCGAAAAGATTTTTTTCCACATCGTTTTTTGATTCCAAGCCCCATCTTGCGTTTAGCCTTCATGCCTGTAGTTATAAGCTAAGAAGCTGCTTTTTCTCCAAGTGAAGCGTCCTTTGACTTGAATCTCTCCCAGGCTCGATTTTCCAACTCGTAATCAGCCTTATGACGATCCGCCAAAGACTTGTATTTACTGTAGGCGATATCGTGCGCTCGACAAGCAGCGTCTGTCTTATTGATTCCCTGCTGACCCTTGGAGAGACGGTCTAGAAGTTTTGTACCGGGTCCACAAAACTGATAACCAGGTAGATGTAGTTCAAATGGTAATTTATTGATTGCACTATTCAGTAGACTACCTCCTTTGGGAGTTAGCATGACACTGATTGAAACTGAGATAGACTGCTGTATTTAATTAGTATACACAATAAGGATGATGTCAGTATATCGTAAGATGTATATGAAGCAACAAGATGTCCAACTGCCTATCGAAAATTTGGACTTTGTCGAAGAATCACCATCATCAGCAAGTCGACACGGACAATTGTTACCAAATTTCCTACGAGCAGCATTCTGCGGACCTAGTGGTTGCGGAAAGACCAACGCATCGTTATCACTGCTATTCAATGAAAACGGCCTACGATTCGAGAACGTCTACATCTATTCCAAGTCACTCTACCAACCAAAGTACCAGCTCTTACAAGACGTTCTCAAGCTGGTTAAAGGTGTATCGTATTTTCCCTTTAAAGACAACGAAGAAGTAATTGATCTGAGTGAGGCACGCGAATGTTCAGTATTCATTTTCGATGATGTGAATGGTGATAAACAAAACAAGATTCAGAATTATTTTTCGATGGGAAGGCACAGGAATATCGATTCAATATATTTATGCCAAACGTATAGCAAAATACCTAAACAACTGATTCGAGACAATTGCAACGTAATTGTCATATTCAGACAAGATGAGGTAAATTTGAAGCACGTCTTTGATGAGCAAGTGTCTCCCGACATGGACTATGATAAATTTAAGACAATGTGTTCGGAATGCTGGCAAAATCGTTTTGGCTTTATTACAATAGCTAAGGACTTCAACTTGAATGATGGCCACTACCGTAAAGGATTCGATAAATATAAAAAGGATCAATAAAGATGATTGCTGTTAGTTGATAAAAATGTCTTCATTGAGTAGCAACATTGCTGCCACTGCTCGAAAGAAAAAGATCAAGCAATTGGCACGTTCTATTCGCAAGAAATATCTTAGTCTGAAGCTGGGAAAGTCGGAACATGATGAAACATTGAATAAACTTTTTAGACCGGTAATGACACCGCTACAAGATATTGCCTCAACTACGGCAAAAGTTCTCACTAAGATACCAACACAGACCATTAAGCGTGAGGTAATTAAACAAGAAGTGCAGGAGCTGCCATCAGTCAAAAAACATGAGTTGGAAGAGACACAATACCTCGATGAAGAACCAATCGCTGAAACTAGTATGCACACCAATGATGATGATGATGAGGTGGAGAACGAAACCTTTTACGAGGATCCCGGTAATCTCTCTAAAGAAGCAATAGAGGACTACATGGATCAGTATCCTCCAGTTGCACACAAATATCTTGAAGACTATATCACTAAAAGCGATGTTATTGACAACATATATGGACCTATATATGACGCTGCAAGTTCCAAATGGTTTCTTGGGCAAAAGGAAATCAATTTCAGTCGTAGTACAGGTCACATTATCGTTGATGGGTTACAGTTTCGAGGTACTCCAGGGTTATATCAACTAATATTTTACAAGTCACCTGATTATGCTCCCGATGATTTAGAAGCGTACCGAAGAGTGTTGGTAATGACATCAGCACACAAGAATGCAGCAGGTCGTTTGAAAGCTTCAAGTCTATATAAATATACTGAAATTATAAAGCCAATGTTTCCTCCCTTGACAAAAAAGCAACGTTTTGCTGGAACTGGTATGGAATTAACTTACAATAACAAGCCAATGGAATACGTCTACTGGGATGATCCCAACGAATTGGTTGAACGGCTGAAACTACTGATTGCATCCAAGGAAGCAGGCAACACCTCTCACGACAACGAAATAATTGCCATTTTAAATGAACTTAAGGAAGCTAATATTATACGAGATAAATAAATTTCGAACTTGAAAGTGTATATTATTCCTTATCCTATGGCAAACATGTCAGTTTCACGATGACTTTAAACAAGTTTGGGCGTAGTGCCCATCAGCAACTAATGTCATCAACATCACATAACCTAGCTTTTATGAAAGTACCTTTTTCTTTTACCGCGGAGGGAAATATCGATGCTGAGAAGCTGAAAATTACCAATGTCGAAGTACCGACGAAGGCTATGGATGCCGCCAACAAGCAGTACGTTGATAAGAAAATAGCAAACGGACTTCAGCAAATACATAGTGATTTTCAAATAGCTTTCAGCAACTACACTGGTGAAGTTCAGCAAACCTTATCTGTGTTTAAGCAAAACGAAAAGGTTAGCGAGGAACGTGGAGCTCAAAACTTTGCTGCAATGAATACTCGCATATTGAAAACCGAACAAGCTATGGAAACCCAACTACAAAATATATCGCTTCTCATTTCTAAATTCAATACATTAGAAGCTCAGTTGGAATCTGCTCGGAAAAAATATAAGGAAACCATCACAAAATTTGAAGCCTCGTTTAATGACAACCGTATATCACAGGAAAAACGTATAAACGATCTGGAACTTTCTATGAAACAAGCTCCTAAAGGTGTTGATGCAGCAGAAGTATTAAATATTGTTCGAAAGGATAAGGCTAAAGATCTTTCTGATCTAACTGAACTTAGAGACAAGATGACAAAAGTAGTGCCTGAGCTATACCGAGACATGCAAAAACTACATGATAATATTGCAAATCAAATCTTGGACCAAAATCAAAAACTTGAAGCAATCGCAGACAGTACTGCTGCAATTAAAAAGCATCATTAGGATCAATAAAAACATGCCTTTGTCTATTTTTAAGCAGTATACAAGATGGCTCCTATAGCGAAACATTCCAAAGAAAAAGTTCAAGTTGTTAAGGAACTGCATAGACCTGTGAGACGAAAGTTTCCTCGCCGACGTGTAATAATTAAAGGTTTCGATGACTCCTGGCAGTCGGACCTCGCACAAATGGATCTCTATGCAAAATCCAATCGTAATTTCAAGTTCTTCCTCGTGGTGATTGATTGCTTTTCAAAGTACGTGTGGACGAGACCGCTCAAAACGAAATCCGGTGAAGAGGTAACTCGTGCCTTTGAGAGTATTCTCAAGGAAGGACGGCACCCGAAAAATCTACAAACCGACCAGGGTAAGGAATACTACAATAGTTGCTTTCAGAAACTAATGAAGTCATACGGAATCAATCATTATAGTACATTTAGTGGACTGAAAGCCGTAATAGCTGAACGAGTAATTAGAACGCTGAAAGAACGGCTCTACAAGTACTTTAGTTTGAACGGCACCTACAAATGGATAGATATTCTACAGGAAATCGTTAAGGACTACAACCATCAAAAACATTCCAAGACAAAGATGAGACCTGTGGACATTAATAGGAAAAACGCTCGAGATATTAAAGTATACAATAACCTGAAAATTGCTGGGCCAAGAAAACTGAAAGTTGGAGATGTTGTGCGAATAAGTAAAACCAAGCACGTTTTTGATAAAGGTTACCTTCCCAGCTGGAGTACGGAATTGTTTAAAATTACGCAGGTTAAAATAACTAATCCAGTTACGTATAGTTTGGAAGATATGTCTGGTACACCGATTCAAGGGAGCTTTTACGAAGAAGAATTGCAAAAGGCTGCCTATCCTGATGTGTATCTCGTTGAGAAAATTTTGCAACGAAAAGGCAACAAGGTTAAAGTTCGGTGGCTTGGGTTTGATTCGAGCCACGACAGTTGGATTGGCACTGAAAACAAACTATAACACCAAGGTCAATCATAAATTGATAATAAATTATCATAAATATAGACATGTGCTTGCATTGCAAAATGAAGACTCAGGGTGAAAACATCACTGTAAAGTATTCGAAAAGTTTAAGTCAACATATCACCAAACTTAAACGATTACAGAAAGATATCAAATTTTATTGTGAAAAACAACAAGTGATGCAATATTTAAAAGCCTTACATATATGATGATGGTGATGGGGAACAGAGGAGCTCTTAGCAACAAGAGATCTACTTTTCCATCTTGGCGTAGGAACACATAATTGAAATCAACCGCAATCAGGTAGTGGAAGGGGTACAACTATAAAATTGTGAAAATTCCCTACATATATTCCCAGTCCCAGTTTACCTCTCGAGTGATTTGTGAAAATGAGTAGTATCAGCAGTTTTGAAACCATGGATAGTGGTTATAGTAGTGATTCCACTATCAATTACAGTGCGGACTTGGATAGAGTGTTACAAATGTATGATGAAGCTGCGAAAAAGGAAGACTATTACTTGCTGCATTCGAGATTTCCATTACTGAATTCAGAGTATGATGTTCAATGTGCACTCAGTCCTGCAAAATCCTATTCTCCAGTGGTTATCTTGCAAAAAACACCTGTAGCCGCTGGAACACCAACGAAAATTGTAATGACTATGTACGAGTGGGAGGATGTCATCATTGAGCTCAAGCTCCTGAAAACAAACTTTTTTGAAAATGCCACACCTCCAGAGTTTGCTGCCCCAGTGACCTGCGGAGATTGTCTCCATCTATCCCAGATCCAGTATGAAGACGTCAAACAAGTGTTGGTGATGAAAAACATTTGCGCGCTCTATTTGGATTATAGTGATGTGATTGAACTCTTAGCTATTAACCCTATTATCTCAAGTAAAATAATTTATTTGGAGCGCTTAAATTACTGTACTTTTTATTATAAAATAATAGATGAAATATGTTTATGGTCAAATTTACTAAATCGTTTGCCGATTGAAAAATTGTTAAAACCATTTTGTTTAGATGACGGGTCTCCATTATGTATTGCATTAAAAGAATATATTTATTATTATAAAAACATTATTTTGCGAGATATTGACATTAGAAAAATTGAATAAATGCTTATAAATTAAAAACATTGTTGTTTATTTCATCAGTTCTACACCATGGAGTGTCGAGAATACTTCCAAATATACGAAAATCGATTACGTACCTTTGAAAACTGGCCTTCCGACTTCCCTGCTGAAAAGTTAGCAAGAGCAGGGTTTATCTACCGACAAGATGCAATAGAATCCGATGGCAGCTTAAATGATGCTGTTGAATGTCCATTTTGTGATACACGTGGTTTCAACTGGGAAGATGGTGATGACCCTGTTGCCGATCATCTGGACTGGAATCCATATTGTCGCTTTTTTGATTTTGATGACACTTACCACATCACCAGACCTATCAGACATAAAAGCAAAGTGACATTTGAGAGCAGACTTGAGACGTTCAAAGACTGGCCTATTGCCTTGAAGCAGACACCCGCCGAGCTTGTCAACGCCGGCTTCTTTTACACGGGCTACGGTGACAGGATCACTTGTCATTGCTGTAGCTTAGAGCTCAAGAATCTCTTACCTTGTGATGATATTACAGAGCTTCACAGAAAGGGATCAGCTAAATGTTTATTGCTTAGAGACTGCCCACCAAATCCCCACACTGACTCTAATCATAATACTTGTAAAATTTGCTTAACTAATGAAATGACAATTGTTTTTATGCCATGCAGACACTTTGCTAGTTGCTTTGATTGTTCTCTGAAAATAGATCATTGCTGCATATGTAGACGGAAATTGCAGGTTATTTAAAAATATATGTATGCTAAAAATAAAAGACAAAGTTACCAATATGCTGTTTTATTTAAAATAAATAAACATAGACTAATAACATAACTACATCAAATATTACTTATACATATATCTTGAAAGTAAAAATTAATTTAGAGGCTGTAGTGGCCCCAGGGTAAAGTATCATATGAGTCTTTTAACAGATAGCGCTTGTCATCAAAAGGACTGAGGGCAATTTTTGTCTGCTCTACACTAAATATGTTATGAGCATATGATCTAATACAGCGTTGGGAAGCAATAGTTTGCTGGTTTTCTTGCAAACAATAGAGGTAATCATCAAACGTAATACTATTTTTAACTACATTGTATTTTACGCCTTTTGACTTTTTGATGCATTTTCCTCCTAGGATTAGGTAGGTGAACATTTTCGAACGGAGGCCTACAAAATGTGAAATACTGTAGCCCTTAGCCTCATCCTTCATTAAACCAAGCACCTTTTTATTAACTAGTGGGATGTTGTAGATATTATCGGGGGGATAGTCTGATGTGTCGAAACGATGGAGATTGGGTTTGACGAGCTCTTCATATATATCATCAGAAATTATCTCAAGCAAAAATGAATCAGTATCGATGTATAGAAGTTTGACTAGATGACGAGGGTACTTTTTATAAATGAAATCATAGAGGAAGTCATACATTAGGATTTTTGAAAGTTCCAGAATTGCGCACCCGATATACAGAGGTTTATTGAAGAGCAAATCAGTTTTGTTTAACTCAATTGCCATCAACTCATCATCGAATATGGTGCGACTGTGAAATGCTGGGGAAGCAATAAGATTTTTAGCACCGTATCGACCTTCCCAATGGTTGACTAGTTTAACGATACGATGCTTTCGGATATTCTCCATAGTTTTACCGAAGACTGCGTTATTCATCAATTTGAACAAATTCTTCTCAAAATCATTAGTCGCTTGAGCTCTTAGGGAAGTATTTAGATCGATATAGGACTTGAGCCACGGAGACTGTTTGAATTTCAACACCCGGTGAATGTGTTTGAGAATGATGCCATTCTCAAGAGCTTGTTTCAGATTTCTATAGTGAATAATATATTTTTCCTTGTCATGCAAGGTAGTCATGAGTTTGGGAAGTTTAGAGCCGGGAGGGGTGCGGCGCTCCGGACAGAAGGGAAGGTCTTTATGATGATCATGCAAATGCTTGGGATACTCCAGATCAACTTCCAAAAAATAACCAATGTCTGAATCATCGGGAATTTGAGTGACATCGATGTTGGTATCAGCAGACCATTGGAATCCCCCGTAGGGTAAGGGTTGACTTTGACTATATCCATATAAATTATTAGCGTCTACGTGGTAAATGAATTTGGAGGGTTTATTAGGATTATAATTGGGCATATACTTGTTATTCGCCTCGGAAAACCTATTAGAACATTGGGAAATACCTCCACGTATTCCACGTTCAATGAACATCAGCATGTCAACATTTTGAAGAATTTCCAATTGGCAACTTGTGTACTTGAGCATACACTGCCAAGAATATCCAGGTAGAGTGTAACAATGGGCTGGATCTAAGTCATATGTTTGATGGGCCCTATCACGGAAATTTTCAAACACGTCAGTTAGAAGAAGAATGTCCACTTTCATGTACAACTCCATGTAGTTGCGGATGGTTTGGCATTCAAAGGAATCCCATACTCTTTTAGCATGTTCGTAATCAGCTTGAGAAACGTTCTGGTCATTCAATTTATTATAAAAATTCTCTATAGGCGGTAATTGGGTTTCACTTAATTTTTCCAATGAATCAACATAATCATAAGGAAAGATTCCCTTTCGTTTTAGCATCTTTAGTTTCGCTAACGACACATGATTGAAGATTGAAGTTAAATTAACAAATTGATCGGTTTTTAAAGTGGATGCCAGCTCATCCAAAGAAGATCCCAGAAATCTAAATGAGTCGATAAATCTAAATTTTATTTTGTGTCCTTATCATGTTTAGTAAAGGCAATATACTTCTCTTTATTGATTGGTACAAGAGTTATTTGATCATGCTTGGCGAGATCTCTAATTATAAAGTGGGAGTCGTATCCACTTAGGTTGTGGAACACTACTGGAACTATGAAAGACTCTCGGTACCTGAGGTTACAATAATTATGTGAATAGCCTCTAAATGCACCGGAAAGGTGAGAGTGGTCTCTAACGATTTTATCTTGAGGTAAAAAGGGCTTCTCACAGATATGACATGTGCCAGATGCATCTTTGAGACTAACCTCCACATTGAGAGGTACAACATCGGTTAGTTTGGACTGCACGAACTTTGTCAAGTTTGCCATTTCATTGGTGAACCACTCCATACAGTTAGAGCCCGTGAAGCTCCTATAGTACGAAAAAGAGTCATCATAGGAACATTTGAAATAATAACCAGCACATATGGCTGAATGCTGCTGATATTTATGAGTTTTGGTAGAAGTAGTATCGGAAAAAAAAGTATCGACTCAAAATCTGCATAAACAATAAAAGAAAGCCTTTCCTTGAATGAAAAATTATTAAACTCAACTACCGCCTTCTTAGGAAAAGATATTTTGCAATTATTTACATTTTTACAATATTCAATGTGGCTCTCAAGGCTGCTGGAGTCACTAAAATAATTTAGACAACGATCGCATATTAATTTTTTACTTTTATGCTTGCTAAGTTGATTTGAAACAAGACGTGATAAATTTTTAATTAGGCAGAAATGATATTTTATTTCCACGTCGTTTGCTGTTATTTCTACATTTTCGAAATCATTGACTTTAGGAACATATTTATTTTGAACCATTAAGAGATTGACATGTTTGTCTAACTTACATTTAGTGATTCGAGCTAGAACTGTTTGATAATACTCATTATCTTTTGTTTTTATCAATTCTAAGACATATACATTAATAGAAATATTATTAAGTTTCTCAAACTTAGTAATTTGCTGTAAAGTCATAGGAAATGTCAAACCAGTTAGATTTAATACAGTAGATGGCTCGGGGTAAGCTGATATTCTATCAACATTAATGGCTGTAGGGTACAAATGAGCAATAACGCTGTATAAAAAACAAAGATCATCATCATAGTTCTTAATATTGATTACAGCATGTTTTTTAGAAATTGATTCTGGTAATCTTATGAAAGATGAGGCTCCATTTCCAATTTCAAATTTATTATTGTTTATTTCTAAGTTTAGAACTTTATACAAACTCCATCCTGATGCCTTTTCCTGAAATTCCTCTAATTTACGTAAAATTTCATTCCGAATGTGTTCATAGAACCACCCATTCAAATCTGTACCCCTATCTATTATCGCGTTTTTCGTATTAAAATATTTATATTCCATAATTTCCTCCATTCCAGATTTCTTTATGAATTCACCACAAAAGGTTGTATTTACTTTAAGAGTAGGCATTGTTTTCAAAGTATTATTTATGCGCGCCTTAAAAAGGAAAAATGCATCATCTAAAAATTTAAAAATATTGATATGAATGAGATTAATGATTACTCCTGTTCGAACACGTGAGCGAAACGCTGACTCTACATCATACCATTTAACGCGATCACTTCTTTTTGACTTCTCACCAATTCCCCCACCCCTTTTGATGTTAGCATAATTTTTCAAATCATTTTTAAATCTTTTTATATGACTAATTTCAGACTGAAGCTTATTCAAAGTTCCTATATGTAAATCTGATTCACGAATAGCTCTGTTACATAAAATTAATTGTTTTTTACTTAATTTCAGCCAGTTAGATATTTGCTCTGGAGAGCAACGTTTCTTTGAGAAAATTATATTTGATGCTAATCTAAACTTGTTAATAATATCGGTACTAATATTCGCTATAGCCTCTGAATTCATTTTTACTCGTATAAAAATATAATAAACTATTACAAACTTGAGAAATATCAATGGAATATTAACAGTAAAAGTATAACTGAAGCATGCAAAATTTAAAATAAAAACTTACAACTAAATTCTTTTATATTCACTCCGCAGAAATTTGAAAAAGCACTCGGGGTTGTAGTTTGCCTCCAAGTTGCTGCAGCCCGATGAATTCGATGTGGAACTTTCCACCGCCAAATTTGTCTAGGTGTGGTTTATATACCTGAGTGACCCGTTTCGGCAGGAAGGTTACGTGGTCCTCTAATTCAAGTAAGATGGTTTCACCGTATCTTGGGTTGACCAGTTTGGCTGCCAGAATTCGATACTTCTGGTTAAGCTGTAAGTCTTGAATTTTTATTGCCGGCTTGTTGTCAATCTCTGCGGAGGAAACTGCATTAAGTTCTTTCAAAAAATCCATTTTCTATAACAAAAATTAAATACTATGAACTTGGTTGCGTCTAAACTCTAATAATTTTTGAAAGACAGGCGCAACATATTAGGAAGCAAATTACCAAAAATTTAGGAATAGAACATTGAAATTTTTAAGAAAAGCAGACAGAAACTACCTCATTCGAATAACAAAACTACAAATTTATAATGAATCCAAACACTCCTAATAATTTTTGAAAGACACACACAAAATATTAGATGCAAATTAACAAAAGTTGGAACTAGAACATTGAATTGAAAAGCGGGCAGAAAATATTCAATTCGAAAAACATACTCTATTAATTTCAAATATTTTGAAGAGCAGTCACAAAATATTAAAAGCAAATTAACATAAATGAAATTAAGTAAATACTCACATAATGTTTTTTTGAACAACACACACTATCACTAGATACACTTTGCAAGTTGAATTAACAGTTAATTTCACAAAGCACAAACACAATCACTGTAGTTGATATGTGATCTCTTTGAGAGTTGAATTAACAATGAAATAAAAATTCGCAATTATTTTATTTATCAGCATCGAACTACGTCATTTGCGTATAACGAAATTTCCGTTAGTTCTAGAAAAACAACTAATTAATGCTTATCATATGGGAACTTCCTGCAAAAGGTTGTTGCTGCAAACAACATGATAACCTAATCAAACCACAGCTTCCTGTAAATTTATTTAGCTCGGTTTCAATTAGCGTAAACAAGATATGACAGTTTCCTTTCACTACGGTCATCATTTCCGGTTTGTGGTTTTGATATCTAAAATACCAGATATAATGTGAATTTATTATCAGGAATTTTTAAATAATCACGGATTCATGATTTATATTATTTTTCGATTTTATTAACATTACATTTAAATAAATACAGATTTATGATTTGAGAATTTATTATCAGGAATTTTTAAATACATTTATGATTTTATTGGCATGAATTTTTAAATAAATACAGGTTTTTATTCATCTCTCAAGACGTAAAAAATTCCTGGTTCCACCAGGAGTAAACTAAAAGTATCTGAGAGTCCTCCTATTGCTGGGCGCTGAGTTCTACCTCCTCCACGGGTGAACTGAGCCTCTATGAAATTAGTACGACCGCCCATACCTGCACGTTTCATTTGAGGTGGCCCTATATCTATTTCTACCCCATTTGGTAATCGATGGCTAAACAAGCAAGTGTTTCCAAACGGACATTTGGGTTTGCTTTTTCGCAAATACCTACATCGCATTTTCTTCATTTTTTCGTTTTTCTCAGCTATATAACGATCTTTTTCCGCTTTCTGGTAATAAACCTCAGATTGATAGACATAAGGAGACACAATACGGCATTCTGGACAGCCTCTGCGAATATTCAATTCAAAGTCTTTATTTTGATGCCATCTTTTTACGCATGGGAAGCAGAAACAATGGTTACAATTTGGCAATAGCCCAAAATTATTAGTTATCTCTTCCAAACATATTCCACACCTTTTATTCATAGTGAATTGAATAAGACTGCACCTATAGCCACAAAAATCTAATATTTGTAGTGTTTGCTGTCGTCACACACTCACGACAATAAGTTAAAAGAATTTATTTCTTTTATTCAGTCTTGAGTTGAAGCTGTAACAATCCAGTCATGAATTTGGAAAGTTTACTTGATGACCAAGTAAGATTTAATATGAGTGCAGTGTCAACGAGAACTATACAACCGAAAGCATGTTACGTGGTACCAGACGTTTTAACAACTGTGATTACCTACAACGGACGCACTTGCATATATGCGGCAGTACCAGAAATTTTAACAATTAATATTACCGATACCGAGACCACTCTCAAAATTGGTGAAACAATTATACATTTAACGGTGGAGAGTTACACGGTGCTTAAAAAATACTTGGAATTTGCATATGGTTTCCATAACGATCCTTCACATGGAAAGGATGAACCTGACACTGTATGGGATGATTGCCAGCTTTGTTCTGATGGTATTTCTTTGGATTTGACTATGTGGTTGGATGATGGCGGCCTTACTATATATTGTACAAAAACAAAACAAAATATAGCTTTAATTATTAAGGATGCTCTGAAAATTCATAATATACTATATGCTAATAAAGATATTTAAACAGTTGTCTAGTTTTAATATATCCATTATTTTCACCTTAATTAAATTTCAGACGCTTGAAACAAATTTTTCCAAGTATCAAAATTATTACGCTCGGTCTTGAATCATCCGACAAAATCAGAGTCTCGAAGGAGTTGCCATTCTTGCGCAGGTAGGCGCTCGCTTAGGAAAACTATAGACTCGAAGGAGTGGACGTTATTGCGCATGCAGGGGTTCAATGCCTTGAATCATCCGACAAAATCAGAGTCTCGAAGGAGTTGCCGTTCTTGCGCAGGTAGGCGGTCGCTTACGATAACTATAGACTCGAAGGAGTGGACGTTCTCGCGCATGCAGGCTTAAGCAAAAGATTTTAAATTTTTTTACAGACAACAAAATACCAAGATTTTAAATTTTTTTACAGACAACAAAATATATCCCCCCATCCAGCCCCCAAATATCTAACCGAACAACGCCCAAAAACCCGCGCCCACCCAACGGGCATGTACTATACCTTTTCAAATAAACATTTCTCGATTAACCGCATTAGCGCAGCTCGGTGGACACCTGACTTTGTAATCAGGCAAGCCGCTTTCGATACCCGGCCAAGTATTTAGCTTTTTTTCTTTGTAACCACCACAACCATCAACAGATGGCGTGCACTCTGCAACCCACGCAACCCACAATACAATTGCTTTCATTTATTAACAACAGATGGCACGCACCTCTGCGACACACCCAAATGTCTTTCGCGCACCCCTACGACCACCCCCAATGTCTTCTTCTTCTTCCCAATGTCTTCTTCTTATCCAAACAACAACTACCAACAGCTCGGCAGCAGCTCCCGGCGAGAACTCGATGACTGGTTACCTTTATGCCCACTTCCGCTCCAGAAACCGCTTTGTTTAACTACTGACACTATTAGGATTCGTTTGTCAGAAGTACCAGCCCTTACCCGCGGTTTCACCCGCGTATGGAATGTAGAATTCTTTGAAAAAAATACTTATGAAACATATGGGATATCCAATATATATATATATATATATATATATATATATATATATCTTCCAATCCCGAATGTATTTCACCGAAACTGCAAGCACTTATGGGCCACCCTATATAATAATTCTATTTAACATTAACTAACTCTGCTTCACCCTATAGTGCAACCATCCTGTATAAGCTGCTGTTTATTTGTCAACCAATATAACATTTTTAAATTACCTAACTATAATTCTATTCCAACCTATACGCTATATAACAATTATTTCCCTCCGCCATTTTTGCTTCGCCCTATATCTCAGGTATTCCACATAACAGGATGCAACTGTTTATGATCTACTTTATACTTATACTTATAGGCCACCCAATATTACTTTTTTTGTACCACTATAAATCCACCAATCCCCAACATATTTTACCCAAACCGCAGCTTTATATGGTCACCCTATGTAACAATTTTTTTCAATATTTTTGAACTGCCTTTTATAGCTATAACTCTACTTCCATATTTATTTAAATCATCTTGTATATACTGCTGCGAATTAGTCAATAATTATAACTTATTTGTCTATCATTTTTTAAACCGTCATGTATAACCATAAAGTTATTCTACAAAATATTTCAACCCCGCTATATATGCATCTTGCTTAGGGGTCACCATAAACCTATAACATTTTTTAAACACTTAACTATAAATCTGATCTCCTATATATTTCAACTATCTTATTTATGCCACTGCTTATGGACTACGCTAAATCACCATTTTTCTGACATTTTTTAACCACCCTGGAAAATATAATTTGTATCCACCTTATATGTCAACCACCCATCACATGCAACTTCTTTTAACATTGTTTTAATCACACTGTATAACTATAATTTTACTTCACCCTATGTTTCAGATATTACATATATGCAACACAGCTCATGTTCTATTCTAGAAAAATCTTCATACAATTTTTTATCCACACTGTTAAAATATACTTCTACTTCACCCTGTATTTCAACCTCCTTGAATGTACAACTACTTATCGGCCACCCAATATGATTTTGTACCACCCTGTATAAATATAAATCCTTCACTTCCCAATAAATTTCACCAAAACTACTTTTTGGGCACCTTATGTAACAATTTTTTAAATACTTAACTCTAATCCTCCCTATATTTTAATTATTCTATCTGAGCAACTTATTATGAGCTACGCTATTTCACAATTTTTCCGCATATTTTTTGAACCACGGTATAAAGTATAATTTCTCTCCACACTTCATTTAAATCATCTTTCATTTGCAACTTTTTCTACCCTTGTTTGAATCACACTGTGTAACTATAACTTGATTTCGCCACATGTTTCAAGTACTCCATTTCTCTAACCTATATAATATTTTTTTTACCCACACTGTATAATTATTATTCTACTCCACCCTATACTTCAACAACCTTGTATATGCAAGTATTTATGGGCCATATAACATTTTTGCACCATCCTTTATTTCATATATCTAATAAGTATCTACTATTTGGTGCATGTGGTAGACCCAATTGACTAATTGTGTGTTATGGGATATGGTAGTAGTTTTTTTGCTATATCTACCTTTCCTGTCAATATAAATATAAATACACATCAATTCTCAATAAATTTCACCAAAACTGCAACCACTTATGGGACACCCTATGTAACAATTTTTCAAATATCCCTTCTGTGAAACTAATTATTACCTCATAATTTTTGAAGCACAATATGAAATATAATTTTTCTCCACACTTTATTTAAACCATCCTTCATTGGCAACTTTTTCTAACCTTGTTTGAATCATACTGTGAAACGATAACTTCACTTTGACCCATAATTCAGGTACTCCAATTTTTTTCTAATTTTTTACCCACACTGTATAATTATTGTTCTACTCCACGCTATTTTTCAACAACCTTGTACATGCAACTACTTATGGGCCACCCTATATAACATTTTTTCACCACCCTGTATACTTAGAATTCTAGTCCACCCTATATTTCAACTATCCGATATATGTAACAGGTTGTTAATCATGAAATTTTTAATATTTTTTAAACTCACCTGTAGATACAGCAGTAATTATACTCTGCTACATATTTAAACCATCCTGTAATATAATACTTGTGAACTACTTGTAGTTATAAAACAAATTTTTAACTACCCTATAAACTATAATTCCACTCCATCATATTTCAAAAACCCTGTATAAACAACTGCTTCTAACATTTTTTCAACCCATTTCATAACTATAATAATAGTTCAAGAAAATTCAAATATCCTAACTTCTTACATAACATATTTTTTATCCACCCTTTATAAATCTAATTCTATTTTAGCCTTTTTTCACCTACATTGTATATGTAACTACTTATGACCCTAATAACTCCAGCCGTTTTTCTACCACCTGGTATATACAACTGTTTATGGTCCACTCAGTATATCTTTTTGAATCACCCTGTATAAAGTTTCCCAGTTTTTTGAAACATAGCTACCTGAGGCCAATCCACAAAGGTGGATCTAAAGAAAATATTGAGAATTACCGTGCTGTATGCTTGCAATCGGACATCCCGAAATTATTGGACTACTTTTTCTTTCAATTCTTATCATGACAATTTAAACACATTTTTGTTAACGAACAGCATGGATTTCTTCCGGGTAGATCTACTTTAACCAATTTGGCCGTCTACGAGTCATTTTTAGTAAAAACTTTGGAGAATAGACTACAAGTTAACTCTGTTTATACGGATTTCGTTTGATAAGTTAACCATAGAATACTTTTGGCCAAACTTCAAGCTCTAGGATTTTATGGGCCACTTTTAGAGTAGACAACGAGTTATCTCTCAGACCGATACCATTGTGTTAAAGTGGGGGGTATTATTTTTAGGATTATCCTGAAGTGTGTCTTCAGGAGTTCCACAGGGCTCTCACGCGGGACCATTTCTTTTTAATTTATTTATTAATGACATTGGCAAAATTATTAATCATTGTAATATCTTAATGTATTAAAGAAATTGCAACTTGCAATGATGCTACATTACTCCAATCCGATTTAAACTCTTTATTTGCCCGGTGATTTAGTCATGATCTTGACCTGAACATCAATAAATGTTTTATTATTACTTTTGCAAAAATTTCACAACCTATAATCATTTCATACGCTATTAATTCACAAACGACACAGCGAGTAAGTGAAATTCGTGACCTTGGTGTCGTTTTCGATAATACTCTTTTCTTAGACACATTGATCTAGTTGTTTCCAAGAGTTACAAGGTTTTGGGTTTTATCAATCGTTCACCTAAAAAATTTTCTCATAATACGATTCGTTTATTATATTGTTCACTAGTACGATCTATTCTGGAGTACTGTTCTGTCATATGGAACTCCTACTATAACACACATATAGATAATATTGAGAAAGTTTAAAATAAATTCCTTCGTATAGTAGCATTTAAAATGGGTTTGAGCAGGGACAATTATCAATATAGTGATATTTTAGTACAAATGCATTTACAATCTTTGCAAAATCGGCGTAACATAGCTGACATTTGTTTCCTATACAAGTTGTTGTCAGATGAACTTGAATGCCCTTGCTTACTAGACAGAATATCCTTGAATACGACAATGAGAACTCGTTCTTCAGAACTCTTCAATGTGTCATTTCATAAAACTAACTATGGATTTTGTTCAGCAATGAACAGGTTATTGCGTACAGGCAATCAGAACTCCTCACATATCGATCTGTTTTACAACTCCATCAGGGTAATCAAGCGCTCGTTGAAATATAATATTTAATGCTGCAGTTTGTTATGTTTTTGTTTTTGTTTTGTTCGCTACTACATGTATCTTGATTATAATTTTAATTTTAAGTAACTATATTTTATTTTGTATTTTGTATAAACTTAGATTTATGTTTTTTGTGTATTTTGTGTTTTTAGATTTAGTTTTAGTTTTAATGTTATTTTCTTTAAATTTTTCGTTTTGTATTTTATGTAAATGGGATTACCCGTAGATAAGAATAAATAAATAAAAACTTTCTCCTTATTTCAACCACAATGTATATATGCAACTATTTACAGGCCACCTAATATACCTTTTTTACAACATTTTTAAATCCATTTAATTTTACCTATCCTATATATGGAACACCCTGTAAAATTACACTTAATATATCAGTTGGAATTTTTTTTAAATCGTAATATGCCATATTCCGAAATTGACTAATTATGTACCTATGTATTACCCCAAACATGGTAGTAGAATTTTCCCTATATCTACCGTTTCTGTTAATGTAGGGAGATAAAACGTAAACCAGATTTTAAGTCAAACTATAAGCTTTGCAACAAAAAAAAAAATTCAGCAAAATCAGTTCAGTAGTTCTTACTGATGAGGTAACAAACAAACAAACAAACAAACAAACAAACAAACAAGCAGACAACTACAATTTTATAATAGTATATAGATAAAGTTAAGGAGAAATCGTAGAAGTAGGTGTAATGACCAGAATTGTTCCTGTCAAATTGAGAAATTTATTGAAATAAAAAGAAAATAAAAATTACTAAATAGACATTATTTATACATATGTGTGACCCCGTCAAATCCTTGACAGGAAACGCGCCTGGCAAAATATTTGATATTATAGTTGGAACCTAATCGATTCCTTCATTCGCCGTTTCAATCGAGTTCATGAATGTTAAAGAAAAGAGGCGACCAACAACCCTATGAGAACTGAAAACTTTAATACATCCTTTCTTATCCGCTGACTGACAATATTTTACTCAATACCTTTGGGAGATTCTGATAAAACATATTAATAAAATAATTAAATTCACATCAAAAACAGAATATTTAATATGAAGTTACTGGACAAAATAAAACTGATCTACCACATTGATTATTTTACAACTGAACACCACTAAACCACTCAATGCTGAACTATCAGAGATAGTCTTCGCATGTTGGTGTAAAAGAGCGTTACTTTGTCACTGTCATCCAGTCTAATAGTATCTAACGCTCCCATCATATATTATTACTTAATGTTTGGGCCGTCAAGGCCAGCCATGTAAGATTTCCAAGGAAAAATATGTTGAATAAAAATACAATTTATTCTGGAATAGTTCATTGGGTACCTAACCTACCATAACAAATCAGTAGGGACATCGAATTTCTAATATTTAAATAATACACAGCTTAAAATCTGAATGAGATGTTTATTTTGTGTAAAAGTCAGTCACATTGCATTAAAAGCAAGTAGTTTGCATGAATGGGCCCATATTATGTAATATAAATTATCTATAACATAAAACACATGGACAGAATATAGTAAAAAGATTCGTCCTTAAACTATATGTTAATAAGTTGTTAGAATTTTCCAGATAAAAAATTCAATTGCAAAAAAATATATTAACATCATATTATATACTAAATTAATATTAAATGTAATATTTTTAAACAGTCGTTAATATATATTTTCAGATATGAGGCTGAAATTTATAATATCCTTAACTTGAGTAATGAAACGAATTATATATTATACTAACATGCAAGTAACCAACTCCAAAGTTAGTATTATTAATACAAAATAACAACAAAAAGTAAGAATGTATTAATTTTAATGAAACACATATAGTAAGTAATGACTATTTGTGTTTTGTATGGAAAGTATGAAGAAATATAATGTACTTGCTATTAATTAGTTTTGATGGAAACATTTCTCAGTGAAAAGACAAATCTTGAAATTTAACCACTGAATTAAAAACTTACAACCGTATTACAACAACCGAACGGCCAACAATATTATAAAATGCCAAAATTTAATTCACTCTCAACAATAAAGATGGCCATAACTATCAGGGCTACCAAATTTTACTATTTCACTATAATTATACGGTCTGTGAATAAATTCACGATTTTTGTAACGTTCGTCAAATTATATCAATATATATATATATATATATATATATATATATATATATATATAAAGGATGTAAACCAAAGGTATAATATTAAATTAATAAAATATCAGCAATAAATTGATCAAATAACATTATTCTGATTTTACTTGACAAACCATATTTACAAAGCAATGAAAGTTGCAAATTTGCATGACGATGTGGAATAACTTTGTTGGTTTTTCGATTAATTTAGTTTAGTCTTTCACATTCGACTCAATCCATCCTCTTATTTTCTCTTCAAGCTATCTGGGGGCACTGAAACTGTTAGTTTTTGGGCATTGACACTGTGGACATAAATACTATTTTTTAAAGGACTTCCAAAAAGGAGGAGGTTATCAATTCGTCGCGTATTTTTTCGCTTTTTTTGGAAGTTTTAATTGCGAATTTGAAAATTTTCTATGTGCATCTCAAGCATGTAGGTAGTAAAGCATAGTATTTTCGGCTCCTTAAATCAATGAGTACCTAGCTCGTTTTGTTTGTATACCAGGCAAATACCTATTTAAATGCAAATTTTTCCATTTTGCGAAGACGGTGCATTTGGTTGTCACATTCTCCCGGCCTAATAGAAAATTCAGTGACAACACAAGTCAAACTTTAAACTGCTATTTGGTGGGTTTATAGACAGGGTGTTTAGTTATAGCAAACAAAATCACAAAATAAAGTGGTAGGAGTAGCATTTATATGAAGATTGAAATATAGGACGGGCTAGAATGATAATGGTCCGTAGGCAGCCGTATTTACAGGATGGTTGGAATATAGGTAGGACTGGACATTTGGTTGTATAAAAATGTTGGAAAAAATGTGAAATTAAAATTATATAGGGTGATTAAAAAACTGTTATATGATGTGGACATAAGCAAATCATATACAGGATGGTTGAAATATATGCTGGAGTTGAATTATATTTAAACAGTGTGATTAAAAAATTATTTCTTTTATAGTCCGTAAGAAGTTGTATAATGTGTGGAGAGGAATTAATGTTACACAGGGCGATAATATAAAATGTTAAAAATGAAATAATTTATGGGGTAGCCCACAAGGAGTTTTATACTATGGTTGAAATATAGGACGGATTTGACTCCGTAAATATGGGATGGATTCTACTTCGTCCTATACTTTACAGAAGGCAGCTAACAACTTTATGATTGTCCGTTTGCAGTCGTATATACAGGATGGTTGGTACATAGGTTGGAGTGGAATTATTTATAGTTATATAGGGTTGTCAAAAAGTTGAAAAATGTTACATGGCGTAGTCCATAAGGCATAAATACATTTTGGGTTTATTAAGTCAACTCGTACTAGTACATTTTGTTCGTAAAAATTTACCTGTCAATTTAAATGAGAAAGTATCATTGTGTAATGTTGACGCTTTCAATGTTACCTGGTTCTGTCTATTAAGGTTATACATACAAAATATACATACATAAAAAATTAAGAATGAAAACTACCTGAGTTAAATAAAAACTGAAGAAAAGTTGAAAATAAAACATTTTTAAAAAATATATAACGGACTTCTAACTATATCTAAAAAGCTAAAAATAATTATAACAAAATACAACCCTAGCAAATAATTAACACATTCAAAGTTGTTAGGTACCTATCCAGGAAGTAAAAAATGTAAACATTAAAAGGTACTCATTCTGTACAAATTAATTACCTACCAATCTATTATATTTTTGAAGTCGGTGCCACGCAACAATCAAGTTTGATGAATTAGTAGATAAGTACGCCATGAATGATTTTAGATTTGCTTGGCACCGGCTTCAAAATATACTAGATTGGTAGGTAATTAATTTGTACAGATTGAGCACCTTTTAATGTTTACATTTTTTACTTCCTGGGTAGGTACCTAACAACATTGAATGTGTTATTTATTTGCGAGAGTTGTATTTCGTTATAATTATATTTAGCTTTTTAGTTATAGGTAGAAGTCGGTTATTTATATTTTTTAATGTTTTTTATTATTATTTTATATAATGAATGAACCGGTATTATAAATTAGTGTCAACAGTCTGCACTGCAGGTAGTTAGTAGCTACGAAATAAAATAGAAATAAAAAAGTGGGTTGAGAGGAAACGGAGAAACTGGTAACGAACATTCTGTCTTTGCCTATTTATAGACAAGAAGCTAATTACTTTCATGTAAACTTCCAATGTGGAAAAACTATATAGAAACCTTATTATCTTTACTAATAAAGGTAAAACCTAGATTAATTTATGCATCTTTGCATCTCGATCACACTTTTTGAATTACCTACGTACATTGAAGTTTATTTAATTTTTATTAATTTATATACTCCAGATTAGAAAATCTTCAAAATTTATCATATATATATGTTAGGCGTAAATATCATGCACTTGAAAGGTACAATGTATCATATTTTGCTGACCAGTTTCCTGCTTCATTATGTAAACTTGGGAACGCATCGACTTGACCGTTCTTTTGATTAGTTAGCTTTCTTAATGTTATAAAATCAGAGAGACGCGGTTTTAATATTCTGTGTTTTTTATTATTATTTAATATTCAGTAGCTTCATTACCATTTTGTAATTAACCTCGTTGTTTCAAATTTGTCACTGTCACAAGTCTTGATAAAGTAACCAAACACAATCGAGTTTTTAACTACCTAATTGTTGGCAATTAATTTCAAAATAACTGCTATAAATATAGCTCCAAAACTATCCTACATTTCTTACTGTAATAGACAACTTAAAACTTTATCAAATAGTGAAGGTGAAGAATATTATATATAAATAAAGCAAACAGTTTAGCATATAAATAGTTTATTATAATATCGACATTATATTAAACTTCCAAAATCTTTGTTGAAAGGTGCTGATCAAACATAATCTAGGGGATTCATAACTGCAACAAAAATTATGTTGATAGTTAGTTTTAGTGGAGAATTTCAAGATATAAAAATTGCTTCAAATATTCTGCACTTCAAAAGTTTTGCACCCACTAGGTATAAGACATATCGTTAATGTTTTACAGAATTTTAAATGTCATGGTTCAATCTTACAAAAAAAAAACAAATAAAATGTTATAAATACATTTTATTTCAGTGATAATAAATTATAAATGTATAACTATATATTATTTATAACAATTCTGCAAAATTAACAAATCATAAAATTCTGAGACATAACTAAACAAAGCAAAATATTATCGAGTATTGGAACCTCTTCTTCTTATCACAGCAGCCACAAGGCTGTTCATCCCTTTAATCAAGTTATTAATCACCTGACTCTACTTATTCCGGACTTAGACCACGTCATTTTTTCTAATTCATTTATTTATATGTCTGAAGCAACATATAAAAAAAGTTTTCCGACGTTTCGTCTGCACTTATAAGGGGCTTTTTCAAGGGTGAGAAAATACAAATGTTACTTACCTTACGGCGAACACATTCGTTCAGTCTTTCAATCACAAACACACCTTGCAACTTAACTTTTTTAAACTTATCAGACTGAAGCAAAAATGGTAAATAAGTGACAAGTTTAATAAAGTGAAGTTTAAAAAGTGTGTTTGTGAATAAAAAAACTGAACAATGTGTTAGCCGTAAGGTAAGTAACATTTGCATTTTCTCACCCTAGAAAATAGCTCCTTATAAATAAGTTAATTCGAAAAAATGACGCGGTCCAAATCCGGAAAAAGCAGAATCAGCTATGACTCTGACCGCAAAAACGAACGTTCTCATTATTAATCACATCTTGAGATAAATTTTCCCCTTTCTCAGTAGCAACAACAATAAGTTCCTGTGCCGTTTAGAGTGGGTTAATCTGGCCTTCTTCAAGTAGTCCCACACATATATGACAGGATTCATATCAAGTGATATCGATGACTATTCCCATCTAGTGACATTGATTTCGAATCTGTGTTTGAACAGGTCTAGTCCGATGGGGTCTGCTGTTGTCGTCCATTAAAACACACTGGTCATCTTAGTTACGTATGGGTATAATGATTAGATTTACAAAATTATTAAGGTAATATGCGCTTGGTATATGAATCAGTGAAGTTCTTCTGTTAAACATTATACTCCAGAAACATTTCTGTTCCGCCACGATAATGGACAACTCCAATCGCTGTTCCCAGTGGACGCTTTTCAAACCGTTACTTGATAACCATCATTCAGTAGTCCAAACCGAGACTCATCAGTAATAATTACGTTTCACCAGTCAAGTAAACGCCAGTTTTGGGTGAGCTCTGGTCCACTGTTAGGAGCAGTTCAATGACTAGTAGTTAGTATGGAGACCCTTAAAGATCTCCTGCATCGCAAACCTCGCAAACACTCCTTTAAACAGTTGCATTTGTAATTACACTAGGGTCAAATGGTCAGGAACTGCGATCATAAGACCAGAATAGTGATCGACGTACCCGGAGACACCGATTGGGCAATATACCATTATTGACATTGTATGGTAATACGGTGTCAGCCAGTTCGTAGTCGGCTCAGCCGACTCGGCTTTGCACTTGCAAAAAAATAATAATTCTCGTTTGTAAAAAAATCCCATTTCGCATTGTTGCCATTTACCAAACAGTGTACAGTAAGATAAGGTACATTATAGATTTCAATTAGTAGTTCATTCAAAAAAGTTTTTACTTCTAATCTTGTCCAGGACAGATAGCGAATAAGTTGTTTTAATTGTTTCCATTAATATTTCATAATAAATGTAGTGTATATTAAATTGTCAAATATACAAATAATTATACAGCGGTCAAATAAGAGTGCAAGATGCTGTAACTGGGATCAATGGCGGCTGGTGGGTTATAAAACTGGTGGTGCACTTTAGTGGTCAAATAATGGGGTTCAAAGATGCAACAAAACAAACCAAACCTTTGCTAATACTGCATTTATTTTTGATTAATTAAAATATTCTTCAACTTTTTTCAAAAGCGACATGTTCAATGACGTTTTTATTAAAGTCCTGCATTGATTGCATATATTTTTTTGAATACTAAGCAAAGAAAGAGCATTTAACCAGTGCTGAGACATCGTATTTCTAAGAAACGTTTTAGTCCTTCACTCCAGTTTCCGTCCAAATTGATTCCAGGCCATGAATAATGCAAGGAAAACAGAATAATGTATTGATGCGATAACATCCACACAACCATTTCTTTTTATATCTAACTTGTTTTGTAACGATTTATTATTGTTTTTAATATAGTCAATGTTAAAATTGATACTCATTTTCACATTTATGTAAATACACACACACACACTGTATGTTAAATATTCTTTCATAGACTACGAGGACAAAAACAAAGCAACCACTAATTAATTCACGTAAATAAAAATGTGAATTATTGAAACGTTCCGATAGGTCCGGTCAATATCAGCACAGATCGGTGTCTCCGTGCGGCGTTCGAGAATCAGCCAATTGCTCCATATAGTTTGCATTAGCTACCTTCTATCTCACGCTTTTGGGTGTTATATCGTATCTCATAGAAGCTATATAAACTTCACCGTGCGCTAGCCGAAGTGCACGGTGAAATATTCTTTTAAGTGAATATAAGTCTTAATACAAGTTTTGATTAGAGCTTAAATAGTTTTTTGATAAATTCGTTGGTATTGAAATGATATTTATTAAACATTTTATGTTGATTTTTAACCTTATTAAAAGCTTATTAAATTTGGTGGTTCAGCGCACGAGTGCACTTAAGGGACAGCCGCCCCTGAATGGGAGACTACTAGAGCCTTGTGGTAAAATAAGGAAATCCTCGAAATTATTTACAGGTTTTTATTTAGGCAATAAGTAGGTAATAATTTGCGAATGGAGCTTTTCTAAAATGCGCGAGTAACATGCCGACCCAGCTGTTATAAGATTAGCAACTACAAGTTCTCATATACAGTGAGGACGCGTGGATTGGAAAAAATTCATTTAAAATTCAGGTGTTGTTTTTTGGAAAAACGCTCGGACTAGTCGGTTTTTTTTGGACTGCGGTTTTTGTGATGATAAACTAATTGGAAATAGAAACATTTTTTTATTTTATTCTTGAATTCTGTATTGAATTCTAAGTAGTTTTCATGTACAATGTCCTATACCGAAAATTAACAGTTATTAAAAAATACATTTCTTCCAAAATTGAAGAAAACAAAACATCCACAAATCAAACTAAATGTTCAAATTGTTGACGATTAACTTCCTGGCAATACCTAAGACGGTTTTCAAATTCTCGTAACACTTCATTTAGCGTTTGTGGCAGGATTCGTTGTATTTCGGCACTAATTCTATTGTTTAATTCCTAGATGTTTTCCGGCTTATTGAAGTAGACTTTCGATTTCACGTAACCCCAAAGATAAAAACCTAACGGGCTTAGATCTGGAGACCTAGCTGGCCATTCGATATTACGTCTCCATCCGATCCATCTATTTGGGAAAATATTGTCAAGATAATCTCGCACTGTTCGCGAATAGTGCGGGGGCGCTCCATCCTGTTGAAACCATACCGAATCTGCCAGTATAGTCGGGTTTTCACCCTTCGGTTAAACAGGGTATTATGTCATTTTGCAATAGGTCTAAATACTTTTCCGAGTTAAGTGTTCCCTCAATAAAAAAAGGACCCACAATTGAAGTACACACAAATTCGGCCTACACGTTGACTTGCTTGGAAACCTATGTACGACTACTTTCAGTAATCCAATGTGGGTTTTCTGATGCCCAATATCCAAATTTTGCCTGATTACTGAACCATTTAAACCAAACGTTGCCTGGAAAAAACTATCTGAATTGAAAAGTGTGGATTGGCACTACATCTATTCATCATTATTTTGCAAAATTCTACTGTCCAGTCCAAATCATCTTCAGTAAGTTACTGAACTAAACGAACTTTGTATGGGTGTAATTTATTTCTATGCAAGCATTTTAGAACAGGAAATTTACTTATTGACTGCGGCTATTTGTCTAGTGGATTTGTGAGGATTTTATTGTAAATCGAGCAAAACATTTAATTGTGTATCTTCTGGAAGATGTTTGGTTTTGTAATTGTCTCTTACGTGGCCAAACTTTAGAAGCGTTTTTCTATTTTACTAACGACCGATCCTGTAATAGGCAGCTCCGGGTACTTCATATTAAACAATTCGCAAACCTCAGCGTGTGTTCGGGTTCTTTCGTTCTGTCGCCATATCCTACCATCGTCAAAATTTCTATTCGCTGCTTTTCATTTAAATGCGTCGTACTTTGAAACTTTCCAACAGCACTTGACAACTACTTATTTGAAGTAAAATTATAGTCCAGTTTCTATGGAAATAAACAAATGTTAAAAATAAATAGGTTAGAAAGAAATGTATTTTTTTAATAACTGTTAATTTTCGGTATATGACTTTCTACATGAAAAATACTTAGAATTCAATGCATAATTCAAAAATAAAACAAAAACAAATGTTTCTATTAGAAAAAATGAAGTTGATGGTCGCAATTTATTTATGGCCCACCCTGTATAAATGAGTTTATCATCACAAAAACCGTAGTCCAAAAAAACTGACGTGTCCGAGCATTTTTCCAAAAAACAACACCTGAATTTTAAATGGATTTGTTCCAACCCACGCGTCCTCACTCTATATTTACTTATTATAGCACAGTCGTGTCAATTATTATATCGTTTAAAATGTCAAAATTAGGTTATAACTTACCAGTTGGTCCTTTTATAAATAGATTTGCTATATCACCGAGTATTGGAATATGACCAAATACATTAGTAAATGTATTCATAAGATTTGTTATTGGGTCACCAAGTATTGGAAGCAGGCTTGTTATCGTTGCGGGTGAAAGCATACGCAGACAATCATTAACAAGAAATTTTACAACAGTAAGGACATCGGTAACGGTATAGAGATGTAGGAGCATACCAAAAAGTTCAAAAACAGGGCCTCTATATCTTCTGCAATTAGTTTCCAGTTTCCTGAGTATCAAAAATATTTTAGATTAATGTAAATTATTATTATAATTTTGTAATTATAGGCAGATTTATTTTCAGAAACTTTTTTTATGTAAAATAATTCAATTATTTATTCTACTCAAATATCATTGTTTATTTAACGACTTCTTATAAACAATTTCCCATATACATAGTGTCAGGAAGATTGCACTTTGTCAGTTAATTAAATACGACTTTTTCGACACTTAATTTGGAAAGTATTCCAATCTGTTTAATTACCATTATCCAGTTTTATATGATTAGAGACAAATACTAATATTAATATGATAATAGGAAATCAAAGGTCTCAAAACCCACCATCTTTTAACAATTTATTGTATACGATTAGTTTCGGGGTCTACAACTTCCACCCATTATCAGGTAAAAAAAGCTACAAATAATAATCAAAATAAGACAAACATAAGTTAAAAATTATATGATAACTTACATACAGCACTAACAAAGTAACATATTCTCACATATACATTCAAGTCACAATGAATAAAATTATTAAAACTAATACACCTTAATAGTTGAAATTACAGTCAGTTCTCGAAAGGTTATGAGTGAAGACCGTATGCCTTCAAATAATTCACAATTATATTAGCCGGAATAGACAAATTTTTATCTAAAAAATCTAAATTGAAAAACCAAAGAAACGGTACAAATAGCGAAAATTTTTGTTAAACTTCAGGTAATACTGACATCTTCGGTATTATCAATCTTAAAAGTTGGTATCCACCGCACGCACATAACTATTAGATTTACTGGCATCAGACTTAGCTTTTATTTAATAATTCGGAATGTACATCGCACAGAGAGGGCCTATCAGTTTTTAACATTGTAATTCGAATATATGGGCGAAAAATCAAGACTGAGTTGTGCATATCAAAATGCCTGTACTATGATTTTACAGTGGTGATCTCAAAATTTCCACTTGTTCTATATTAAGGTACAATCCCTTATTCGCTCGGTGTAGAATTACATGGATTTAATACCATTTGTCTCAAAAAGTTAAATTTATGGTTGTCCTATCTAAGCAGATCCTTGGCATAAATAATATGTGATGGAAATAAGGGGGAGATGGTTTAGACATCTAAGATGTATACGGGGTTTTCCAAAAACGTTATATTTAAAGGATCTGTAGGTTTTGCCGATGTAAACAATGATCCATATGTATCGCAAGTGTAAGTTGATAAACACCACTACGAATCATAATATCTGTGAAAAAGAAAGTTAAAAAAATGGGTCTTTGTTGTTCAATATGAAGTTCCCTAGGGTATTTGAATTGATGCTTCAAGGAAATGCTTGTGAGTGGTTTGAAAAGGTTGGATATTCTGTAGGAAATATTACCATGGAAGCAGTGTTAATGATCTATAAGGTTTCTAAAATATAGTTGGAGTGGAAGTTATAGTTTCTGTCATGTGATTAAAACTAAGCATTTAACCAACCAGAATTACATGACAATAATAACTTCTAGCCACAGAAACCTTGTAGATCATTAACTTTCCATGTAGCGGAGTCATAATTACATCGGCTAGAACCTACAGATCCTGTGTTTAAAATACGTTTTAATGTAATGGTAAGATCTATAAGATGTCTAAACCATAACTCTACCGGATGGTTGACATATAAAGTGGGGTAGCATCTCTTAAGGATAAAGGGTCGTAAACCATAAATCTTATATTTGGAGACAAATATGTAGTGGCATATAAAAGGTTCTTCACCGATCGAATATAGGAGATTGTACCTTAATAATTTAGAATTATACAGGGTGGGAAAATTTGAAATGCTACACAAAAATCATTTTGTTTATATGCACATCTCAATCTTGATTTTTCGCCCATATATTCAGATTACAATTTAAAACGTGATAAGCCATATCTGGTGCGCATGTACGTGATTAGTTAAATACTGTCTAAGTAAACCTACAGTTATGTCATTATACAACCTAGGTTTAAGATGATAAATAGAGATGTGTGTTAACCTGACGGGTAGTTTAACATGAAGTGTGGAAGAAATTTTGCATTTGTATTTTCTTTGGTTTTTTTAATTTAATTTTTTAAATAAAAAAAATTCTCGTCCTGCTAAAATAATTGTGAATTATTTGAAGGCATACCGTCTTGACACATAACCTTTCGAGAACTGATTGTAATTTCAACTATTAACGTGTATTAGTTTTAATACTTTTATTCATTGTGACTTGAATGTATATGTGAGAATTTGTTACTTTGTTAGTCCTGTATGTAAGTTATCATATAATGTTTAACGTATGTTTGTCTTATTTTGATTATTATTTGTAGCTTTTTTACTTGCTAAAAGGGTGGAAGTTCAGGATGCCAAAACTAGTCGAATACAATAAATTCTTAAAAGATTATGGATTTTGGGACCTTTGATTTCCTATTATCATGATGGTAAGGACCCCACACATACCAATATTTCAGACTATAAATATTAATATATTTGAAGTACTGCTTCCTATTAATTTTAATATCTATGGTAAACCTCCAGACAGTTTGTAAAAATTAATTGTTTAAATTAATCTGTCATATCATACACTATTGTTTAGTATATACAAAGGCAATCTTTTTTGAACTTGGAGGTGTGATTTTACAGATATATACGAATTTCTTAAAGTTTAACTACTGATATTTATGTAAGTTTTAAACAATATTTATAATGAATAATAATAAATACTGCCAGACACTTCCTGTTTCAGCCAGAAACTTTAATTCTTCTTCTTCAAAAAAAGAATTCCCACTTATTCTCTGTAACCAATGGTTACGGTCTAATACAATCATGATATCAATATGAGTTAAATTATGAGTAGGAATTTGTTTCTTGCCTCATAATGTATAAGTTTTCGAAAATTTTTCATTTTGTTCTAAATACGCACATTATTCCAAAGGTCCTATTCTTCTTCTTAGAGTGCCATACAGCTTCTTGCATAAGCCTTCATTTTCTTCATATCGACTTTGTCTATCTACAGCTGCGTTCTGTAGTTCTACAACGTCTCCTATTCTTGCCCACTAGCGAACATTTCTAACCCAGGAATGTTTCTTCCGTCCTGTTTCCCATTTCTCCCCTTCGTTTTTACCTTAAAGAATAAACCACTGAAAGTTATACCTTTCTCCGCGTATTATTTGTTCCATATATGCAATTTTCCGTTTTTCGGTTGTACTGGAGTGTTGTCGAACTGTTAGATGAGATCTAAGGTGAACTTTTTCATTTCTTATTTGATCAATCTAGAATATTTTGAGCATTCGTCGTAGGGTCCACATCTTGAACATTTCGATATTGTTATTTTCATAATCCACGCCTCCATTCCGTATAAGAAAATTGAGCAGATATAGATCTTATCACTCTGTATTTGAGGCAGAATCTTAGATCCTGCCAGTAAAGATTTTTTTATGTTAAGGCAGGTTATGCGTGGATGTAGAATTATTCGTTCTATTTCTTAGTCTGGGTTCCATTAACCATGCATCCTAGATATTTGAATTGTTTGACTCTTTTCTGTTTCTCTAATTCTTGTTAATTTCGATAACAGTTGTCCATCCAACACACAACCATTGTTCACCTTTTAAATAATTTTCACTTCCACACCATTAATTCCAGTTTTGTATTTTAGAGACAAATGTTTTCTGTTTATCAAGATGTTTATGTATTATAACTGAAACAATTTTTAGCCACCGAATGAGAACGTATCAAGCATTATTAGAAGAAAAACTAAGCAATTAAGCACACTTTGAAATGGGTCTATCTGTATATTTTATAGTCTTTAATAATACAAATATAGTCTTTTAAAATATACAGGATTGAATTGGTTTCAGTGCATGTATTTTATTACTTCGGGTGCCGTTCCGCACAAATCCGACGAGACTATTTTAAGGAATAACTTGGTCTACGAAAAAAAAAACTGAACAGCTTTCTTTATTATTAGAATTAGAATTAGATTCGGTCAACAACCATTTGTTATTTGTTATTAAGAAGTAAATTTCGATCTTTGATATTAATTATTGGAAGTAAAATCCGCGACATTCAATTACAGGAGAAAGGAATAAAAGCTATATCGATTATTCATATACTGCTCAGAAACAACTTTCATAGCCTGTAACTTGGAAGAATCTATTTTAAAAACTCAATTTTTCAAAAAAATATTAATATTATTAAACTCAAATATTTTTTTTAGACAGAGTACTTACACATAAACTCCAGAATTGAAACTTTTAACATCAGCTGAAATTATAGTAAAAATGAGTTATTTCAGTCATAAACTGTGTCAAAAATTTATAATTTAGACAAAATTGATGGATAATATTGTACTAAAAGCTAAATAATAATTCGGTAGGTTCTAGGTAAAACTCATCACATCGCTCTCCTCATCAATCTGGGGTCTTAATTAGACAAAACAAAAAAAATATATAGTTTGGGGTAACGCGCATGAGTACTTTCTAATTAAATATGTAGGTGAAATCATATTCGGGATAATGGTGGATTTTCAGTTAACGTGGGGTGATTTATTTGACAAGTTAGAAATTTCACGGGCCCATCTATTTTATTTTTGTTGTTCAATCTTGTTAAATGCCCTGGATTTATGAGAAGTTATTTCTTTGATTGCGAAAGTGTTACCTAGAACATTCCGTACGCGGATTATTGTGTAGCTTTGAGTACATTATTAACATCAGTATTGCATTAATTTTAAATAAAACCAATTAACTTCAATATTTGTTTTACTTAATTTAATTTAAAGTTTTAGTTTTTTATTTTGTTATATTATACTCCTTATTCTATTTAATTCATTGAGTTCCTCATTATTACAAGGTTTGTTCCTTGACAATTTTTTGCACTCTTACTTCTCGAATACATAATCTGTCCAACAATTTATCCGAATTAAGACAAAGTATGCCCAAAATAAATCGTCTGTTCTACAGATTAGTGGAAGCCCAGGAAAACATTTTGAATTTTGGTCGGAACTGCTGGATATAACATAGGTCCAAGTCTTGATAACGACATATCATGTTTAGCCACCCTAACGCCACACACTCCTCGACACGATACAAAATCTTTTCTTGTGGGAGATCCATGTGTGCATCAAAGCTCATTCTTTTGATTACTATATTTAAGGGGTGTGACAAATATATATTTAATTCGCCATTTTGTTGGCCGCCATATTGGATGTGAACTTTATTTGTCTATTCCAGCCGGTTTCATTTGATACCCTAATTGAGGTAGCTGTGAAAGAATATGTAATCCGCGCCATTTTGTAGAGGTGCCAATCTTGGATGTACAATTATACAGAGTGTATTAGATTGTAATTTCATTAGAACAAAATGAGACGCCAAATATCAGATCAAATCTGTCAACAGGAAGGTGGTGAAATTTTTTAATTACTAAGTTTGACCCAAACAATCAGACAAACATGGCAAGCTAAATGAAACCGTTTAAAAAATGTTCAGAATTACATTCTTCTGTAAAAATCTAGCAGTCTCTAGCATAAATAAAACTGGGAACTACCAAACAAACAATCCGACATAAGGAAAGGTAAACAATCGTAAAAATGACAATTATTCGGCATACATACCGTTTAATTTTGCATAATAAGAAAATGATTCTCCAATGCTAATTTGGTTAGTGAAGCCACATAATCTGTATCTTTATAACATATTATTACTAAATATATTTTCTGTTCGTGATTGTAAAAAGGGTGTAAAATTCCTTACATTTCTTTTTTTGACAAAATTAATTATAGGTTCTCTAAGAACCGTTATCAGGTTTTTTGATTTATTTTCATCCGAACTATTATTCCCTAAAATATGTTCACTATTACACTTTACCCCCTGTATATATATATATATATATATATATATATTTAATAAAAATACCACGATAAGTTAATAAGCTTGTTTAGTAATGCTATACTAAAGTTCATGAATTAAAAAAAGTGGAAGACTTAAATTTTGTTTTTTAAATTTAAGTTGAAATAGATTGAACAGATTCTACGTGTCAGTTTATCAAGTGATACAACCATAACTAATTTATTCCCCAATATTTACTATCTTAGTATTATCAGACAATGAGAGTAAATTTATTGACTTATGCTTAAAAAATGTGAGATTCGTCGAATTAATTATGTAGCTATTCTTTATCGATAAATATGAGTTGTAAAAATATTTCTTCACGCAAATCGTTGAATCCAAAAATATGATTAACTTAGTTTGGATATGCACTTGACATTTATATGAACTTACCTGTAGCAACTGAGGGAGGCTTAGTGGTAGCTGAAATAATAAAAAAATTAGGAAAAGTTTAAAAATAGTCAAACTGTTACTTGTTGGGATATTTTGCCGAGTTTTTAGCTGAGTTCTTTGACCAAGGGGACCTGTCGAAGAAACATAAATGATTATTTGCCAGTGAAATAATTTAATAATAGTATAAAATTGTTACTAAATATGCCAATTAAGTTACAGTGACTAAAGAATTTTTTTCGTTTAAAATACCGCCACTTACTGAATAAATCACTATACAATAAAGATTAGAGCAGAACAACATATTACCTTTTTTAGATATTTTAATAACAAAAACACTATACTTTATTTGAGACAGAAATCAACAGAAAGCAAGCTCACACCCAAAGATATCTCCAGTCATCCATAGATACCGTAAAAAAGGGCATCATCAAATCTTTATATGAAAACCAACTGTTCTGATATCAATAAATTATCTATCTTATAACAAAGTCTCTTTCAAATGCTTCCAATTTCAAATAAATTTTATTACTTCACCCGATCTTTGGAATTTTTTTCTGCTACATTTAATGACAAATTTCTGACTTACTTAATTTGTCAATGCAAACCTTTTAAGTTTTAATTTTGTTTTTCAGTTCTATAACCATTGATAATGGTTTTCTGAAGAAAATTTGTGGCAATGTCTATTATATTGTGACAATATCTATTATTTAACTTATCAAATAATATGTATTGTTAAACATTTCAATTTTACATTTTAGAGTTTTACCTTTTTTCATAGTTTCTTTGCCATTGACAACAGAGTCTGACCTAGTCTCCGAAACGTTTGTAAATTTCGTGACTTGTACTGTTATTTCCCAGAAAGTACGCTTAAACATTGAAAACGGTATCTGATTTAGACCCTAGCACGTTTGTGGTATTTGAAAGAAACATAATTTCACAAGCATTTGGGGTAATTATTCGCAAAAAATCAAAAAATACAAACCAGAAGTGCCACAACTACCTTTCAGGAAAACAACAAGGTTAAATTTAGTTTCGACATTCTAATCTGTATGTTCTTTAGGCTAGTTTTTCAGCAGTATTAACTTCATCTACGTACGTCAGTCCATTATATTATTGAGAATTGGTTCATTAGTTCTATTGATTATTTGAAACAGTTCTTCATGTCCTTATCGTTGAATTCTAAACGACATTTGTTAGATATTTTTCATAGATGTAATTAGATTTTTTACTTGCATTCATAAATGTTTCTCATTTTTATTGTTTTCCACCCAATAAATGTTTTAATTTTTATAGAATTTTACGATGAAAATATTAGACTATCTTTGCCTCGCGCAAAGTAGGTCTTATTGAAATTTCCCTACTCTATTTTTGCAAAATTTCTCCTTCACCTGATGATAGTATTCTAGATTAAAGCTTCTCGCAAAAGTTAATTAATGAGTTTGCAAAAATGCTTGCAATGAATATTATTTATATATATTCCACAAATATCTTGCAAACTGTGCAGTAGCTAATCTCAATAGTGTAGATTTTAACATTGAAACAATCACATATGAAAATTATGGCTCCTTTATTAATCTCAATTGAAACAAGAGATTGAATTGTGATTGTACCAATACATACAAATTAAAATTATTGCATTGTACTCAATTATGTAATGGATTTTCTGATGCTCATAGATGTGAATCGTAAATTCTAGTTTTCACACGAGATGAGCTATATTGTTGTCTCCTTTAAAATTAGCTGCTGGTACGAAACTTCAGAATGAACAAAATGGAAGAATTTGACCACAATATACGATCACTTGTGAAATAGAAATTACGCAGTTAATACTGACGAAGATCGGAAAAGAGGTTATACATTTTGGAAATTGATATGTCATAAGCAGAAATGATTTAGGTCACCAATCAATTGAATACTGATTCGTCTTATATTTGTCTGTTTCTTTGAGGCAATAACAACTCACCTAGAACACAAAAACTGTAACTATGGCTATTTTAAACCGTTTCAAGTATCGAATTGAATTTGAAATATAATAAAATATAATTTTGGAATCGAATTTCGTCTTGTTTTTCAATGTCTTTAATAAAGAAAATTTATTCTTGAATTTAAATATAAAATATATAAAAGTCAAGTTGGTTTAACTCGAAAAAATTTTAGAACTGATATTCACTTAATATCGCAAAAAATTGGAAAAAGCTTAAGATCATATGACGATGAATGCTGCGCCATTCCCACTATCTAAAATTAGGTAATTTTTAAGGAAATAGCATCACACTTAAGAACGAAATGCTGTCAGCATACAAAATTCTAACCTTTCAAGGTCTCAATCTGACCTCGTTGTCAATCTTGCGATAAACTCCGTGGGTTAAAATGTAATTTTAAAAACTGATCTTCACTTTCACTTTCTAGAAACTTAATTTACAAACAAAAATTCAATATGTACAACAGATAATTTCGATAAACAAATTATATGGGAATACCAACCCTAATATATAAGCTATATTAATTACATTATGAAATTTATATTGCCTTGTATATCCTACATCGAATTTTCCAGTAATTCTGGGTGTGTATTACATTTGTTCGCTCAGTGACGAGATAAATAATTTTTGTCCCGTTCAAAAATTCCAGTTCTTTTTTAGGGTTCCGTATATACAATATACGGATACCCTTATAATATTACTCCGGATTTCTGCATTCCCCCTTTATTCCCCAAACTATAAGACCCATTTTTTTGTTTAGAGGAAAATTACAAATAAATCCCTAATATTAATATTGAGGGCCAAATTATAGAATTAAACGGAAAATAAAAAAAATATTTTTTAATCTCATCATGCAATATAAAACATGATAGGGCTCATTATGAGGAATACAAATATATATTTTTCATATTTTTAAAATTAATTGTTTACAAGATATTAACATAAAGATATAAAACATTCTCATTTCTCGCTTTATTTCCAAAACCATATTACTTAAATGTATAATAAAATTATTAGAAAACCCACATAGTAATTTTAGGAACAAATTATACAATTAAATGGTTAATAAAAATTAAATTTTCAAACGCATCATGTAATATATCAGATAAAGGCTCATTATGTGAATTACAAATATATCATATTTTTAAATCATTTGTTTAAAATATATTAACAAAAATATATTGAACATCGACTATTCCCACTATGTAAATTCTGAAAAATATATTTTATTTGTATTTTTAAATAATTTGAATAACAGATTTAATAATTTATAATTTAAAACTTTATTTTCTTTCTTTTATCTTCCAATCTACAGAGCCTCAAAATTCAGATTACAAAAGGCTTTGCTGAAAGTTTATTAGTAAAATAAAACTCTAATGTTAATTTTTGGGGGCCAAATTAGAAAATTAAATACATTAAATTTAAAAAAAATTAAGCGAATTCTGAAGCAGATAAAATTAAAAGTCTATGAGTGGCAAATGAAGGTGTATATTTTTTTAAATCTATAACGCTCTCTTTAAAAGATATTAGGGTAAATATAAGAAAACGCCCTCATTCCCCGCTTGCCTGAAACTGGAATATTAGAATCTTGAACATGGTAAGGAACCCTTAGTATGCGAATTCAACTCGCACTTGACCAAATTATTTATTATCCCACTGATGTTGTGTTTCAGTGAGTGAATAATGCTTTACGTTGCTTTAGTCAGGAACGGCGTAGATTATAACTATATTATAAAATGCAATAAGATGATAATTTTGAAATTGATGCAATTAAAAAAAAATCAATTTCAAAATTTATTTTACTAATTTAGTTTATAACACTACTGACAACGAGGTAAGATTTAACCTTTTTAAATACATATCCTAATATTTTAGTTGCTGGATATTTCAAATATGATTCGTTACTAAATGAACGTACACAATTATTATCCATTGATTCAATAGTGGAATTACTCACATTTTGTAAACAAATAACATATTTTCTGTCAACTCAACGATGACTTCTATAAACGAGATTTTTCAGTAGACATGGGTTCTTGGCTGTCTCCTGCTTTAAACACGATTTTCATGTAAAAATTAAAAGAACACTCTCTTGTGGAATTTCACGAATTATTAAACTTAACAAAGAACCAATTATACTGTTGACTTTAGTAATTGAGCAAAATAACGCACTACATTTGTTAGATATCTTATTAACTAAAGTACAAATTTCAACTGATACAGACGTCTACCGAAAGCACTAACAGATATCTCAATTTTATGTCGTCATCGAAATATCGTTAAAAACTTCATCATAAAATATTTATATGATAGAGGAAGAACCAACTATTCTGGTATCAATATATTTAATGAACAAAATAATATATAAAAAATTTGATATCAATTATACTAAAAATTCATTCGTAAAGAGTTAGTTCTAATTGTACACAAAGCAACCATTAACATTCAACACCAAGTTGCTCCAAACAACACCAGTACCACTGATAATCACATTACTACAACAACCATACCATACATACAAGGTCTTTCTCCGGAAGACTGAAAAGAGTGGGCTACAGATATGATATTCAAACAACATTTAAAACAAGAAAAACTGACATAAAACTAAACCTATTAACGTAACTCAAAACTCAAAAAATTGCATTTATAAAACTCCTTGCGAATGTTACAAATTGTATATTATAGAAACATCTAGATCTATAAAAGCTCGAATAAATGAACACAAAAATTATTTAAAGAAACTACAATTAAAATACTCAAAAATTTGTTAACAAGCCTGGATTCTAGGTTATAACAAATTTCAACATTCAACCATTTTATACAGATAAGAACACAATACAAAACAAAGACTGAAAGAGTCTGCTTTAATTTTATTATTATTTTATTTGTATCGCTAGTATTTGTGTAGAATTCAGCCATTCCTGGTTACCAATTATCAAGGATGAAATTAATAACTGTAATGTTCTGTTGAAAAACTCCGTATCACAGATAGTTCAAAGGGTTTTTTCTAGGCCGTCCCTTTTGACTTTAATGTGAACTCTGTTGTACCTAGCAGCGCCACATGCAATTCTGAAGATAACTCTTTTAAATTCGTCCAATTTGAAAGAAACTTTGATATTTGATATCATTACTTAATGCTAGCCTATGTATATTAAGTAAGCAGTAAATTCTCTTAGTTACGTCTGTTTATTTGTCAAACATTTAATGTCAAATTGTTAGTTACTTAATTTGTCATTGCGATCCTTTTGATTTTTAATTTTGTTGTTCTATTGTGTTATGTTTTATTACCATTGAAAACGGAGTCGGATTTAGATCCTGACATATTTGGAGTATTTGAAATACACAAACTTTCCAACTGTTGCATTTTTATTCCCAAAAACAGAGAAAAATACTAACGAAAGATGCTAAAACCATCTTTCTGATAACAAACATATCTTATTATTTTCAGGTGTGGTGTTATGTCATTAAAGACCATAATAATAAGGTTAACGATGCTAATCTAACCTTTAGTTTCAATTTTGAAAACAGTAACCTGTAGGTCAACATAATTTAATTTGAAATTATGAAAAGTTCGTAAGCATATTAAAATTGAACTTAATATAGAAACACACACACACACAGATTTATATATATATTAGATTGTAGTTTTTCACGGATGGAACAATGTGATTTTCTTTGTGGTATCATGTGTACATCTGTTCCTCGGTTTGTGCTCTGAAAAGAACATTTTACCTGACGTTTCGCCAAAATCTTATTTGGCATTTATCAAAAGTTGAAATCTGAAAACAGAATTTCAGTCATGAACTCAATTAACCACCTCGTATGGACCATCCCAGGCGGTGTAAGCTTTGGAGATTTACCCTTGCCCCGTTGGGGGTCGTACAGCCAGACTTTGTCCCTCTCTTGGAACACGACTGAATTGGCCTTGAGGTCATATCGCGTCTTCACCCGGTCACTGGTGGCCAACATCTGCGTTCGGGCTAATTCGTGTATTGCCAGTATGTTATGTCGGAGCTGGTCGGCATAATCGTTGATGTCTGGGGAAGGTTCTTTGTGGGACCCAAAAGCCAAATCGCAGGGTAATCGCAGCTCTTTTCCAAATAGGCTTCTGGCTGGAGCCATGTCTGTACTATTATGAACAGGAATAGGGGAATTTGTTCATCCCAATCACGCTGGTTATTGCTGATGACCTTGGATAGGTGTTGTTCCAAGGTCCTGTTGAATCTTTCCACAATTCCGTCTGTCTGTGGGTGCAATGGTGTTTTTCGCGTTTTTCTGATCCCCAACATCGTGCAGATCTTCTCTAGTTCCATCGGGACGTCAAACCTGCTGAGTAGTTGACCTACTAGCACCGTCGCTACCGTGGTTGCCTCTTAATTTGGTATCGCATATGCCTCAGGGCATTTGCTGAAGTAATCCATTGAGACAAGAATGTATTTGTTCCCTCTCTCTGACTTGGGAAACGGAGAGGCGACATCGATGGCAATTCTCACAAATGGGACGCCCAGATTGTACTGCTGCATTCTACCCTTGGTCCGAGTCTTCGGTACCCTTATTGGCTGCTCAGGTGTCACATTTCCGGCACAGAGCTCTAACGTCTTCGAAGTAATGTGCCCAGTAGTACGGCTGGCGAACTGTGTCCAGGGTTAATTCATGCCCAGATGGCCCCGGGTAATCCCATCATGTACTTCAGTCAGGATGGCGGCTACCTTTTTCTTCGGAACTACCAGTTGGAACATGGTTTCTCGGCCATCAGTGCTTTCCCAAACTCGGATCTGTCTGATGGAGATACGTTCTCGCTGTTCCGTTTTCAGACAATGTCCGCATTCTTTTCTAAGGCGTCTTCTTGATATGGCATTGGCATTATTATGCAAACGAGCGGCACGATGTTCAACCTTGAAATCGTATTGCTGAATTTTCTCCATCCATCTAGCCAGTTGTCCTTCCGTTGTCTTTCTAAGTGCTGTCAATAAATATAGTGAGAGTGAAGTAGGAGTAGCTAATGGCTAGACTTCAGCATATCTAGTAATTCTTTGAGCCTAAAATGATGTCAATAAAGTCGAAAAACAATATAATTATATTTACTTGAAGCAACTAAAAGGGGTTTCGAAATAGCTGAAAATAAAAACCTTTCTAGAATATCTTTTGAAATTGCTAATACTTACTGGTAGTAGAAGAAACAATTCCTTGCCGTACTGCTAAGTGATGGCTTGCTCCATAGAGACCTGAAGCAAAATCACAAATAATTATGTAGTATACGAGTTATGAGCATCTAGTCAGTTTAAAAAGGGTATTTAACAAATGGCTTCAAATTTTATTCCGTTTAATGATTTTGGATATTGTTTATAAACAATTTAGAACACATTTCACTGGATCACAAAAGTACTTTTTAGAGTTCGTTATATTCAATATACAGATACACTTACAAATATTACTCGTCATTTCTTTGTCTTTCTCAGCAAAGCAATTTTCTCCGAAACTCTAGATGAAAATCGTTGTAATTTAGTAGAAGTGTATAGATTGGTGACACGATCAGTAGTATATTTCGTAAATGAAGAAATTTTCATTTTAGGGGTTGTTCTGGGAGGAAAATTAAAAATAGATCAATTTCTCCCCTAATCTCCATAACTATTGAGCCTAAAATTCTAAAATAATAGGTAATATTGAATTTGCCAAGAGTTTTAATATTTTGGGGCAAATTATAGAAATAAAATAGCACACATTGAGGAAAACAAATGTTTTTTTCTGAAATTTTCCAATTAAATAGTTTAAAAGAAATTTACATAAATATACAAAGAATTGCCTCCGTTATCTCCAAAACTGTAAGACGTAAAATATTGAAAAAAAAGTAAAGATATACAGTCTCACTGCACACTACAGGACATATAAAGAGAAAACCCTAATACTAATTTTGTCGCAAGTTACAGAATTAAAGGGAAAATATAAAATTAAAAATGTTTGAAATTCATCTTTTATTATATCAAATCAAAGGGCTCATTTTGACGAATACAAATATCTTTTTTATGTGTTCAAAATTCATTATTTTAAAGATATTAACAAAAATAGCAAAAATTACTCTTCCCCCTTTATTTTATTAGTACATTGCCTAGAAAAAATAAGGACAAACCCTATTATTAATTTTAGTGGAAAATTATATAATTAACAGAAAATAAAAAGGCATCAAGCAAATGCATGTGCTTATTTTGTGGAATACAAGAATATTTTTTCAATTTTTTAAAATAAATTGTCTCAAAGATATTAACAAAAATTTAAAATTAATCGTTCTCAATAAAATGATAAATAATTTTTTGAACTTCACCTAACATATCAAAAAAGAGATCATTATGAGAGATAGAGATATATATTTTGTTCATGTGTTTAAAAGATATTAACAAACAAACATAAAAAGTCAACTTATTCTCCTTTTATCTCACAAACTATAAGATCTAAACTAAAAAAAAAATGAAATGTAGTGCCTCATTTAAAAGTTGCAGGAAAAATAAGGAGAAAATCCTGATATTGAGTTTGGGTGCAAATTATGAAATAAAATCATTTTTTCAAACACACCATGTCATATATTAAAAGTAAGAATAACTATGAATACAAGTAATTTTGTTTCATATTTTTAAAATAATTTTTGTAAAAGTTATTTAAAAAATATTAAGAAAAGTATACACAAATTCTAACAGTAATTTATAAACTTAAATGGAAAATGTAGTTTTGTTTTCAAACAGCACCGTAACTTAATGTATTAAATAAAATGATTCATCATAAAAAAGTAAATATACCTATTTTTTATTTTTGAAATAAATTTTTTAAAGTGTTTAATAATTTATTATATAAAATTTGAGCCATTTTTCTCTTAATCTTCCGAACTACTGAGCCTGAAATTCAGACAAAAGATTATATAGAACTTCAATCAAAGTTTATAGGTAAAATAAAGCAAAATCCTCGTCTTAATTTTGGGTTTAAAATTAAGGAAACATTGAATAAATATTTTAATAAAAATAAAGCTAATCATCAAGCACATAAAATAAAAGAGCTCTGTGTGAGAAGTATTCTTCATAAATTTAAAGCGCTTAGTTAGATTTGAATAAAAGTTGTAGAAATTTCACTGTTACTTACAAAAATTCAAAAAGTCCCATTCTACAAGTATCTTACCTGCTACAGATAGAAAATTCGTTGTATTAAAATTTCAAAGACCTCATTTTTGAGGTGCCAGCATAAAGATTTTTGATATCCTCATCATGTTATTTATAATTTAGTTAATAAGTTTCAAGCTACGAAATTGGTATTAAATCGAATATGGAAATTAGCAAATGCATCTTGCAGTTAGCCGAAGCACAGTGCTATTTAACTCTTTAGGCTAGCCGGAAGTTTAAACTCATTCAACGGCATTTTTAAGCTGAATATTCATTAGGGTTTTCTTTCCTCGAATTTTTCCAGCAACAGACAATTTTATGAAATGGTAAATGAAGAACAAAGTGTAGTAAGGTAATTTAGAATAATTCTTTCTCGCAGACGTTCTTTGAGATTGACATGTCTAGAATATGATCAACCATTATTCCTGTATATATAAATTGTGTTTTGTAGATCTGGTTTTGGAAACATTTCGACTATAAATCTGTATTTAATATTTTATTGTGATATTGTCTTAAAATCTCACCGGTACATCAATAGCTGCAATCAACACATTTTTGGAATTGCGAGTTGCTTTAAACGGCTTCGCTTGTGTTAGGATAGAACTTGCTGTCTTATTTGACTTAAAAGCCGTTTTAAAATGGTAGTTATTTCTTTAATGTAGGAACGTAGGGTTTCATGCTGCTCTTTGCAAGTGTTTTTTATAAAATAACAATGTTTAAGAACTATTTATCTTGGCAATGTCACACTTGCAATCTATTTCTTAAAACCTGGTTCTGACCAGTTTCAAACGTTTTGCCTTTTAGGACATTTGAACATGACTGTATTTCCTCTTTTTCTTTGTTTTTGTTTGAAAAAACGTTCAAGATTTGTTGAGAATGATTCCAAAGTAACAAATTTTATTTCTACAAAAATTTGTTATTTTATAATGTAGGGGTGCTTGGTTTTGAAATTAAATAAATTAAATGAGGGTATAGAATTTCCCTCTGTAGAATTTAATTTGGATAGTAGGATATGCAAAAACTGCTCGGCATAACAAAAATCGTTCGATGTCAGTTGATATGTACTATGCAACTAATTAATGACAGGAACTATTGATATTTAATCTGTAATGAATATCTAGATTGAGAGAGGGTGGGAGAGAGTGGTAAAACAAATATGCCACAATGCTCGGTTGAAGATATGCCATCAAAATATAGTTTATAAATTAGGTCCGAAAACTTCAGACGTATTTTACTTAAACGACAATCCAAATTTGCATTATTTGTCAATAGATCTGAACTTATTTCAAACTTTCATGTCTTAATGTAGTTTTTATATATTTTTTTCCTAGAACGAAGTAACTACACGAAAATAGCTGGCCGTTTCTTATGTTTGGATTTATAATCTGCTATCGAGAGTTATTTTTCGACAGAGACTGCCACTGATATGAGCCCTAAACATAACAGAATATCCCTTAATCAGTTCATTGTTTTAGATCAAGTAATCATAAATATTTTAGTGTTATTTAAATACTTAATGTGTGAAAACGGCGACATGTAAAAGTACAAATACTCCCGCATATCCATGGAGAACAAATATAATTAGTTACCTACTTAGTAAGTTTTCAAAAGGCAAATCCTGTAGTGCAATTAATAATATTAACAAGAAGGTACCAAAAGAAATATCGCACGACCCATTAAATTTGTGCCTAATTAGCGGTAGCAATTTAACCAACCTGATATAACAAAAGGTCCTGTAGCTAGTTTTTGTAGATAATTATTGGTTTAAAACACAAAAAAATTGCGTAAATCACAAAAATATCAGGAACATTACAAAATATGTTAGGTTACACATACCAATATCAAGAAAATAGATAAAAATGAAAGAAACCTGTTAACATACCTTTTGTAATTGACTAAAAATATTCCGAGAATATAGTTTTTCAATATGTGTACCCGTTTCTTAAATAAATACAAATTATTGCTTAAAATTAAACTCATAGGTACTCACAGTTAATTTGTGCAAAAATTACGCAGATTATTAACGGTAGCCATCTGAAATTAGCCATTTTAAGTGTTGCATAAACACATTCGCTTACGTCAAAGCTACTACTTGATAATATTGATAAATTGACTTTCGCGTGTATTCCTTATTTTTGCGATAAAATGTTTAAAACCGCTTAAACGGTTGTATTATTAAAATTGTTTAGACCTTCGTCAGTTAATAGATTCATTATAATTCTTAAACAAACTATGGCATTATTTCGTTCTTTACAATTTTATTTTATAATTGGCAAGCAATCTATATTTTGAGGCATGCCAGCGATTGGGTATGGTTAGAAAATTGCGAAAATACTAATTTCAACCCATTTTTTTAAGTCAACATGTATGCTTTTCTATTAAGATAATTTCTCCTTTGACAGATTTTCTGTACTTTTAGTATAATGATGATATCCGGGTTACAGGAAGAAAACTTTGGACGTTCATAATGATAGTGGGGCAAAGCAAGAAACAGTTCGGCACCTCCTGCAGCTCTGTGAACCGATTTTTGTTGTGTAGTAGTAGACAAGTATTAGTTTTATCATTAAAGAAAATTCTGAAACATTTATTATTCGGTTTTGGTAGGAAATCACGATACCGATTTTAGCGATATTAGCATATTTTCAACAAAAGGTGAACTACCTCTGTTAAACTTTCGGTCGCTAGACAGCAACTTATCAAACTTTGAAAACGTTGTTTTACTCAAATTTAATAACTTTCAATACAACTATAAAAAATGTAATATAATTACAGTCTTCTTTGGTAATAGTAAAAAATACTTCAGTATCTATTGAAGTTGTTTTGAAAGGAAATAAAAAAGGAAGACAAAAATGTTATATAAGCTATATTCTGGTAGTTGATAATGTCTGACTATTTTTTCCGATATGAAATACCACTATTAGCAGTTTTTCATATATAACACTTACTTTAATTAGAATTTGATTCACACATAGTTGCAAAATTGCATGCAACATATTTTTCGGTCTAATATTTTGACTCTTCATGCAGAATTCACATTTTAAAGGAATTTATTTATACTTGCAGTTTATTCATTTGTAAATCAAGCGATATGCCTAGTCTTTCAACAGCAATACTCGACGAAATGTGGCTAATCATAGTCAATCATATTATTATAATAGAGTTTCTATCGTTGTTTCCTCTGACACCCATCAGCTGTAGGATACGTGAATCAAAATTTAAAATACTTTCCTTCTTTAATACTATAAGTGATTTAGTTTTCAAATGATAATAGACTGGAAACTAAAAAAAAAACGCAACACTACGAAAGGCCTATTAATTTATATTATATAAAGATACATTATTATATACGTTTTCCATTCATGTCATGTGGGAAAGAAATCAAGACATGTTGATGGCCATTACCAGCAACATGAAGATTGACGTGATACTGTTAAAAGATTAAATTGGTGGTATGCAGGTGGAGATGTACAACTGGTTGTTAACGTAAAGCCACGATACCGTATTGGCTTTGATGAGAAATAGAGATAATTAAATTTGAACACATAAGGCTCCATAATATGACATTATGCTCTCTGACTTTCAACACTTAAATCGAAATCTCCAGATCCACATACATCCTTTATTCTCCCAAAAAAAAACCTTTTTTGCGCTAGAGTATGACATTTCATGGGTCATTATCGTTTTGTTGAGTTGTTTACCTCTCCAAGCGGCGTGCCTTATGGTCTGATACCAAAGTTAGTATTTGCCAGGCCGGCAAACTCTCAGCCCTATTCTAAACAATCCCTGATTAACAGTTAACCTAAAGAATATAGCTCTAGCTGCTGGATCATCTCTTATTTGATGTTTCATGAGAAAACTCTGCTTAGTAGTTTTGATGGTATTGAAACTGGAAACAATATTTAAAAACATCTTTATTAGCATTTCTGCAACATTAAACCCAAGAGTAATTGACTCGGCAATATATCTTAGGTGTAATGTTTCAGTTATGATACATGAAATAAATTCTGATTATTTCAGTAAACTAATAAAGGTAACTTTAAAAATTGTGAAAATGTATGTAAAGACATTTTGTATTTGTTAAATATCAATGAGTTTTGCATTTCATACAAACATATATGAAAACCTTTACATTTAAGCATTTCACAGATTCCCCTTTTGTCGAAAATACTAGCTAATGTCCAATCATATCTTTCCTCACAGGTTTCGGAGAAATTGCACAAGCATGTTGTTTTCTTATTTTTGCAGCAATATTTTCTTCCAAGTTGGACCTGGGTTTTCCTCTTTTCTTATTTAGAGTTTGTTGGTTTATTTAACAAATACTTCGTATTACGTCTGATCAAAATCTGATAGAATAAAATATTCACCTCCTTCCCTATTGACACGTCGGATTTTGCACAATGAAATTTATTCGAATTTCTTGAAGAAGTTAAACATTTATGTTTTATTGATTTTCATCATATTCTGTTCTGTATTAATACTATCAACGATGATTTTCGATACATTTTTCAAAGTTATTCCGAAATTAGCGTTAGAATGTTCAAAATTTACTGGATCAGGTTCATTATCGATCCAGGTTTCATCCACATCTAGATTGCCAATAGTCACTCAGATTATTAGCAAAATTCTCTTTATCTGTAAGCTCTTTTGCCCTATCCGCCTTATCTATAAGAAACATTACTCAGATGTATAATGTTGCAAAAATGCTTCATATAATCTATCGTTTGTTAACAATTTATTTGTGCGAAATTTAGAGCAAATTATTTTATAATAGTGAGTTTTATTGTTGCACTTGGTCTAGTAATACTCATCTTTGGCATGCTGCTTAACCGTGCAGTGGCTGTTAGAATAAAAACGGCTCTTATTGCGATAGAGCTTAAGGAACATACATACAAGGGGCACTATTGAGACACAGTGCACAAAATACGACCGATGTATGCCTATGTTATCGTAAATATAAGAAAAGTTTGCATTGCTGCTATATTGTGCAGTAAAGAATTAATATAATGTAATTAAAGGAAATTATTTTTTTAATTTTTATTGCTGTTGAGAACATGATCTGAGTTAGACCCTGAAAAATTTGGAGTATTTGAAATGTAGGTACAGATCAAGGATAATTTGCAAAGGATTGTTGGATCAATGTTAGAAATTTTCGAAAAAAAAAACAGGCATCTTATGACATATCACCGTGTGTTGGGCCCGCTCTCGAGTTGTTGTGGCGCTTTGTCTGTTGACAGTTAAAGAGTCTTGGGTACTGATAACCCCATTAGAGTCGTTATTCGCCAAAAAAATCTAAAAATTCGAGCTAGAGATGTCACAACAATCGCTCAGAAAATAATTAAATTATCAGCTCCACATTAGTGAGTTTACTAAATTAATTTCATTATTTGACAAAATACTGCTTTGATGTGTATACAATTCTGGTAAAAAGTTTCAGTATTCGGAAGATCTGCCAACAATGTGATTAAAGGTACATTTAAATGATCAATAACTTATCCGGTTAAATAAACTAAATCCTTAACTCCATGTAACAATCATTTATGATAGTATTTTAGTTATGCTTTACTATCTTTTTGTTGTGGACTTCCAATTGCGGTTTTATTAAGATTTTAATGTCATAGATAAAGTAGTCAGAGTAAGAAATATTGGAATTTTCGAAGATACAGCCTGTTTTTGTCAAGCGTAGTGTTCTTTACCAATGAAACCATTAAAAGAAACAAATAGGCGTGGGAAAATAATCTTTAATTTACCCACTGTTTAACCAAAACCACTTCTTATTAATGTTGCCAATTATGTCTGTAGCTGATGATACTTCCCTGTTGAACATTTCTAGCATTCGTATCTGATTATTACTTTCTAACCTAGAAATTGCTTTGCTGTAATAAACTGAATCCTTAGACTTTTGGTAGTTTTCTCACAGATTTTTGTTATACTGTATATGGAATTTATTCTTAGTTTTTTACGATTTGAAAAGGATATACAATTAGCTGTTTTTTATTAGTTCAGTAATTCCTGACGATTTCAATTAGTTAGATATCTGTTTTGCACTAATTCAGTTGCTAATTAAATTAAAGTTCGATAACTTTAAAGTAAATTTGCAGGTTATTGAATATCGGATTTTTGTTTATTTCCATATTGGTGCCACAATTGATTTTGTCGGTATTGTTTATTTAATGTTTTGTAAGTAATTTTAGTTGTTACATTTTATTTTCAAATTATCTTTTTCGTTTGATATTGTGTGTTTCTAGAAGACCTTGATATATCACTGAATAACTGCATCTTGATTTGTGTTGCGATATGTATTTTTCTCTTTGTTGCAAACAAACTTCTCGATTAATTGGTGATAAAGTTTTTGTCAGATTACAGAGACCTTTAGTAAAAATGAACATAGGCTGAGGTCCGTTGTAAATATTCTTTTTCGATTGATATAAGTCTCTAAGGTTCTACATTGCACTATTTTCTGAAAACCCCTTAGGAAGTACCACAAAAATTTGCTAGAAGAAAGAAGAAACCGGTTGTTACAAAAAAAATTTCAAAAAAAACTATTTAGTTGAACACCAGAAACTGATATCTCATTACAATTCAGAATTTTGTTGTGACATCAGATGCGTTAACAGTCATACACCAGACTGAGACTATATAACAACCAGAAAGCTAAAGTATACTGTATATTATTTAACATTTACATAGGTGAAAGGACATATACTCACTGACGAAGAAATCGCATTACCCAAAAGGAAATGTTTAAGTTTAATATCGTTTTTGTAAAACATAGATGTTGGATACAGTAAGGAGTAAATGAGTAAAATTCCTTAACGAAATATTATCTTTTAGAACCTCTAATGTTCATGAGGACTGTGGTAAATTTCAAGTCATTCTACCCGTCATATTCCCAACATTTTCTACGTTCGAATGATCAGGGGGGTCTGGGCGGCCATAGCAACAATTCACATGACATAGGTCTCTCCAAAAAAGTTTAATCTAAATAGGCAACATGAAGCCGAGCATTATCTTGTTGAAATATAGGGTCCATGAGCCGACTAAGTGAGTTCATACGGCTCCACTACCTCCTGAAGGTCACGTTGCTCTCTCATGTTATCTCAAGCAAAGACTAAATGCCACCTACTTCAATGTGCAATACCACCTCATACCACAACGCCTACTGTTCAGTGTACACGTCGCTCAACATCAAATTGAGGTTGACGTCTTTCTCCTTGAAGTCGACTAACACTTCTTCCGCCACCATATCCACCAAAGCAGAATCTACACGCCTTGATGCCATTCCACATTTCAATGGTAGCTCCCTGCATCACTGTAGTCGTTGCCGTCGATGTTCAGCGGTCAAAGGTAGCAGAAGATGGGGTCCATCATGCTGCAGTCCAAAAGACCATATTCAGCGATAAACCGTTCGGACACTCACAGGATGACCTTGTCTTCTTAACAACTCATCAGCTAAATTTCTAGTTATCTAAAATCGGTCTCTAAAGCGTTTAGATGTTGATCTTGCACTTTCTTTCTGCCCTTTCGACTACAGTTGCCTGCTTTTCATCGATTTTGTGTTTTATCTAATCACGCTTGACAACGTCTCATAACAGTAGTTGGATTTCTGTTCGTTTGGTTAGGGATTACTCGAAATGAAAAATCTACCTCATATAAAACAATAATTACACCTCTTTCTAATTCACTTAGATGGTGATACATTGGGCGTTCACGTACTCTAGTCAATTTATAAACATCGATTTTGCATTTATAAACATCGATTTAGCATATAAAAAAATGCAAAAAACGGTTACAATATTAATTGATCAATAAAATTTTTACATGAAAAAACATTCAACACACTTTACCACATTTTAATCATTTACTCCTTGCTAAAGAAAAACAATATTAAATTTAACCATCTCCTTCTGGGTGTTTCTTTGCCAGTGAGTATTCTTGGGATAATAATTATTGTGCCAAAAACTTGAAAACCCTTTGTATTATACCAAAAGTTCCTTATCTTCATTATTACATTGGCTAATAGTTGACTGAGGTTAGAACCTACTCTAAACGATAACCAAAAATTAATTACTTGCGTGTTACAACACATCATGCCGCCGAGAAATCATACTTTTCGGAATATTATGTTCTAATAGTTCGCAGACATAAAAACTAATCACCAAAAACGTGTATTTATTTTTGCATTCAAAGTTCTATTTTAAAAGCTGGAAAATCCAGGATTCAAACAATGAAATCCAATTACAATATCCATATCAACTGTAAAATCTAGCATTATTTCACGTGGTATATGTCCTTAAATATTATCTTACATTGAATTAGTGTCACAAAATAATCTCTTCAAAATATATCAATAATGTTCTGTTGTAATTATTACAGTAATTGGGAAAACTCTAACTACTGCTACAATTAGTACATTCTTGTGAAGGTTGAATTAGGCATAAAAAAAATCATGATAGAATTCTAACCTCATTATGAAATTTTTAGTGAACATGTGAAAATTATGGTGTACAAAAAATTATTATCGTTACAATTTTTTGTAACAGCATAAACATATTTAATGTAGGAATTAATTAACAAGTAAGTTACTCCTTAGTATTACCGTTACAGTTGCAGTTTGTAACAAAAACAAAATGAATTATGCTGTAACTATATTTGTCGCTGCATTGTTGTTTGGTAATTATGCAGCTGCCGCTCCTGCTCCAGAAGGTAAGCCTTTCTCCAATACACAAATCTCTTTGTTGTATTAATCGATATCTGTCGTACTCGACATACCAATGTCAATATATTCTTCTTCATATTGGTTCTAGTAGTTTCAATTTTAAAGATATGTTGTATGTATTTTTCGCTTATGTAATCGTTAAAATATACATACTAAATATTGTATTGATAAAACAAACGCCAATGGTTCGTACAGCACCAAACTATTCAAAACAACTTTCTACGAAACTTTACTTTTAAGTTAGTTGCGATTATTCTTTACTGCAACATCATATTAGTAATTAATTTCGGCATGTTTTTGATTGACCTATAAGCCTCTAAATACTTAGATCTACTAAGAAAAATTACTCTGTCTATATATCGATTCTAACTGTTTTTGCATATTCAAATTGTAGGATTAAGTCCGCTCAATAGGTGCTTCAACCTGTCCACCTCCCCTGCTTGTTGACATAAACTATGATACAAATATATAAATAAGGTATAAAATTTGTTGGTACTAATACAAATTAGTTATCTTAGTGCTGTCAGCACAAACTCTACAGTACAATGGTGTTTCATTCAACACCACTGATATTTTCATACTAATATAGTTATGGCCATTTGCAGGTTAAGTGTCAGTTCAATAGACGAAAATTTAGTTTAAAATATTCTGACATGTAAAGTAATTCCAGAGTGTGACCACCTGCCACATTCGAACACAAATAAATCATTTGTCACCCTCCTTCTGTATATATTGATTATTTAAAATTATCACGTTGAGGAATGTTTCTGAGATACTCAGACTGCTAATAAAGATTTGAGATCTGCTAACTGATTTGAACACATTTTCGTACAAGTTTTCAATAATGTCTTTAACGTTCTTTAGATCAAATAGAAAGATTCTAAACAACTATCAGGATCAAATTCGACGTCCTAGTGTACTTTGTTGTAGCAGTTGGATGGATGATTTTTACTATCTCGGCTTTATTTGTTGCTAACTGCTTTGAACACAATTCCGCACCCTTTTAATAATGTCTATAACGTTCCTTAGATCAAATAGAAAGATTCTAAACAACTGTTAGTATCAAATTCGAAGTCCTAGTGTACTTTGGTATAGTAGCAAAATTGATGCTTTTTACAGTCTCGGCTTTAATTGTTGCTAACTGATTTGTACACATTTTTGCACCAATTTTCAATAATGTCTATAACGTTCCCTTGATCAAATAGAAAGATTCTAAATAAGTGTCAGGAATAAATCCGACGTCCTAGTGTTCTTTGTTGTAGTAGTTAGATGGATGCTTTTTACTGTCTCGGCTTGATTTGTTGCTAACTGATTTGAACACAATTTAGCACCACTATTCAATAATGTCTATAAAGTTTCTTAGATCAAATGGAAAGATTCTAAACAACTCTCAGGAATAAATTTGACGTCCTAGTGTACTTTGTTGTAGTAGTTAGATTGATGCTTTTTACTGTCTCGGTTTATTTGTTGCTAACTGATTTGAATCAATTTCGCACCACTTTTCAATAATGTCTATAACGTTAGTCAGTTAGTTTATCCTGCGAGAAGGTTTTTCTATGTGAAGGCACATAGTGTCCCGGGCAGTTTACACACAATTCCCATAAGTAGTCCTTCTTAATTTTTAAGTACCTACCTAACAAATCTGCCTTTTTCGGAAACAATGGTGTCAAAACAAAAGATTTTGATAGGTTATCAAAATTGAACGTCCTCATTAGATGTATTGAATTAAAAAGCTAGAGCCACAAAATCGCAACAGCTCTCAAATAATGACAATGAGAATTGCTAATGGAGCAGTTAATCTGGATATGTTAACGTTACTGGTAAATGATGAAATTGATCTAGGTTCTCTTTATTAATTTCTTTAATTCTTTCATTAATAATACTGAGTATTTCTTTACTGTGTGTCAGCTAGAGTAAAATTTAAAATAAATAATTCTTAATCAATTACATCACAAAGATTTTTCAAAAAATTATTTGAAATCTTGAAATAAACGAGGGTACCACGAAAAACTGAAAGTCCAAATATGAGTTATAGTAATGCAAAATAAGCATAAACGTGGTAACATTTTGATTTACTCCTCAAAAATTACATTATATTGTAAAAGCTTTTCTATGTTTTTTAGAAGCATCCAATTCAACTGAAGTAGATCAAGGATCTTCCGGCGACAATGGAGAAAATAAAACACGTAAGTACGATGGGGATTTTTGTGATGTAGAGACGATGATAATAGTTGTCCTAGTAAAATCAATGCCAGAAAGAAATGAGGCAAAATACTGTTCTAAATATAATAAAAATAATGTTTAAGTTTATTGAGATTTTATATTATTTCTTTATAACAATTTGTGGCATCTTCAGTGTGGCTATTTGTATATATTTGACACAAAACTTTTCAAAGCCATCCAATATACTGCAAGACAATTTCAGAAAAGCACTGAAAAAACCAATAACATTACTGATTGAAAGCTATGTGGGACTTTCCTCAAATTCAGCTAAATCGTCGTGATTACTGAATATTACGAATATACACTAATATTTAATATTAAATATATAAATAATTATTAGAGATTTGAATCAGTTCCGGGAAGTCCAACTCATAATTGTTATTGCCAAGGAACATTGTATCGTCTTTCTTTCAGTCACTGTAAAATCACGAGAAGGTAGATTATAAATCTACACTCGAATGAGTGTTTGAAATAATATCTAATTATTTGGATTTTAGCACTTTTAGTGATGCTCTAGGACCGATAATATTTACAGTCTTGCTTGGGTGAAGACAAATGTGTTTTACATTCTTCCTGGAATTACATGAGACTGTAAGGTAATCCTTAAGTTCTCCAATATTCGTTTATTCGAGCAAGGATTCCGCTGCTTTATAAGTGCAGCAGAAACTGTCAAAGGAGTATTCTTAGTTAAGCTTGGTAATGACGTGGTATTAAATATTATGACACCCAAACCTAGGGTTTTCAATACAATTGTTCGATTTTCGCCCACGTATTACAGCCTAAAATTTCAATCCCCGCCCACCGCAGAATTCAGAACACTCGAAGCTTGTTTGAATTAGGATAAATACATTACAAAGAAACAAAAACCGACTTAAAAAAAATAATTAAAAAGCATGAAATATTTTTTTGCTACTTCAATTGAATATTTAAAGTCGGTGCCAAGCTAAAGTGAAACTATTTTGGGAAGTACATTTATAAGTAAAAGTATTTAAATGTTGTAGCAAAAAATTGTTTCACGCTTTTTAGTTAATTTATCTTGAAGTCTGTTTTTTAATATAACTATTTTACAATTTTTACTGATGGAATATCTTAATTGGATGCAGTAATTATTTTTCTCGTTATTGAGTAACATAAGATATTTTATTTTCAAATATTACCTTGACCAACCACGTTTACTATTGAATAGAATAATACAGTAAACTTTGGTGGAGTGACTGGTATTAAAAATTTGGGAAAATTTTCTGTTCGGATCATGGGGTATAATGAATTAAAAAGGAATTGAATTAGTTCCTAGGGATCCCGAAGTGGTCCCATATTGTTTTTTAATAACATATCTTGTACCGTTTTTTAGAAAACCAGGAAAAACTTTTTTAACGACATTCTTATAAATTAATATTCTTTATCAAACCTAGTATACAATTTGGAAAGGTGACATTATCTATTATACAATTGTTAGTGATGTGGCATAATTAGATGCATTTTATAATTGTTATTACCCCTGTTTCATAAGCATTATGATTATGGAAAAGCTATTTTACTTTTAAGCAAAATTCATATTTGCTGATAAACCTTGTTATCAGTTGAAAAAGCGACATGTAATGATTACAGTATACGTTTCCGACCATGCAAATATTTTTATGAATAATAACTTTTTCTCTAAATAATATTCATAAGAACCTTTTCCGTTTGAATGCAACTTATGAAGACACCCTGAATATAGAAACCAACTGAGAACCTCGAACTTGAGGTTGATTAATAGACATTTATTTGTGTTTATTTCCAATCAACTTTCAATTTATTACAATTTTTAATAATACAGCTTAATTGGATGTAGTTGTCAATTCTAATAAACTTTGCATGATTACAATTTGAGATATTATCAGTTTTAAACAAAATTGATATATTTTTTGAAACCTAGTATATAGCTCGAAAAGCTACACAAATACTTTTATTCAATTTTTAGTGCATTGGCATAAGTAGATGCATGTTTTTAATTCTAATTACTTCTATTTGACAACAATTTTATATTTTTGGCAAAAATTAAGATACTGTAATTCGTAATCAAAATTCCTCTTTGATGACAAACCTCGTATACAGTTAAAATAATCACATGGAATTTTTACTGTTTACGTTTTAGACCTTACAAATCTGTTTATGAAGAATAAATCTTTCTCAGAAAATTATTATTAATAAAACAAATCGTTTGATTTATGAATATACACTGTATACACATATTAACTGACGCGTATTCTAATTAATTCAATTTATTTACAATTTGCTCCAAGTTCCGAACAGTTTATACCAGGAATTCCATCAAAGTTTACTGTATAAGAATGTCGTTAAATTCTGTTTTCCAGATTTTCTAAAAAACGGTACAAGCTATGTTATTGAAAAACACTATGGGACCAATTTCTTTTTAATTCATTATACCCCATTTTGCAATCAGACATTTTAGCAATAGTATTAATACCAGCTACTCCACCAAAGTTTACTGTATAAGATATTCGTTAAAAAAGTTTTTTCCTATTTTGTAAGAATCGATACAAGGTATGTTATTAAAAAATATATGGGACGATTTCGGGATATCACAGAAGTAATCCAATTTATTTTCAATTTTCTCTTTTTCCGAATAAAAATAATTTAATCTGGCGACTCCAACAAGTCATAGTGTATAAGAAAATAGGTAAAAAAGTGTTATCCCATTTTGTAAGAAATTGTACAACCTATGTTAATGAAAAAATATGGGCCCACTTCGCCATCCCCCGGAACAGAATCCAATATAAACTGTCAAAATTCCTTGAGGCGTTTGCCAGTAATAGGTGAACAAAAAAAACATAGAAAAAGTTGAATTGAGAATCTCCTTCTTTTTGAAATCGGTTGAAAAAACTGACAAACTTAGGCAAAATCCATATAACAGATGACACATTTATTTTTATTCTGGCAATAGTGGTAAAGATCATTACAATGGTGTTGGAGATAAATAACCACCTAAATGAACCAGTCATAACTTTTGTACCTTGTCTTTTGTTACAGTTTTCTGGAATAACTTTTAACGTAAATATTATAATTATCTACAGCAGTTTAATACAGAATTAGAAACTGGTATAAAACTATTGAAACCCTCCTTAAACTAGCAAAAAGAATAACGTTAATGATATAATGAATTTTAATGCTAAACTTGGCAAGGATACAGTGTCAGGCATCGTTAAAGGCTTCGGTTTGGGAGATCGAAAATAAAGATATCACAGATTGGTAGAATCTTGTCAACATTATGAAATTTTCCTTAGATACACATAAGTTACCTCACAGAACATTATATACGTGAACCTTACTACAACATACAAACCTGGAATGATCTACAGGCAGATATATTCTCATCAACAGGAGCTTCCATATATCTATAACAAGCGTGAAAATCTTTCCTGGAACGAATAGCAATTCTGATCGAAATTAGTTCTCACCAAGCTACTAATAAAACTAAAAAACCTTAAAAAACTAAATGTAGACCCAATCCTGATGTGAGAAATCTAAAGGCATAGTAACAAAAGAAGCTAAAACCAAAGAGCTATATAAAAGTTTATTTTTAAGTTTTCTTGGGAACAACACCACAACTGAATTAAAAAAAGCTGTATATTGAAAGAAAATACCAAAAGTTTCAGTCGATTCTGACTTCGTTGTCAATGGCTTCAATTTGCAATTTACATTTTCATTACATATTTTAAAGCCATTGACAACGAAGTCAGAATCGACTTTGAAACGTTTGAAGAACATGCCACAAATAACATTGAGAAGACTATATATATATATATATATATATATATATATATATATATATATATATACGTTATTATTACTGACTAACCAATAATGAAATAATAAATTTTGTAATGATGGGTACTATTGACTAACCAGGATAATAAAATATGGACGAACGAAGACATCGCTAAGAATCTAACGCATTCAAAATACTAAACAAAGAAATAAGTACGAGATATAAAAATGGGCAAAGAAAACTGGGTGAGTTCTTAACTCAACAAATTGAAGATTTAAATAAACGTAGAAGAATGATTAAAGGTATGGCCAAATATAAATGAACTTAAACTTAATAAAACCGTATAGTGTGACACTATATGGTCAATACAGAGCGCAAAAGTATAACAAATAAAATATCAATGTGACATACATATATAAAAATTCAATTCTGTGGCACAGAGTAAGGTTGTTTTCTCGCAGAATCATGCATAAAGGGGACTGAAATCTTAAGAAATGAGGTGGATTACCGCCATTAAACTACAAAATTTCGGCAAAGTCGGAGCCCTAAAAATGTATTTTGATCTTATCAGTTTGAAAAATATTGATCTTTTCATTTAATGTTTAAGTGAAATTGCGATACAGGAATCTTTCGACAACACTGGCTCGAATTCAACTTTATTCCACTCTTTAGACTTATTAGTCTAATGAGTCACGTCAAAGAAGTTTTGAGGCTTCACGTTGATCAAAAATCTGATTTAGCATCAGTCGACGAGAATTAATAAGGAAACACTTAAAAAATATTTATAATTAGAAGAATTCGACCGAGATGAGTACCATACTCCACCTAACCAACATCTATATGCGCCGACCGATGACAAAACAGCGAAGGCGATGGGGCGCGGATGGGCCCGGACCAATTGATAAATCAGAGCCACTGAACCTACAATTAAGGGCAGACCGATAGCGACTAGAAAATGTCAACAAAAGCCGATATCTAGCGATCTACTGGTTATAATTGTTCCTAAGTGGTTTGAACCAAACATATTCTAGCGCCATTGGTTAATACGAATGACATCACGAAAACGTCACAAATGAGCCCTTTGTTACGTCATTGTTTGAAATATCTTCAACCGGTAATAACCCAAAGCAGTAGTTGTTTTTGATTGTCTGTCTCTTTCTTAAATGACATTTTAGGTTATGTATTTATTTTTATTTTTTTACCTAACTGAAATATTTTGTATTTTTTTTGTAGCAACTAGTAATTTGTATTTGTTATTTTATTCTCCTGCACTCATACCAATAACAAGAATTTGATAACTAACAATTCTTTTGCAGGTTTAATAACCATTCTTGAGGATATTATTGAGGTTTGTCAATCTTTTATAAGCCTCCTTAAAGGCGAAGGAAGTAGCAGCGATGTCTCTTCGGCTTTAAAAAAGTTATCTAATGACACAAAGGATTTGTATTCCTGGCAAGGTATAATCGTCGTGACCAGGTCAATTTGGTTTACATATAATGAAAGTATTTTAAGTTACCTTTACGGGATCTTGAGCAGTTATCCGCTCATTCAACAAATTTTGGCGAACGCCTAGGACCTAAAAGTAAGTATGAGCATATAATGTTTCGTATGATCACTAAATCTTATAATATCAAGGTGTCTAGTTTATTTGCTTTAAAACAAATAATTAAATATATAAGGAAACCACAATATTTGGCATGTTTCTCTTTTTGCCAGCTGGGAAAAATAGATGTTGATGTCTCCAGTTTCCTGCAAAAACTAATGACATTAGATAAGTTCTACTAGTTTGATTGCACTAAGCCAAGTACTCTCATGATCAGGATAAGAAAGTCCAGTTTCTGATAATTTTAATTCTTCTATATAAATGCTGAAAATTTGTTTACCTTAATTAAACTAAATATGAAAACTTTTCCCATACTTTGAACATTTAAAGTAAAATATTATATCTTAAATAGTGACGGCAAGGGTTCAGAATATTGTTTACTTTTAAAAACAATGTAACGATATAGTGTACCAACAGAATTCCGAAATGAACATGAACACGTTTCTCCAGATGTAAAATTTTGGTATAAAATGTATTGGCCTCGCGTACAATTAATATTTTGCTTTTCCTATTGAAATCTTCATTTTTACCATTATAAAAATTTATAGGTTGTGAAGCTCTTAGAATAGCAACGTTTATTTAGATAGTTTGAAGTTGGTTTATTACTATGAAAATTGGTATGAAACTTGTTTTTGGGTTCGAGTTCAAATGACAAATGTATTATAACGTTCTCTGCAAAATGCATCAATAAATGATGATAATTGTTCTTAATCAATAAATTGAAAACTAACATTTGAATTATGTCCATTAACATTATTTTCGTTTTTACCGTTGTTTTGTTCTATCATCTGAATAAAAGATACAAAAGGTACAAAATAATGACAAACAAAATTCTCTCACATATACCCCCTAAATATTTCCCATAGACCCGAACATACAACTGTGACATAATAATTTTAATTTCCTTGTCCAAAATAGTTCCATACTTTTTAGGTCTGTAGGTATCGGCATAAAACTCATTTTTGAAAGTGTGGGTGAAGCCTTCGCCCTTAGAAATGATTGTATTGGCGATATCGCTAGACCCAGGAATATAATCATTGAAGCTTCAAGTTTTCAAACCTCTGTACCCTGCACCAATTGACGTAGGCAGAATGTACTTACAAGAATTGCTTTAAGCAAAGCAATAAGGGTAATACCCTTAGATATGCCTTAGTTTTAGTATTATCTATACAACGTGTTCTTCTAAAAATTTAAAATTACCTTCACTTGCAAGCAATAATATCAGATGCATTTATTTGTCAATATATTAGAACAATCTTTGACTGGAAGCCGTGTAATTAATGAGTTTTTGATTTTTTACTATATGGTTTTTAGTTGTTCTTTCGCAAATGTAAGCAATGAAATTAATTCAATATTAATATAGTACTTGAAAAATGTCATATCATATGTTGTCTGAACGATATTGTGGCATCTCTAGTCTGTATTTTAATGACTTTTTGGGAATAACAACACAAATGCTGGCAAATCTATATATTTCAAATACTACAGACATTTCAGGGTCTAAATCAGGCCTCGTTTGCAATAAAAAATTAGTAGTAAGGAACAAAAATATTAAAAATTAAAAAAGTTGGCAATGACAAATTTATCATTCATAATTTGATATTAATATCTCACAGTAGAACTCAGGGTCTATTAAACAAGTGGTTCGATGCTTATCCCATCGCCATGCTACAGCAATGACGAAAAAGTTATTCCTTGCGCTAATAAACTACTAGGGGCTCTGTGGGTCTAGCCCAATATGCTTTTTTGTCATTAATATTATCATTGGATATTGCGGTGTGTTATTGGCTGCGTTAGTATAATGTAATCGGCAGCAAATTTTGCGGTACGGAATTGTAACATTCAACAAAAAAAATGTAGTCCAAACAAATCCAGACATACTCAACTGGTATTTTTTGCTGGTTTGGATGTATTGGAAGGAGATGGATGTATTATTTGAGAATATTCTGTATTGCCCAGAAAACTGGGAACAGTTTCTTTTTGCGGTATGAAATTCTAAACTGTGATAAAATAAATACTTACACAATTTCATGTAAACTGTATTAGGTATTATAATATTAACATTCGTCGTCCAAATATATTTATTTCAATCATCTGTAACGCAAATACATAAATGCTCTCGTAACAAAATCATGGCATTAATCTTATAAATTAATTTAATTAATTAATATACATTATTAACAAAAACATATATATAATAATTAAAATATACAATGAAGTCTGTTAGTAGAGAAAAAAAGTTGTATTAAAGCATTATCTGAATAGGTAATTACTAAATGATTGAACTCGTAGATCTTAACTAGGGTTCACCTTATTCTAAAATTAAATAAATATACAAAAATAAATTATCATTTTTACCATTTATCGGAAGAATAGTTTTTATACATACAACTTATTATATGATGTTATTTTTTATTGCCTAATTATGTAAATTTAAATTTATAAAAAGTTATGTAATACTATTTACAACATGAAAAAGTTTGATTTTAGCGCCTATTAAGGAACAGAACAATAAGGTGCAGGCCTCTAGTAACTGCTTAATTTATTATTGCCACATTCTTGAACTCCTGAACTGAGACAGTCATTCCACCTTTTTATTACACCATGATATTAATCATTTTACGAAGACAATTTATAGTAGTAGTAATTTGGTATATGCTGGGGGGTGGCAATAAAAATTTCTAAAAATCATATGAGATAACAAAGTTTGTTTCAAATTACACGAATTTGAAGGAGTTATTATCTAATGTGGAACTTCTTATGGGTGACTTTGTTGTAAGAAAGTATATTCGCCAAACACGAAATCAAAGAAAGATGTTCCAGACATCCAATTAAAGTGATAAGGGAAACCTAGGAAGAATCTGATGAACTATCCCAATACAGGGTTGTTTAAAAAAGATATTACAGGACTACTAGCGAGGCAATCACTTCCAATTAATAAAATTGAACCACACTCTTTCAGTTTTCAGTATGGGTTTTGTCCTTTTTGTGTAATATTATTGAATTTTGAAGTTGTTTGTTATGATCAAAATCCTAGACAAATTTTTGATATTTAGAAATTTATTTGTATAATTTGTGTGTTCGTTTATTCAAACATATTTATATGCCTTTAGAGTTTTTTTCAATATTAAATTTGTTGCTTTCTCAAGGAATTATATAAACGTAATATCTGAGTTTTGGGTTACATTGTTTAGTTTACTTTTAGATATAATTGATTTCTAAGTATTTTTTCAATGTTTATTTTTAATATTAAAGCTGTTGTACACTATTTTTACTCTGTCTGAAAGATCCTGTGTATGTGGTATGATTGTTGTAGAATATGATTATCAGGTGTATGAGTGTTGTTTGGAGTAGCTTGGGGGTTAATGTTAGTTACTGTATTGTATTCAATTTTGTGTAGCTCTTTATTGAAGATTGTTTTTGGACAATTGTTAGCAGATAGTACTTTTATTATATAAATTTATTTATATCAGAGAAGTATGTTTTTGCTCAATAATATAAAGATTTAATGATGACCTTTTTTATGGTATTTAAATGATTAGAGTTAAAATTGAGATATCTATTAATGTGAATCGGCTAAGTGTAGACCTCTGTATCAAATAACGATTTTGTCTCTGGTATTGAAATATCTAAAAAAAGTAATGTGTTATTCTGCTCAAAATCTCGTGCAAATTGTATAGTTGGTTCTTTGTTATTGATTTGGTTCAGTAATTCATTTAAATAGTCATAAGAGAGTTCCCAAAATGTTTCTGAATATTTTGTTGGCATAAAGGACCGTCTTATAAAAAAATATTTAGTCTTCTAATTTTTCCACGGAAATGTGAATAAAGGCACGGAACAGGCAAAAACCCATTGCCTATCCAAATTCTTGTTGGTAGAAGTCATCAAAAATGAACATAAAAATTATATAAATAAACGACAATCCCAAATGTCAAAAATTTATAAACGTGTTTCCAACCTTGGTGTAAACATACAATTTTAAAATTCAACCATATTACGCAACGAAGAACCCATTACATAACGAATGCCAAAAGATTGGGCTTTAATTTAATTAAATGGAACCGACTGTATCGCTAGTACTTATGTACAATTCAGCCGTTCCTCTTTACCAATAATTGAGGAGATTATTAATATTGATAATGCCTATTTGAATAATCCTGTATCGGGATAGTTTATTTGGTTTTTCTTAGGTTTTTCCTAATGACTTTAATTGGATCTCTGGAATTTCCGAAGTTCTTAGAAATGATTTTTGGCGAATGCACTATTTTGTGCCAAAGTCGTTCATAGGAGCGCCTCATGAAATGCTGAAGATAATTCTTTCAATTTCTATTAATTTGAAAAAAGCTTTATTTTTTTAATATTTTATTGCCATTTATCAAATTAGCAGTAAATTCTCTTAGTTGCGCCAGTTCTATTGTCAAACATTAATGTCAAATTGTAAAGGTTAAATTTGTCATTGCAATTTAATAATTTTTAATTTATATCTTCAGTTGTATAATTTTTTTATTGCACTTGAAAACAGGGTATGGTGTAGGCCCTGAAATGTTTGGAGTACCTATTTCCAAATTACAAGCTTTCCAGCAGTTCTACTGTGCTATCCCAAAGAAATCATAAAAATAGCATGCCATATTTAATTAATTTGATGAAGCTATCAAACCTTGTTTTGCACATCATGTTTGTGATTATTCGTAATTTCATTTAAACTGATTTTTAATATCGCATATTTTTTAATTACTTTGCAACAGTTTGTCGCTAAAAACCTTTGACAGTGTAGTAAATATAAAACGGCCAAACCCTAGAAGCATGCTTTGGACTGAAATAATTCTACCTTAAAATTTAATAGTTGTTTATTTGTTACAGGTACCGATTTAAAAAGAATTGAGTAACAGACAGCCTAAGGAAAGATTATCCATCAAAATAGTAATCCTTGATTATAGTAAATCTAATTGTACCTAAGTACTGTTGTTAGCAGAACCATAAAAATATATACTTTTACAACTATGCATTTATTATTTATTTATTTACCAGATACATTCCACGCATATTTACATAGTAGATCCTACAAGGTAACAAAGCTACCTGCTCGTAGGCTGGTATATACTTACAAACTAACCACTAACTAATTGGATAAAAAAAGTTTCATTGTACTTATATTAAGTTGTCCATAACACAACAGTTGTATCATAAGTACTTTCATACATTTTTCATAGTCCAGGGTTTAAGTTTTGTTTTAATCTTATTTATTTCTTCTGTTGCCATTGTTTTAAGTTTATTTGGTAAATAGTTAAATGTTATTATTGCTCTCTAGTAACCATTCTTGACGCTGACAGTTTTACTTCTGTTACGGATTTGAATGGTTTTATTTCTTGTTATGCTCGTAGAATTATTGAATACATTACTAAATAATTTTCTATTAATTTATGTGCTTTACCCCATATACCGTAATTGTATATCTTGTCAATTAGTATCTGATGGTCAACAGTGTCGAACGCCTTGGCAAAGTGGAGGAATGTCACAGCTACAGCACGACTCTTGTCTAATTTGTTATATATAATGTCTGTTAAATAGTTCAATGCGTCTTTGGTTCCCAAATTTTGTGTAAATCCATATTGCCTTTTAGATAATATTTTATATTTTTTAACAAATTGCAATAATCTAGTGTAAATTTTCTTTTCAAATATTTTAGCAAATTTTGATACCAATGAAATAGGCCTATAGTTTCATGTTAAGTGTTTATCTTTAGATTTATGTATAGGTATAACATGACCTTTTTTTAAAGCATTGGGCCATATAGCTTGTTCATTACAGAGATTTATAATATGAGTTAGCGGCTCAGCAATGTGCTCCGATAAAGCTAAAAAAGTCTTCGCATGAATGTTATCTTACCCCACCATTCTTAAGTTTCAATTCTTTAGTAATTTTATTAACTTCAAATCTATTAGTTGGTGTTATAAATATGGTTTCAGAGTTAACAGGTGGTAATTTATTTATGGCATTTGTTGGTTGCTGTATTATATGGCTAAGTAGAGACCCAATATTACAGAAAAATGGATTCATGTCATTAGCAATTTGTTCTGGTTCCATAATTTTTTGATTATTTTCATTATAAACGTAACTAATATTTTGATGATATCTACACTTTTTGCCAAGTTTTGTATTTATTATATTTCATAATTTTTTAGGATTTAAATTTTTTTTATTTCATTCATATCATATAATGTTTTCGCATTATTTATAACCTTCTCTAAAATCTTTACATAGTTCTTATATGCAATTTTATTTTGGATATTTTCCGGATTTGATTTCCATGTTTTATATAGTTTTTTTTTTGTTACAACATCTTATGATCGATCTGGTAATCCAGCTACTTCTAGGTATATATTTTTTGACTTTTTTAATTGTTATGATTTCTCCAAACACATAGCTATTTCTTTTGTTAGTGACTCGATGGCGTTATTTGGGTCCCATTCTTCCAATATACAGTCCCTGTTAATATTTTCAGCTAATTTAACCAATTTTTTATAATCTATTTGCATAGTTTGTTTTTCTTTAACTTGATCTCTAATTTTATTCAATATTAAAAATAGTGGATAATGATCATTCAAAAGGTTTTCAAATTTTAACGCAGTTGGTTTAACAGTTTGCAACATAACAAATACATTGTCGATACAAGTGCCCTGCATTGGATTTAAATTAGACGGTCTTGTTATAGTTTGAAATGACTGCAGTCATCAACATCTATTAGGTCAATATTAAAATCACCTACTTATCAAGTGATTTTCACTTTTCATTTTTTTTTATTGAAAATTGTTTTAATTCAAATATGAACTCTTGTTTAGGTAAATCATGACACCTGTACATGGATGTTACTTCAGTAGGTGAACTATCACTTTGATCTAATTTTATTATGAATTTAGTACTTTAAGTTACCTAGAGTAATTACTTAGTATTTTCTTAAACTTCTTTTATATAAACAACTGTTCCATCTGACTGTTTACTTATTAAATTATAACCTACATTTAAACCTTTTAATGATAAGTACTTAGGATACTGTAGATCCCAAGTCTCTGAACAGACTATGACATTGGTTTGTTAACAAATATTCTTAGGTCATAAATATGAGCATTTAAACTTCTAACATTAAGAGTGGGAATAGCATTCTTATTTAATATATTCCTATTTACTGACTCTATGTTGTCGGCAATAATTTCTTCTCTAACAAATTCACATTGCATATTTTCTATTATTTCTAAATTATTGTCCTTCATAATTTAATATAGATCTTATTTAAGTTTAATTAAAATAAAGAAATTAACTAACTATTAATTTAGAATTACTTGTTCACTCTCGGCTTCAGAATCTGTTGGGAATTTTTGACTTGGTTTCTTGATATTTGGCGGGTTTTGTATGGTTGTTTGTTTTTTCCATTCCATTCCATTTTTTTCCCATAATAATTCTAAATTTCTTTTTTATCACTACTAAAAAAACGAATCTTTCTGGAAAGCTGTAATAAAACATTATCTATCTGAGTTAAAGAAAGGCTGACAAATCGTACTTTCTAAATCCTAAGAAAAATTATTACTGAAAATTGCATCCTGTTGGAGAAAAGAACAAACTATACACGTTATAATGATAAGATCACTACGGCAATGTTCGAAAGAGACTGCGATACTATTTTAAGGACAACATAGGGCAGAGTTAAGTTGAGTAAAGAACGAATTAATGGAACAGCTAAGTGTGAGAGTTCATTGTACTTTTACTGTAAATTCTTACTGAGAATATCTTTTAGTGATTTTGGTGGTCAATTAGTGCGTAAATGAAGACCATATATTTTTGGTATAAATTGTTTGTACCCACGGAATTCTCAGGACTATTTATATCAAGGTGTAGGTAACTGACTAGCTCGATGACTCTGTCACCGAGAAAGGAGATGGAAGTCTTTAGGTCAGGTTAGAATTTCTGGTAAGGAGTATCATCAAAAAAAACCTAATGCGACCAAGGTCTTGCTTGGGATGAACAGGACGTATATAGTAAAGAGGACCAACGCATGTAAGCGAACAATGATAATGTTGAAAACAAAGGAGATTTTAAGAATACTAGAATCGCCTGTGGTCGAAATTCGACCAATTGTGTCAATGAGTAGTGAAATTCAACTTGTTGCTCATATATAATTAATATAACTATAATTAAAGTATACTGCAACCGCCTTGATGTTTTTTAAACCACCCTGTATAAGTAAAAATACTCTTCACCCCATTGATTCACCATGTTAGGTATACAATTTTACTTTATAATATTACTAAACCGTGTATATGCAACTGCTTCTGACGTTTTCCGAACCCATCTCAATAACTCTGCTCTATAATCAAATAACCTAATTTCTTATGTTTATATAACTATTTTTGGTTTGCACTGTGTAACTATAATTCTACTATATCCTTATTTCAACTACCTTGTATGCAACTACTTATGTTCCACGCTATATAATATTTCAAAACCAACTTGTATAACCATCCTGTACATGCAATTGCTTCTAACATTTTTTTATATCTTCTGTATTACTGTAATTCTACTCCGCCCAATTGTCCTTATGCCGATTTAACAATATTTTTAAACATTTTTTTATCTACTGTGTATAACTATAATTCTACTCCACCCTTATTTCAAACACTTTGTATTGTATACAATACAACATTTTTGAACCACCTGGTAGAAATATACTACCTTATATTTCAATCATTCTATATCGGCAAATGCCTGTGTACCACCCAAAATTAAACTACCTTTTAAGATTTTTTGAACTCATCTGTATAACTATAATTTTACTTCGCCATATATTTCAACCGCGCACCTTGCTTGCTTCTTAAATTTCGATACTATCATGCACGAAGCACATATCCCCAAACCCCCACACCTACAATCATATTCTGTATAAAAAAGGTCGTCGACATACACTAACTGCCATTTCACTGTATCGTAAGCCGCGTAAAAGCACTTCTCTTCAAAAATAAACTGATTTCAAATGAATTAAACCGAAAACCCTTACAGACACACTTTTATGACATTGTCTTCTAAATGTTGTATGTGGCATATTCTTGATTATTTTTATGTTTTCTTGAGAAATAACACCACAATCGAAATAAATATCTGTATATCGAAAGAAAATACCAAATGTTTCAAAGTCGATTCTGACTTCGTTGTCAATGGCTTTAAAATATATATTGAAAATGTAAATTGCAAATTGAAAGTTTGATTACGACATTTAAGTTGATATAAGAAAAATTTTGTTGTTTTTAAGTACACAGGTAGCAGAAAAAATTCTATAGATCATGTAGTAAGTTAAACAGCATTCAAGTTGAAAGAATTTGAAAGAGTATTCTTTAGAATTTATAAGTGGCGTTCCTACGTACGACTTTGTTATAAGATAGCGCATTCGCCAAAAATGCGATCAAAGTATTCTGCTGTTTTAGTCATAATAGAAAACCTAAGAAAAAACCGTATGAACTATCCCTATACTAGGCAGTTCAAAAGGAGATGGCCATTAATAATTTCTTCCTTAATTGTCGGTAATCAGATACTATTGAATTCTACTTACTTACTTAAGTATTAACGCAGACTCTTTTATTTTTCGTTTTGTGTTATGTTGTTTTTTGTGAAGTATAGTTGAATTGTCAAATTGTATTTTATGGCCTAGGTCCCAAGCAAGTTCACACAATTTCGATTTTTCAAATTGTCGTTTCTTTATGTAATTCTTGTGTTCATTAATTCGTACGGTTAATGGTCTCGATGTATCTCTAATATAAACTTTATTGCATTCGCAAGGAATCTTTTATATGCAGTTTTTTGAGTTCTGAGTTTTGTTGCTTGGTTTTGTTTTCCATATTAATGATTTTAGTGTATTTCTTGTTTGGAATGTTGTTTTAACACTAAATCTTTAAAAACAACAAAATTTTTCATATGTCAACTTAAATGTCATAAAACAAACTTTCAATTTGCAATTTACATTTTCAATACATATTTTAAAGCCATTGAAACATTTGGTATTTTCTTTCAATATACAGCTTTTTATTTCGATTGTGGTGTTATTTCTCAAGAAAACATAAATATAACTTTTGTGACATTTATTGACATTATTGATGTTTTTTAATTTGACATTTTCGTTTGCTGTTTAACTTTTTGTCCCATATTTTGCCGAAATTTCTGAAAAATGGAGTGTCTTACGCTATAGAAAATTATAACGCGACCAAATTGAAATATATGTCTGTAGAGTACAATTCAAATATTCAAAATGATGCAGCCATTCTAGAGAAAACAGTGAAGATTCGTTGAGAATTCATTCGAAGGACAGTCCATTAATAAATGGTTTCGCTGATTTTCCGGAAAATCGCGTATATCTCACGTTATAGAAAATTCTATGTTATCTTAGGACTGCAGCATTCATAAAAAAATTGCCGACGAATTGATAACCAACCTTCTTCGACTTAATAATAGAGAAAAACGTTTCTTGAATAGATGGCAAACCAGACGCGGAACTCATTGAAAATTTACAAAAAAACATAAATTACCATTAGAATTGCTTATCAAAAGATATGAAGTACAACTTCTATGGATTACAAAACAAAATTTGAGGATTGATAAAATAACTTGAACAAGAAATGAGGGAAATAATAGAAATAAAACATATAAAAAAAAAACCTGGAGAGATTAATTTAAAAAATTATATTCAGACGACCACTCTCCGCCAAAAAAACTAGTAACACTGAAAATAACAACAAAGCAATAAACTTTAATAAGCATCCAGAAAGTCGAGGTAAGTATAAAGATCATAGCAAGAAGGAAATAGCAAACGAATTACTAAACTAGTGTGGGACAGCAACGAGAGAACAGTGTTTTTCTGTGATGGAAATATTGCAAATTATTATAACAAAGAAGATTAAAATGCAATACATAACATTATCTCCGATATTAGAAAATCATAGAGTATACAACATTGCGGATTGGTTTTAGAATATTTGGATAAGTCGTCATCATTACACTTTTCAAGAGTTTTGTTTAACTATTCGCGTTACTGCGAAATGTAGTTCACATTTCTGCTTACCATATATATAATAGTAAATTTACATGATTTTTATTGTTTGATTATCGTCTGTAGTGATTTTGGTGGTTGATTAAGTAAGTGAATCAACAGAAACAATAATCACTTAATTTTATTTCCACTGTTCGTGAAGTAAAAATGATTGTACGTTTTTCAGCAGTAGAAGAGCGAACGGTGGAGGTGAATTTGATTGGCTAAAGGATAACTTGGATTAATATCCAAGTTATCCTTTATAATTTAAAAGAAATTGCAGGTCGGTATCACGATTACCATAAGCACAAAATTTTTAAAACTGTACAAGCTGAATGATTAAAAATATTTGTGGTCCAACGTAATTTTTAAAAGGCACTTATATAGTTTCTTCAACAACATTTTTTCGTAATTTTTTATTTAAATTTTATGATTTATGAGACATAGTGCCACAATTCAATAATAACATATATCTAAATAGCCGAAGGGCATTGTTTTTTTACTATGACTACTGTTCGCCCAGTGGTTGACCCTATTTCATCAAATTGTAAATATTATTACGGAACTTTTATAAAAAGTAAATTTTATATAATAAATATCGCTGAGGAGAAAGTGGAGAAGTAGGTGGAATTAAAATTGTTCACCGCATTGAAAAATCTATTGAAATAAAAAGAAAATAAAAATTGAACCAAATATAGATATTGGAAATAATTTTAACAAATGAGTGGCCTCCCAAATTTTTGGCTGGTAAAATGTTCGATATAATTATTGGAGGAATGCGCTTTGCATTCTAAAAGTGTCATTTACTGTTGCAATCGAGTTCATGAATATTAAAGAAAGGAGATGACCAACAACGCTATGAGAACTTCTAACTTTAACATATTCGCTATCGTCCGCTTACTGACAATTATTAGTATTTCTATTACAAAATAACTACAAAACAGAACGTATTAATAAACCACATATCTCAAGATTCAATAAAGCGTATTACAAAATGAAAATTTTGTACTAAGTTTAGTGAGTGACAACATCAATTATTCCGAAGAAGAGGAGTGGGATCTCAGCAAAACGTCAGACTGTCTATTCTAAGACAACTAAACCACAAACACGAGAATTCTGAGGACCTTCAACGACAGCGCCTTAAATCTCAATCTATTTATATATGTACTAGCCGTTACCCGCGGTTTCAACCAACCTACCTGCAAGTACTTATGTGTCACCCTATATAACTGTTTTATTCAACATTTTTCGAATAACTTTAAGTCTACTTCACCCAATATTGCAACTAACCTGTATATGCTGCTGTTTATTTGTCACCCAATATAACCTTTAGAACACTTGACTATAACCCTTATCTACCCTAAATTTCAGCTATGCAACTGCTTATGGTCTACGCTGTATAACAATTATTTCAGTTAATTTTGGAACCACCTTTTAAAGTACACTTTTTTTTACCCTATATTTTAATCACCCTTTATATGTAAGTTTTTCTAACATTATGTTAAACACACTCTAAAATAAACTTGCTTCTCCCTACATTTCAGATATTCCATATATTATAATGCAGCTGTTCATGGTCTACCCTATCATCGGTGTGATGGCGCTGTATGAGTGAATACGAGTTTAAGCAGCTGAAATAAATTCGCTTTTTTAACTTTGAATCAAATTCTTTTGTGCCTAAAATCGATAAAATTCAAGTTTAAGTGTATCGATTTTCAGCTATTCGCAAAATAACTTGCTCTAGTGCATATTGAACGTTTTATTATTTATTTCCAAGTCTATTAAATGTGAGGTTAAAATGGTACTATCAATATCTGACCTCGCAAATATTAAGGGAATATTTTCCGACAACTTTCTTCAGGAAATCATAGATAAGGTCTCACAAAATATTGTAATAAAAATTGAGGAGAGACTAAAAAAGCAGGACGAAACAATCCGAGAACTAAAAAAAGAAATTGTAGATCTAAAAATTGCCAATAATAAAATGTTTCAAACCTTAGATAATCTAGAACAATCATCGAGATCCCTTAACATTAGGGTGTTTGGTGTTCCTAAGACGGAAAATGAGAATATACATAGCAAAATGATGGATTTATTCAAGAAAATGCAGGTGAATAATTTGCATGACAGTCAAATCATATCTTGCCGTCGAGTGTCTTCAAAAAATCCAAGTGACAAGCCACCTGCGGTTATTATCAAATTTTCAAATGATTTGGTACGTTCAGATGTTTTGAAAAACCAAAAAGTCCACAAACAAACACATCAAGGAAGATTTAACTCAGTACCGTGTCAGGCTGCTAACCGCAGCTGTGAAAAAATTTTCAAACAAAATCGTATGGTGTTTTAATGGTTCTGTTTACGTTAAAATCAATAGTGTGGTGCATATCATTAGAAATCAAGAGAATATTAATAAATTGTTTAACTAAAATGTACGTACACTACTTGCTTTTACTAAAAATCAGTTTTCTTACTTATATTTATATTTTTTCGTCACATATTTTTTGTTTTTGAAAGTGATGATTAATTAATACAGATTAAACAACATAATCATTTTAAATTTCTATTATGTTTCTGAGTTAATAATACTACACAATTTAGTTTTGGAGTTATATCGATTTTCAAATACTAAAAAATTAAAATTTTAAATGACCATATGTTTGGACCACAAAAACTTTAATAACTTTATTATTTACTGGTAATGATACTCTTTCGTCCTTAAAAAATTATTATGCTAAAATTAAATTGTTCATTTCCTTAATAAATATTGGGGTAGGCATTGTTACAATGTTTTATTTTTTTTATAATTCTATGTTAAAAGTTATGTATATGTTATCTGTAACACCAAGCTGCTTAAGCAATATGTGTATACTTTTAAGTGCCATTTAATTCATTTAAGTACTAAATAATTAGGGTTAAGTATGAGTAGCCTATGGCTAGACTTCGCCCTCAGATTATCCAATTATGTGAGTCCATAATTGATGTTAATGTAATATTATGTTTAATAAAGTCGATTTATTATTATTATTATAATATAACAATTTTTTTGTAACTGTATTTGATCCATCCTAATGGAAATACATGTGGAACTCTTGGTGTGTCACAAATGCAAAAACACAGTTTTGAACCCTAACACTAAACTTTTATTTAAACACTCACACAACTGCAACTGCTTATTGGTCACCCTATAAACAATTTTATTTAACAATTTTTTAACTGCTTTGTATAACTAACTCCACTTCCAACTACATTAAAACCATCCTGTATCCTATGTATGTATGGACTACACTACATATCTATTTTTTTAACCACCTTCTATTTCAACCACCCCTTATATGCAGCTTTCTCTAACATTCTTTTAATAACACTGTATGAACTATTTTACTTCGATCCATGTTTCAGATATTGCATATATGCAACAGCTGATGTTCTATCCTAAAAAAAAAAAATTATCTCACTTGTTTAACTATAATGCTACTCCACCCGCCATTTTAACCAGCTTGTATATGCACCTACTTTTCGGCCATCCAAGTACATTTTTTGTACCACCCTTTATAACTATCAATCCATCAATGCCCAATATCTTTCACTAAAACTGCGACAGCTTATTGGGAATCCTATATAACAGTTTTGTTCAACGTGTTTTTTAATCACCTTGTTTGTATTACAACTAACACCTGTATAACGCTACTGCTATTGGTCAATCAATATAAGATTTTTAAATAATTAACCATAACACTTCTCCACCCTTAATTTTAACTATCCTATCTCTGCAACTTATTATGAAATACGCTATTTCACAATTATTTCTCGTATATTTTTTTAACAAATTTATAACGTATAATTTCTCTCCACAATTCATTTAAACCATCCTTCATTTGCAACTTTTTCTAACCTTGTTTGAATCACTATATAACTATAATTTTATCTCGCCACATATTTCAGGTACTTCCTATATGCCAACTGCTGTATAACAAAATATTGCTAGCATTTTTTATCGACCCTTTATAATCTAACTCTACACCACCTTATATTTCAATAACCTTTTATATACAACTACTTATTTGCCATACAATATAACATTTTTGTACCAGCCTGTATGCTTAGAATACTACTTCCTCCCTATACTTCAACCATCCGGTAAATGGAACCGCTAGTAGATCATAACAATTCATTATAATATTTTTTAAACCTACCTGTATAGGCTGTAATTATACTCCGCTATATATTTCAGCCATCCTAGATATGCAAATACATGTGGATATAAAACAAGTTTTTAACCACACCATAAACTATATTAGACTCCATCTTATATTTCAACAACCCTCTAAAAGCAACTGCTTCTAACATTTCTTCAACCCATTTCATAACAATAATATCTTCTGAACATAAATCAAAGATCCTTGCTGTTTACATAAGACTTTTTTCTAAGATTTTTTTATTCCAAACTTTCAAAATTTCTACCTTTTTTCAACCACTTGGTATATGCAACTATTTATGGCCTACTCAATATAACTTTTTGGACCACCCCGTATAACTCATTCCACTCCGCTTTATTTCAAACACATTGTATATATGCAGTTGCTTATAGGACATCCCAATATAAGTATTTTTTAGATTTTCTAAATCCATGTAATTTTACTCCGCACTATGTTTCCTGTATACAGAACACCCTGTATAATTAATATTTACGCTTCTTAAATCAGTTGTTTTTTTTTAATCCAAACATGTTTCATTGCCACAATCCGAATTTTGAATAAAAGTTAAGCTGATGCCAGTATCTAATATTTTGTGCGTGCAGGTGGAACCAATTGATTAATTATTTTACCAAACATGATAGAAGTTTTTTCGCTATATCTACCGTTTCTGTCAATTTAGGGATATAAAATGAAAATGATATAGGCTTTGCAATAAAAAAAGATTCATCAAAATCAGTTTAGTAGTTCTTACGTGATGAGGTAACAAAACAAACAAAGAAACAAACAAACAGACAACTACAATTCTATAATAGTATATAGATACTAGCAAACTGCCACCAGCTTCGCACGTGTTCTTTACAGAAAATATAAAATAGCCTATGTTTCTCCGTGGAGATACAGCTTTCGGTACAATTGGTTGAGCCCAGCCCGATCGAACCACCACGACACGAAATTAATTTCGCATTATTTTCATTTTGCTATATCACTTTAGGTATTCATTTAATTTGCATGGTGCAAAGGGAAAAATATTCTTCCTGAAATTCTCAAGCCAACTATCGTATTTAAAATAATAAGGATTAATAATGTATTTGTCTACAATAGCTTTCCATTTACCGCTTTATAATTGCCCCTTTTTAAAAGTATGAAAATGGATGCAGTATGTTATCCTCAAGAGATAGACAAATGCCATCCCGGACGTTTCTGTAGACCTCTATAAGATACACAATTCCACTATACACTATTTTATTGTCTCAAAGGGTTTAGGCAACTTATTTTTTTCCGACATATCCGGCAAATATCGTTTATTTTAGCCACTATATATAAAAACTTAACAAATTATATAATAAAATCTCTATCCACTGGTGAAAACAGCATGAACTCGGTGAGGTGTTGTTTGAGTTTATCGCGAACTGACAAACAGACAGAGAATATGCAGGACTTTGTTTTATAAAATGTAGTGATGTAACGACTCTCAAGACAACTTTATTGTGTGCCTCAAATTAATATGAGAACACAGAACTTTTACCAATCAAGAAATCGCCTAACCAGCAGTTTTTACTTTAAAATCTTGAAAGGTTCAACTGTAAAAATATTAAATAGTAATAAGATCCTACACATCAATTGGTATTAAATGAATTGTTCAAACCAGTTTCATTCTCAAGTAGATAGATCTCAAATCACACTCCATTCAATGTCAATTGTCACAAACTTGTTCTTTCTGGTTACTACGATTTATCCCGCTGGCCCATTTGTAGACTCCAAAACCCCCATAATGGCATTTCCACAAAATCGCAGTGCCGTTTGGGAAAGTTACATATGAATTCAGGGCCGGATCCAGGGAGGGGCGATGGAGGCGATCACTCCCTCCGAGAGCCTCAATATCATTGAGCTTAACATAATAGAACCAGGAGGAATTCTTTCATCCCCAAGCTTAATAAAGCTATTTTTGAAAGTTTAAAGTGAAATCCACTATATTTAATACACGAACATAAGAAATGCAATGTTTTCGAAAACCTACAAAAGCTTAGGCACAATTCGTACGAGATTGCCTCCTGACGTACATGATATGAATTAGACTGTATACAAATAAACAAACATTATTTGTACTATATTATTAGATAATAAATAAGTTAAAATATATTTGCAGCATTTTAAATGAGATGTTAAAATTAATATAAAAGATTACTTTAAGCAAATAAAACTGCAAAATGATTCGTCTTGTTTTGTTACTAATACTACATTGGTTATTTAAGTTTCATTTGCACATGGCATAAATATAAATAATTAAAAATATATTTGCATATCACATCTCGTGAGTGTACCTTTTGAATATATGTGTATATGGTTTTCCAAAATATTAGTAAATTGTTATTAGAATTGAGAGAAATTAATGACTGACAGAATGTACATACTCAACCCGTGAGGTTTATAAATGAGATGTATTAATTAGCTTTAGAATCTCTAAATAGTGTACTTACATTTTTTTTTGATTATTCTCTAAATTCGTCAACTTCTTGTAAACACATTCAATTTGGTCACTTTTATAGTTGCTGTCATCAACGTTTTTGTAAAACAGTAACGTTATAAATGAATAGAAAAACGGATTTTAGAGCATACATCTTTGTAACCAATAATCGATGATTTTAGTAATATTTATACTTCGCTGCACAATTGGGTTTTTACTGTCTACTAACAACAGTTTCGAACATTAGATTACTTGTTCATGGGGTTTATTTGCCTTTAAATTACTAATTTAGAAAATATATAAATAAAGATTCTTTATATATTATGCATTGAAGATCGTCAATAGATAGTTGACAAAACAAAAATAAAGAAAATCAGTTGAGGCACAGAGGAGAAAATGGTACCAAACCGTTTTGTGTTTGTCTATATATATATATATATATATATATATATATATATATATATATATATATATATATATATGTATATATATATATGTTATAAAAAACTTCAATTAATTAATAACTTTTTAAAAAAACATTTTTTTATTAAAACAAATACAATTATAACTTTGAAATAAAAATGAAAAATAACAATCTAACTGACAAAAGTTGTGAGTAATAATGAATACGAAATAAAGGAAATCTTACAATATATAACGCTGACATTGATGAATCAACACTGCACATAGGACAATCTCACGGATGCTCTTCGGATCGTAATACGATGCGGCACGTGAGTCAGCTGGGAACGACGAAATGTAGTTGCTACATAAGTTCACACAAAGTTCATGTTATAAACTTATCATTTGAAAAAGTTGATGCTGTGTTATCAACCTTTAGGGACTTAGTAGACTGTGAAGTTTTCCTCTGGAATTGCTCTTTGCGGGACCTTGTAATGGTGTTGGCTCGCTTGTAGGGTTAGGCTTAGTAAACTTTCTCAACTTTTTCCGGATTGCTGTGGCGGTGAGCAGGCCAACAGCAATTACTGCTAACGTGATTGCACTAATTCTGAATACGGATGTATGCGTCTCCACACGAATGGTTGGTTCATCAGTTGTTCTCTGGAATACTGACTGAGTTTATGATTGGCAATGTTAAGGTCCCGAATATCTAGTTCTTGTAGTTTTATGGGTTCAATACTGGGAGCTTGACGGAGGGTAGGCATGTCGTCGCAGCAGTTGTAGGGGATATTTACTGGATGATATTTGAGTGTGATGCTATTTTTGGTGGTCCGTCTGGCATGGACCCTGGTATTGCCGATGAAAGCGTTGCAGTGGGGTTTAATTTCCATTAATGAATTCGTCGATACGGTTAGTGTAACATCTTCTCCCTTGCATTTGATGGTGATGAGGCAAAGGTCTGGAGATGGAGATCAACCAGAAGTCAATGTTGATCTCTTGCATATTATAATCTTCTGCATATAATATCGACGTCTTGCATGTTGTGGGAATTGTGATTGGCTGTCTGAGAAAATGTCCTTGGCAGATGGCATCTTTGTCTATCGGATGTGGAATTGACTGGGAACAAATTTTATGCTGTGTGTTTAATGGCTTGTAGGTCTTCGAAGGATGTATATAATAACCAATTGTCATCTCTCGCGATAAATTTGGTTTTTATTGATAGTATGTGATGAAATCCTGTTCGATCACCCAAAATTGGGATAAAGATGATAAAGAGTGTAAATCTCAGTACAAAAATGATTTTAGGGTTGATTTGGAAAACTTCTAATTGTATTAAATCGATGTACTGAGCAACATTTCAACTGTAAATAGGAAGTGGTAAATTATTTTCATGGAGGGACTGAGAAATTTTTTGAAGGGAATCGACCAAATCTATTGGGCTTATAATCGAGCTATGTAAAATATTTAAGCGGGCGAAAGAGACTGCAGTTAAAACATTGCTTAGAGTGTCTTCGATAAATATATAGCTCTCCGTTAGGCTCTCACACAGATCCAGGATATTGATTTGGAATTCATGAAAGTCAAGATCATTCGAATTGTATAGAAGTGACTGTCTAATTTTTTCGATATTATTTGAGAATAGTTTCTCTTTCTACTGGAATTTTTGTAAGGTACTGTTAACGCTTGTAATGAATGAAGTAGTTACGTATATTTCTTTTTTTATTAATTCTTGAGTTTGGTGTTGATTTATAGTAATTTTGGTTATACAGTCATGTGTCTGTACTTTTGAGGGTTGAGGTCTTTGAAGACATGAAGTGTCCATTCGTCGTTAGAAATTTTAAGTGTGCCTTCTTCGTGGAAGAAAATTCCTATCGTATTGTTCAAGTTTAAGATAGTATTGTTGAAGGTTGACGACTGAAAATACTCCAAAGGATCTGAAAAAAAAGAGATTTATTCAAAATAGGGTTTTAGTCTGTCAAGGTTAATTTTACTTATTTGGTTAGTCTGTAGGTTTATGACTGTAGCAGAATTTTTGAGTATTACGGCGAGTTCAACCCTAATGGTCAGTGCGTATTTTCTTGTTGGATATTCGACAATATCAATGTCAATACGTTCGAAGTGTGGTTTTGGTGTTTCAGTTATGACAAAAGGAGCTCTTAAGTTTTTCCTAGGAAACTTTACCTTTTGGCAAAATTCGCAAGACTTCCTTAATACATCGAATGGTCTCATTAATTCCACGATAAGGATTATTTTTGTCGCAGTGGTACGGTCGCAGTATAATGGGAATTTCGTCTTGGGAAGGGGTTGTCACAATGTATTGACAAATTTTTAGTTTAATGTCTTTGTCTGCTAGTATAAAGGATAACGTTTCGAGAATAGGTAGTTTAACGTTGTTTTCAATACAGAAGGTTTCTGATTCGTCGAATTGATCTTGCTTATTATAGAGTATGTTAAAAAGATGCGAGACGACAGTTTCGGGATCGAATGGTAACGGGACAATTGAATACGGGCAGATTTGCTGGCTAGAATGTTTAGTATGTCGGTAGTGAAGTTAGGGTCTTCTTCGAAAATGTCTTCGATGAGTTTATTATGCAAGTGATTGAGTTTAATTTGCCAGAAGAAAGTGACTATTCGTTTGTGAGATTTGTCTAGGAGTTGGGCGTTAGAAATTTCTATTTTTGAATAATCGATTATCGACTCGGTTTTATATAGTTGAACAAATCGATTAAACTCTGCTGTCATTCTTTCGTCATGTTCATTGGGTTCTTGATCATTGTTGGAGTCTGGTTGTTCTGAGTTGGTTTCGTTATTTGCGAAAATGTTGATTTTAATAAGAAAGTCTGTGCATTATTTAAAATGGGTAATTTTGATTCGGGAAAGAGCGTCAGCGTTCGGATTCACCTTGCCAGGTTGTATTCTATCTTATTATTATACTCGTTCTAGCTTAAGACGCCACCTGGCTAGACGACTGCCAGGTCAGTGATCGCAGAGTAAAGGAAACTTTCCCACAAAAAGATACGGTCTGTTGTGCTTGACTGCCCAAACAATGGCTAGCAGTTCCAGTTCGATAGTGGAGTATCGAGTTTCTGCAACGCAGAGACTACGGGAAGCATATGCTATAGGAAGATCTTTTCCTACGGGGCCTTGTGAGAGAATCGCTCCAATTGCAAAAGCACTAGGATCAGTTGTGAGCAGTAATGGTTTTTCGAAATTTGGGTAGATCAAGATAGGGTCAGATACAAGACTTGCAATCTGCGTCGAAGATGAATTTGACGTCTTTCTGTAGGAGTTTTGTTAGAGGCTTTATTTTAGCAAAATTTGGGATAAAACGTCGGTAATATCCGACGAGACCTAGAGAAAGATTTAACGTCTTTAGGAGTTCTTGGGTCCTGAGATTACCAATGTAAGCCACATCCTTACGTAGAAACTCAAGTTTGTCAGGTTGAATATTTAAGTTTGACTGTCTTATACGCTTAAAGACTTGTGTCAAACGGGACATATGCTCATGGATGGTAGGCAACGTTCATTTTGGATAGCCAAAAGAATGTTGTCCATGACCCTCTGAAAGGTAGAAGGTGCATTTTTTAAACCAAATTCCATTGTCAACAGAGAAACCGGTGCTGGGAATGTCTACCTCAAGGATTTCCAACTGGTGGAACCCGGAAGCGAGATCCAGTGTCGACTAGTATTGACACTTACCAAGTTGATCGAGGAGATCATAAATGTTGGGCAGAGGATATATATCGTTCACAGTTAGTTAGTTTAACTTCCTATAGTCGATAACAACTCGCCACTTTTGCTTACCAGAAGCATCGAGTTTCTTGGAGACGGCCTATACGGGGGAGGACCAAGGAGAAGAAGAGTGCCTGATAATGCCTTGATCAAGCATTTTGGAAATTAGGGTTTTCACTTCCTCCTTATACTTAAGGATATCTGTACGATTTTGTGAAAACGGGCTAGGCATTATTGGTGTCAATAGTGTTTGACGGCGTTAGTAAAAGTCAAAACATCGTCTTCGAGATAGAAAATATCTTCGAATTCTAAACAGAGGTTCGTGATAAGTTCTCGCTCTTCTTTATTGTGGTGTTTAGTCCGAATTTGTTCTCTAATTGTTAAGTTTCTATCTAAGTATAGAGAATCAGAGTAGTCCCGTGTATTTAGATTTAAGAGAGGGTGTGTATGGTCAAGAGTTTCTAAACCGAGATCGGACAAATTGACAGTTCTGGTCATCGCATTCGCGTTTATTATTGAAGTTAAAAATTCTCCTTTTGAATTAACACGTACAACTGCGTTAGGAAGTCGTACTTTGTTACTTACTTGTGTCGGTAAAATTGCGTCAGTATTTCTAAATTTACATTTAAGTTTAAAAATTTGTACGGTTCGGGCCGGAATTGTTGGTTGATTGTTATGAGTATGAGTTTGTGCGTTATTTCTGTATCAGATTGCTCGTGATCGGGCACTTCATGTAGGGGAATAGTTTTAAAGTTAGTAATTAATTGTTTGGGTTTTAAGTCGACGATACATTCATAATGCTCAAGAAACTCAAGACCTAATATTCCACCAAACTCAATATATAGATCGTAGATAAAGACTTTGTGTGATTTATCTAGAGCGAAAGAAATGAGGGTGGATTGTGGGATAGGGATTTTCTCATGAGTAATGCCTTGAATTGTTATTCTTTCGCGGAGATATTTGTGAGATGTTTTTGAGAGTGTTTTCTTTGAAAATGGAGATACCAGCTCCGGTATCAATTAGGAGTTTGAATTGTCCAGAAGCAGAAGTCTTCCAAATTCAAGTTCTGTATTTGAGTTTGGACTTCTGAAAGGGTAGTTGTCGTATCTGGGGATTGGTCTAGGCTCAGAAGTGCTAGAAAATCCTAGTATTCAAGAGGACTGAAAGGTTCGACAGGGGTATTGTCTCTGTGTTCGAACCATGGCTTTCATAGCTTTGGGTGTTGTCATCGAAATACTGCTGATTATTATCAGTATAATAATCATACTCGTTTGCATAATATTCGTGATCGTTGATATTTTGATGGTGATTAAAATGGTGGGTCTTTTCATGACGGAAATTTGGGTTTGTCTGTATTACAGGTGGTCGAAAGTTGTTCAGCTTGAAAGGAGGTCTTTGAAAATTATTTAGTTATTATTATTGATTGGATTTGCCCTCGATGGTTGATTCGGCCCCACGAAATTAGGTCTGTTATTTTGGTTGAATGGCTGAGGGTTGTTATATTAACCGATAATCCGCAGCGATGTGGCCTAATCCCCCACAGTTTAAGCATTTAGGAGGTGGAGTTGGTTTTCTAGCCTTAAAATATGGCTTAGGACTCAAGAAGATCCTTTGGATTACTGGCACGGATTATTTGGCCTAATCGTGGTTCTAAACTATATGAGTGTATTCTCAAAACCGGAAGTCTGTTATAGAATGTCAGGGGGAACTCGTTTCATAGTGGTTTCAGATGTTGGAGATCGTGAATTAAAGAATGATATATCCCTAGAATCTCCAGTGTAGTGTTAGAAACTACTTTATTTCGAGGTACGACGCGGGGTTCCGAGAGTTAATTAACTGCGCTGCTTTTCCCCTTAATTTATTTTTTATATGAATTACCAACAAGTATTTTTGTTTGGTAGTAGACATGTTATACGCACAATTGCATGCATATATAAATGTGGCCAAAGAAATTTGGTCGCCATCAAACTCTGCAATTATAGAAAATATTTCCGACAACATATATTTTTCAGTTTCTTCGGCAACCGAGTTGTTCTGTGATTGTGCCATTTCGATTTAATCAAATTCGAAACAAGAAAAAGGTTCAAATCAAAAATAATAAAATAGTATAGAAAAATAATATCAATAAAATAAATGGTGTAAAAATCAATAATCAATAAATTTGTATATTAGGAAATATGAAAGATATTTGGATGATAGAATATTATTAATAAAATAAAATGTAAATAAAATCAATAAATCAAATAATTCAGTCCATCGAATGAATAAAATAAAAGTGATCAATTATATAAAATATCAATGTAATCAAATAATAAATCAGTGATTGAATTCACTGAATTAAAAAATATCAAATAATCAAAATATCAAAATCAATCAAATATTAAAATCAATTTTAAAAAATCTTAAACGTTAGACGATTCACTACTACTCACATCAACAGGAACATTGGAAGATCCGTGCTCTCTTTGTTATCGCAGTTGGGATTTCTTCTAGGTTCGTTGCTCCGTTGAGGGATAGAATCCGCCGCTACCAGTTAGAATTAAGCTCGGGTTCTAGTAACGTTGACGGATTCTACTGACTGCGCCAATTTGTTATATCACACTTCAATTAATTAACTTTTTAAAAAATCTTTTATTAAAACAAATACAATTATAACTTTGAAGTAAAAATGAAAAATAACAATATAACTGACAAAATTTCTGAGTTATAATGAATACGGAATAAAGGAAATCTTACAATAGATAACGTTTACAATGATGAATCAGCATTGGACATACGACAATTCTCACGGATGTTCTTCTTTGAAATGTATAGGAAAAAAATTACAATCAACTTCTCTGTAAATTTCATTTTGACATTGTCATTTTCCTATAGGTACATTTCAAATGTAAAAATATTATCTTTTACTGGATAACCTTTCCAATGTTCAATTTGTGCTGTACAGTTAATTCTAAATTCAATCTCAACTAACGTAAGTTTTTATTGCATATTAACTTAATATTATGATTCAACTATTGTGTTAATTGTAGTTTTTGACTGATGAAGAGATAAACAATTTTCTAAAGCTATTGATGTAAATTTACATCAATAAATATAAAGCCACTGACAACGAAGTCAGAATAGGCTTTGAAACGTTCGGTTTTCCTTCAATATACGTCGTTTTATTTCGATTGTGGTGTTATTGCCCAAAAAAAAAACATAAAAGTAATGGTATTATGTTATCACACATGGAAGTAGCTCACCTTCAGTCTTGGTTCAACGCAACATGAAAGCACAATGTTAGTGGATTGTATGTACACCCTTACGCTAATCAGCTCGTGGATCCCATATTTCAACAAGATAATGAGCTACCTTATCTTGCCCGAGTTAGTTTAAACATTTCTGTAGGGAACCCATGTGAATTTTTTGCCATGGCCGCCCAGATTTCCCGATGTTTCGCCCATAGAATATTTTTGGAATATGATAGGTAGAAGGCTCAGAAATTTGCTCCAGGCCCACCGACTTTGGAGGTTTTAAAACATGAAATACAAGTAGCTTCTGATAGTATTCCTCAAGAAGAAATAGACCACCTTATAGAGTCAACGCCTAGACATGCTGGGGAGTATATATAAAAGCGGGGGACATACGCATTATTAACAAACTTATTAAAAAAATATATTTCAATTTTACTCAATTACTCCTTACTATAGTTAAGATGTTTTGCCAAAACCATATTCAATTTAAACATCTTCTGGGTATTGTGATTTCTTTGTCAGTGAGTATACTTTCTTAAATTTTGTCCTTTCTCATCATTTTCGTATTATAGTTAATCTTTTTAGTTCCTTCCAGTATCTTTTACACGAGTTCAACACTTTTTTGTAATAGACGCAGTTCGTGGTTTGGTATTCTCGCATTTGTCATTCCAGTATTTCTTGATTTCTTGTTTAACCAACCAACTATGCCGAAACTACAGTTTATGGTGTAGATATAATAATATATGTTTTAGAATTAAGAAATCACTCCATAAATGAATACATAATAGCATTGAAATCTGTTGTGTTCACTTTAAGCACGTACTCTAAAAATAAAAACTTTATTTTTTGATCAGTGTTTATAGCTTAATATATTTTTCATGTTAAATGATAACATGTTGGGTAACATTTATTAAAATTAAAGGTATTTCCAATAAAATTGATACATTTTTTGGGCAAAATGTAACTGGTACAATTTCTGAGAATTCAAAGAAGAAGTAAGTTTATTGTCGATAAAGGTAAGGTAAGGTAGAAAAAAGAAAATGTCATTTGTTTCGAAAGAACAAAATTAGTTTTTGAAAAACTGAATTTATTTAAACAATTGTTTTTAGTGTTTCTTTCACTTATATTTTTTCATCAGAAACCGAGTTCGTACATTTATGTCCCATTCTTAACTTATGCAACGCTAACAAGCACAATACGTTCTCTCACTTCTTCAACTAATATTCTTTTGTGATACATCTTACATTTCATTATCAAAATGTTTAACAAACATGTACACGCTAAAAACACATTTCATTGTTTATTGTTCTCTAGAAATGTTGTTAAACCTTTCATGTTACATAATTCCAAATGTGTAGCCAAAATATTATTTGGCAATTTGCCATAGTGATTAATATTAAATTGATGGGCCGGTACACAATAATTATATCAGCTTCAGGAGATAAATATGCTTGTTCCTGTTATTCAGTTCAAGTCAGAAAATGTTTTTAACTAAGGAGATAAAACGTGGAACTACTCTTATAAATAAAGAAGCAAATCATCACTGCAAAAGTTGTATACCTGAATTAAATTTATATACTGAACAATGGATGATCGATTTCCAAGTTATCCAAACTCAAAAACTGTATAATTAAAAGAGTTTGAAAAAGAAGTTAGCGGCTCTTCATAATTTTCTGGTAAGGAAAGTATCGGTAGCTCCTCGCGGATTTTCTAACAACAAAACTGATACTTTATTAAAGATTGTTAGAAGATAAACTTACAGAAAACGTTTTTTAGTAATACTTAACTAAGTAAAAAATTAACAAGTTTTATTACAATGTTAAATCAAGACTTATTTGCTAAGGATACTTTTTTGATTTTTTAAATATTTTAACGACCCTGACGCAACTGAAGCTTAAGCATACAAAAGGTCCTGATCAGATTCCAGGGTTATAATTCGCCATTGTGCAGCTGTTCTTTCTACTCCTTTGACAAAGATATTTAATCTTGCTTTAATTATTGGGGAATTTCTTACTTATTGGAAACTGTCAAGGATTTGCGCAGAGCTGAAAAAAAAACGAAAGCAATATTGAAAGTTATAGTCCTATTACTCTAATCTGTAATTTTGCCAAAGTTTTTGAGATGGTTTTTTATAATCTGCTTTACTTACATGTCCAAGTTCATCTTAGAGTACACCAGCAGGGTTTTGTTAAATAAAGATTAATTATTGCTAACATTGTTTGTTTAACTCAGAACATTTCTGAACATCTAGATATGAATAAACAAGTTGATGTTGTTTATACTGATTTTTCAAAAGCCTTCGATAGACTTAATCACGGCATTCTGCTTGCCAAACTAAAAGATTTTAGTGTATCTATATGGTGATTATATTAAAATCTACAATATAATAAAACATGTTAATGACTGTTTTAGGCTACAGAAAAGTCTTAATAATGTGAATGCCTGTTGTAAAAAAATGATCTGCCTTTAAATGCATCAAAGTGAAACGCCATAACTTTTACCAGACGGCAAACTCCCATTTTGACAGCCTATAAGATAGAGGGTGTTACTTTGTCGAGGCCAAACAATATTAGAGACCTTGGTGTTAGTTTTGACAGGAAATTTAATTTTAATGTGCATGTTGAAAATACTGTACAAGCAGCTTGGTTTTATAGTTCGAAACCCAAGCACCCTGATTTTACTTTACAACGTCTTTACGAAATCTCAGCTTAAAAACGCTGTTTTGGTTTGGCATCCAGGGTATAATAAGTACAGCGAGATGGTCAAAAATACTCAGAGACGGTTTTTGAAATTTCTAGGTATTAAAATTGATGGTTCATATCCTCACTTAGTTTTTCCTCGATCTGAGTTACTGGAGAGATTCTCGCTTCTTAGTCTGCACGATCGAAGGAGAGTTTAGAAAACAAATAGATTGCAATGACATTTTACATTAATTACCTCAGCATAAGTGTAATAAAAAAATATGCACCTTTACTCTTAATCTGATGTATAATGTTTAGTAACGAATTGTCTTTATTTTAGAAAATTCTATGTTTGTCCCTATCCTATAATTCGTTTTTCTACTGTTGGAGAAAGTTATAATAAATATACAAATGAAATTAATAAATAAATATCCGAAGTAATATACTGTTTATCTACTTTGAATGTGTGAATTCAATCTCCTACTGGCCTCAAGAAAATAATAGGAGAGAAAAGTTATTGGTTCCACTTTGTTCATATATTTACAAAATATCAAAAATATTGGTGAGTAGGATCGGCATTTTAGCAAAAATTTGCCGTACACCTTGATTACGGAATAGGTGGCAACAGCTTATTCAGTGATTTCTATACAATGTGCATTAATTGACTCTATAGCTTCTACGATCTTTTCAGGTTATAATTGTTAATGAAAAAAAAAAACATATCCAATAATACTAAAAATATACACTTGAAAGCAGTACTAAACCGTGACCCTGCAGGTTTAGTTGACTCAACTGGGAATATCGTGCTAGTTTCATAGTATAAAGTAACATAGCAACCCCTAGCCATATAAAAAGTTGAAAGTTGATTTTTTATGCCAAGTTCTGGAGTTCCACTCTGTTGGACGGTTGTATAGCTTTCCTTTAGGCTTAGTTTTGTTTGGTCCTGTAGGTGGTGGAGCTGGATGTAGTGGTTTTCTGAACCAACTTTACTATGTGGAGTAAAATCATAGTAGCCATAAACGTAAAATCCTGGATAAATGCTTTTCTATAGGTTGATGTTTTATCAAGCTTTTCCAGTTCCAAAGAATATTGAGTAAGCTTATAGTTGACACCATTTAGGTCTTGTAAATCCAATTTTTTAAACTGTAGGAATGTTGAGTTTGGTATTTCGTTGGCGGAATACCGTTTCAGCAGGTGAATGGCATTGATATTGTCGATATTGTTTGTGTCACTACATCTTTACCTTTTCCTTTGATGGTTATGCCCAGTTGTTTTGAAATTGAAATTTACGTCAATCTATTGCATATTATAGTCTTCTTCATATAATATCAAATTTTTGCAGGTTGCTGGAAGTGTGGCTGGCTGTTTAAGAAGCTGACCTTCGCAGATGATATATTTGTCTATTGGGTCTGATAAGGCTTTGGAACAAAACTTATAATTTTTAGTTAATGGCTTGCAGCTACCCACGGGCTCCAGAGATGTGTAAAATAAGGGATCATCACCTCTCGCTATACATTTTATCTTTATGTAAAGTATGTGATGAAGCCCTGATGGATCTTACAAAATTGGGACTGGATAAAAGGTGACAAAGGGTGTAATACTCAAGATTAACTAAAAGAATTTTGAGTACAAAACTGATTTTAGTGTTAATGTGAGAAACAACTGATTCCATCAAATCGTTGTACTGACCAACATTTCATATGTAAAGAGGAAGAGGTAAATCACTTTCATGGAATGACTAATAATCTATTGATAGGAATGCAGATAAAATATTGTTGATTGTGTTTTTAATAAATATAGTGTGGAAAGGCCAAATGAAATAAATTCGATAACGAATCAAGGAGGGCGTGTTGGGAAAAACGCTTGGACACGTCGATTTGTATTTTTAAATGCGCATTTTTTCAACAAAAAATTATGGTGTGTCATGTGACAGTGGCTAATACCAACTTTGTTATTTTAAATGCAACCCCCTTTATATTACTTATTTTTTGGATTCTCCAGAAAATTCTAAACATAGTTCATATACAATGCCCTACACCTATCTTCAACTGTTTCGGAACATTAAGGGTCTTCAGATGTATTAAAAAAATTAACATTAAGAAAAGAAAATTATTTTATTTTACGCTACATTACACTAAAAACCAGTTATGTCAATGTAGGAAATGTTCAAAATACTCGCTGCGAACGTCTTTGCAACATGCTAATCGGGTATAGAAATGTCTTCTGATGTTACTCATCATCTCAGGCGTGACAGATCCAATTGCAAGCATGATTCGTTTTTTTGGGTCATCTAAGTTGAGGGGTTTAGTTTTGTATACACTTTTGAGTTATCTGCACAAAAAATAGTCCACTGGCCATGTATCGATCCGCGCGTCCCAATCCACAGATTTGGAAAAATTTTCTTCAGGTCTTGCTGGATATTGATTTCGTAATGGGGCTGTGCTCCATCTTGTTGAAACTATATTGTATTGGCAGGAACTTGTGGGTATACTGGATCAGGATATACGTATGTCATAGTTGGCACGACATTATTTTGGAGCAGTTCTAAAGATTTATCTCTATTCAAGTTGTCAACAATTACTGCCCATACATTAAGTGTTTCAGGGTATTACGTATTTTTTCTGTCATCCAGTGAGGAGGCTATTTTGACAATTAACATGATGGTTAAGCGTAAATATGCTCTCATCAGACAACAAAACATCTTCTAATTGGATCACATTGTTATCTAACCTTACCATCATTTGTTCACAGAAATACGTTCTCCTATCGGAATCGTATACCATGAGCTCCAGAGTCGGAATCATTTTATAGGAATGCATTTTACTTACTCAAAAAATTAATGTGTGGCTAACGTCAACCAGAATTATATGGGTTACTTGAAACTCAAGCATAATATCCAATAGCGTATTATCACTTAGAGCATTGGCAGCAACTTTTTTGATCTGTCTTACATGACCAAGCTCGCCAGACTGCTTTACTATTGTGCTAATTGTTCCTTGGGATACAAGCGGCCCATTAGGAATATTTTGGTAAAACAAGCGACAAACTTCCATTTATGTCCGTGTGTTATCTCCATAACAAATCATTTGTGGAATAGTTATTTTGTGTATTTCTTTTAAATGAACAATATTTCTGATATTATTACGAACAGATAACGAAATTCAAACAACAACAGCACTGACACTGATCATACTGTCATGCAGGCAGACAAGAAGATGCTAAGGCTATGAGTTTTGACGAAAATAAACAAAACTGTTTTTTTTTTCAAATCAGTAAAACGGAACGCAGGAAAGGTTTTTGCTTACTATCCCAATATCAAGAGCTAAATGGGAATTAAGTACTGACTGAACTGTACGGAATTTGTGAAATAAAATAATTTTCTTTTTTTAACCGACTTCGAAAAAGGAGAAGATTACGTTTTTTAACCGACTTCCAAAAAGGAGGAGGTTATCAATTCGTCGCGTATTTTTTCGCTTTTTTTTGTCTGTATGTTACCTGATTTCTTCTCCTGTGGTGCACCGTTTTGAATGAATATGGTCTCGTTTGATAGAGTATATATCCGGATTGGTGAAACTTCAAATTTTGGAAAAGTATTCTATTGTTAAAGTGATAAAATTTGTGAATGAACACATGCGTGCATGAAAATCGACCAATATACCTAATATTTTAGTCGATTTTTCGATAACTCCTTATGGATGTGTATAGTTTTTTAACGTTTAATCTATTAAGGAAGATCCTTACGTGAGCTCATATACTTTTTTGCGACGTGCAACTTGCGGTTTTGCAGAAAATCGCTGAAAATTCCAAAATTCAAAAATTTTATCGAAATGACATAACGGACATTTCCTCATAAATATATTAATTCCAACGTAATAGTGCGGTAATTTTAGGCACTGGAAGTTTTAATTGCGAATTTGAAAATTTTCTATGTACATCGCAAGCATATAGATAGTAAAGCATAGTATTTTCGGCTCCTTAAATCAATGAGTACCAAGCTCGTGTTGTTTGTATACCAGGCAAATACCTATTTAAATGCAATTTTCTTCATTTTGCGAAGAGGGTGCTTTTGGTTTACACATTCTCCCGGCCTAATAGAAAATTCAGTGACAACACATGTCAAACTTTAAACTGCTATTTGGTAGGTTTATAGACAGGGTGTTATAGCAAACAAAATCACAACATAAAGTGGTAGAAGGAGTTGCATTTATATGAAGATTGAAATATAGGACGGAGTAGAATGATAGTGGTCCGTAGGCAGCCGTATATAAAGGATGGTTGGAATATAGGGTGGACTGGATGTTTGGTAATATAAAAATGTTGGAAAAAATGTGAAATTAAAATTATATACGGTGATTAAAAAACTGTATATGATGTGGACATATGCAAATCATATACAGGATGGTTGAAATATATGCTGGAATTGAATTATATTTATATATTGTGATTAAAAAAATATTTCTTTTATAGCCCATAAGAAGTTGCATAAAGTGTGGAGAGGAATTAATCTTACACAGGGCGATAATATAAAAGCAGTTATATACTAAGGTTGAAATATAGGACGGATTTGACTCCGTAAATATGGGATGGATTCTACTCCGTCCTATAGTTTACAGAAGGGAGCTAACAAATTTATGCTTGACCGTGGGCAGTCGTATGTACAGGATAGTTGGTACAAGGTTGGAGTGGAATTATCTATAGTTATACATGGTTGTCAAAAAAGTTGAAAAAAGTTAAATGGCGTAGTCCATAAGGCATATATACATTTTGGGCTTAATAAGTCAACGCGTACTAGTACATTTTGTTCGTAAAGATTTACCTGTCAATTTAAATGAGAAAGTATCATTGTGAAATGTTAAGGCTTTCAATGTTACCTGGTTCTGTCTATTAAGGTTATACATACAAAATAAAAAATAAAGAATGAAAACTACCTGAGTTAAAAAAAAACTAAAAAGTTGAATATAAAATATTTTTTATAAAAAATATAACCGACTTCTACCTATAACTAAAAAGCTAAAAATAATTATAACAAAATACAACTCTAGCAAATAAATAACACATTCAGTGTTGTTAGGTACCTACCCAGGAAGTAAAAAATGTAAACATTAAAAGGTGCTCATTCTGTACAAATTAATTACCTACCAATCTACTATATTTTTGAAGTCGGTGCCAAGCAAATCAAAAATTCTTCATTGCATTCTTATCTAATTCATCAAAATTCATTGTTGCTTGGCACCGACTTCAAAAATATAGTAGATTGGTAGGTAATTAATTTGTACAGAATGAGCACCTTTTAATGTTTACATTTTTTACTTCCTGGGTAGGTACCTAACAACATTGAATGTGTTATTTATTTGCTAAAGTTGTAATTTGTTATAATTATTTTTAGCTTTTTAGTTATAGGTAGAAGTCGGTTATATTTTTTTTAAAAAATGTTTTATTTTATGTATGCTCAGTGATTATTCAAAAACGGCTTTGTCAAATTTGATTACTTGAACGGCATTATATTAAGGAATATTACAGAAAGGTTCCATATAATTTTCAATAACGTGAAATTTAGGGTTTCCCAGAAAATCAGAAAAAACAGATATTAAGAGACTACATTTCAGTGAATTTCAATAAATCTACACTATTTTCTCTAAAACGGCTCAACCAACGACATTATTTTGGAGTAATTCTATTTCTGTTTGAAAGAGTATTTTACAAAGAGATAGTCCAGCTTGATTCCTTATAATTATCTATAATGTAAAACATACCATTTTTCCGAAAATCGTAAAAATATTTGCAAAAACACTGCAAATATCATTATAAATGTCAAATGTTTATCATAAATATCTAGCTTAAATGTCAGGATATGCCATGAAAGTATATGGTACAGTGCGTTAGTAACGGTTTTCATTGCAATCGAGTAAAATGGAACAATATTTTCCATTAACGTATCGAATAGAAAGTAATTTGGGAAAACGATGTTTTCTATATGGTATGCCATGCATAAGTGTGTGCGTGCATCGAAATTCAAGCAGCAAGCAATGTGCGTAGTTGAAATATTGGGCGAAGTAAAATTACAGTTAGACAGTTAGGTTCAAAAAATCTTTTAAATAAATGTGATATTGGGTGGTACATAAGCACTTAAGGTGAAATAGAATTAAAGTTATTCAGGGTGGTTAAAAAAATGTTGTGTTGGGTGACAAATAAGTAGTTGCGTATACAAGGTGGTTGAAATAAGAGTGCAGTGAAACTATAGTTATACAGAGGGGATAAAAAAACTTAAAAAAATGGTTAAATGAGCATATGTAGTAAGGCTATTCGAGTTATAGGGCGGACGGTTCAAAAAATGTTAGAAGCAGTTACATATACAGGATGATTTAAATATAGGGTGGAGTGGAATTATAGTTATACATAACATAAGTAGTTGCTTATCCTTTGCATATTAGTCTAAATAAAACTATAGGTATACAGGATAATTTAAACATAATAGAAATAGAAGAATTAATACTTATACAGAGCGGTTGAAAGATCGAGTAGAGTTGAATTATAGTTTATAAGGTGTGGCCAATACACAGAAACATATACATGGTGGTTGCAATATAGCGTGAATTACAGTTACATTTATACAATGTGGGCCAAATAATAGAAGAAATAAAAAAATTAAAAAGTATGTGGATATTAAAAAAATACAAATTAGAGAGAGGGGGAGAGATAAGAATTCGCTAAAGTAATCAATAGAATTGTACCTTAATTAATATAAAACAAAATATTTCAGAAAATAGTTATTGATTGCAAACGGTGTTCATTTTAAGCCAGTTGAAGCCGGTTCTTTTTTAAATATATATTATTAATGTTAATTTTTGTAATAAAAAAAAAACACTTAATATTTCCGAAATAGTTAAATTTTCTGGAGAATTGAAAAAATAACTAACATACAGGGGCTTGCATTTAAAAAGAAAAAGAAAGTTGGTATTGGCCACTGCCACATGACACACCCTATTTAATATTTTTTGTCGAAAAAATGCGCATTTAAAAATACAAAATCAACGTCTCCAAGCGTTTTTCGCAAAACGGCCAACTTTATACGTTATCGAATTTATTCCATTTGGCTATTCCACACTGTATGTAACCCTTCATTAGACTTTCACAGAGGTCCAAGATATTGATCTGAAATTCATTAAAATTGAAATGTATAAAATTGACAGTGTTATACGAGAATATTTGCTGTTCGAATTTAAATTTTCTAAAGCGTTCTTGTGGGTCGTAATGACTGATGTTGTTTTATTTAATTTTTTGTGATTTGTTCTTGATTTTAGCAAATTTAGTAATGTAGTCATTTAGTTATTTATCATTTGCCGCCTTAATAGGGTAAGTTTGAGTGTCAGCGAAGATGTCTTCTTAAAACTATAATAATTCCATAACTAATAAGTACCAAATTATAATAAATCATAATATCGCTAGAACATAATTTCAAAAGCGAAATTAATATCTGTAGTTGTTTAACAATTATCCAACTAGAAATATAAAGGAAAAACTAAATAAGTAATTAATACTAGTAGGTTTTTTATTTATTTATGAATTACTGAAATATAAAATACATGTCGCTGAAACTTTAAATGACTATTAATGCAAAATAGTATTTTTATTAAATAAATGAATATCGTCTTTGGCTTTGCAAAACATTATGAACATTAAAAAGATTATAAATGTAAGTCAAGGATCAAAATGTAAACAAAATGTTAACTCTCATTTAAATGAAATAAGTATAGCAAAATGATAATTAACTGTTTGTAGGTGACATCTGAATCAGACAAGAAACAGGCGGTTCATAATATTATTAAAAATCAGTACGGAGTATTGCAAAAACGTATTTCGCCTAAACCACGATACACATGATATGTGTATCCTGACCTAAACAAGACAACTGCTTTAATCACTCATGACCATGACGTGCCTTTAGATATAAAATAATGAATTAACATAATTGAATAAATAAATTAAAAATTAAAGAGTTTGCACTGAAAATTTTAACACTTACAATTTCACATTAAATGTTGACTGTTTAAATTGAGAAACTAGTAATATACTGCTAGTTTGATATATACGGGGTAGTCCTAAATAATTCTAAATATGAGCTGAAATAAAAAAAATTCTAGCAAATTGGAAGAATCTTTAGAATTTCATGTGGCGTTCCTAGGAGAGACTTTGTTATAAGATAGAGTATACAGGGTGTAACATAATGCAGTGCAGATATCATGGCAGGTGAAAGTATTGGTCAATATGAAATAAAAGGTACTGAATTTTTCTATTATTGTCATATATATAGTTAAAGACCAATTCGATTATTAAGTTAAAATTAAATTCTTATACATCTGTCAAACCGGTACGTGTTAGGTACGACTACACTAATAAATGAAATATTTCAAAATGGAGAAAGGAAAAGAATTTTATAACATGTATATTGCAAGAAAAAAAGTAAAATTTTGAGCGATGTTTCGTAATATGAAAGGGGATATAAATACCAATTTAAAATATATCCTGGTATTCCTGATTCCTGATCAAATGTCACTTCACACACCAACAGAAAATAGTTTGATTTAAAATCAAAATAAAACAACTTCTTTAAGCCGAACCTCATCAAAATTTTACAATCAGAACAAGTATTACGTTATTTTTTTGTAATGCACAACCTACCTACCCCTATTAAAAAGAAGATTAAACAAACGCCCATTAATAGGAAAAAAATAGAAAAAGTAGATAATTTTTTATTGTCCTATTTAGATTATAAATTTGTTGTCATATTGCAACTGAAGGGTGAAATAACCACTCAAGTGCTTACTTTAGTAGACAACTTTGAACATTGCTTTCTCACAAACAATAAACTTTTTCACATTTATCATATAAGACTTTGTTATTTACAATGATCAACTCTATTACCTATAAAAATATTTGCACTGCATTATGTTACACCCTATATAAATAAAGCCATCTTTCGGAAAAATATTCTCATTGTTTTTTTAAATAATCACCTTTGATGGATGCCACAGAATAAGCAGATGTCGCTCATCGGCATTTGGTGCCAGTTTGTTAAACTATTGTTTAGACAAATTGCGAAAATTGTTTTTTTCCTCTTTGGTTTATTGTGTACAATAAACTTCCTATGCAACTTTTCCGTTATGTTGACAGTTTTTTTGTTATCAATTAATTAGAGATTGAAAACACAAAAGCAGCCATTTTGTAAGCCTATAAATAATACTAAATGATAAAAGTTTTTCGTGTTTCCAAATATTGGAATGTTCTTTAGACACTTCTTTACAAAACCCTGTAGCGTACTTAGAAATTATATTTTTTATACCGACTTTGTTTAATTATTAATTATACTTCAACTCGACTACACAATCATATTCAACTGGTATATATTCCGCACAAAAAAAATCATGCAGATTATTTAGCGCATCCCCAACAAAAAAGAACCCCAGTAGATTTTCCCGGAAATTTATCCTTTTTGGAATTATTATTATGATTTGAAATTTGAAAAAGCAGCAGTCATTTTTAAAGCTTATAAACAATACCAATTATTAAAAATATTCATGTTACCAAACCCCTGTAGTTTTCTTTTTTCTTAAAAAATTAGAAATTCTGTAATTAATACGTATTGTTTTTCGGATTCGTCACATTATACCGAAACCCTTATAAAACCAAATTATAGAATTATATGAAAAATAAAATAATAAAAAAATGCATCTTGTAATATATCAAATAAAAACGCTCATTCTGAGAAACACATATTTTTTGATATTTAATACATGATAAGTTTAAAACATTTTAACACAAATATACAAAAATGTACCCATCTACCTCTTTATTTTCGAAACTGTAAGACCTATTTTTTTAAGTGATGTAGAATTTTGAGAGTTGAATTATCCAATTAAACTTTAATTAATATATTAAATTAAACGTATGAGTCGTTAATATGGAATTCATTTTTTTTTCTTTTTTAAATGTTCTTAACAGATATTAACAAAAAAATTAAAAAATACCCATACCATCATTTATTTCCGAAAGTACAAGTCCAACAACAAAATACAAGAAAAGGGCCTCACTTGAACTTCATAGGAAAAATAAGGAGAAAACAGTAATACTAACTTAGGGGAAAAATTTAACCGTTTTTCAAACGCATCCTGTAATATTTTAAATACGGACTTATTATGAGAAATACAAACACATTTCCCCGCTTTATCTCCGAAACTGTCGGACCTAAACTTGAGAATAAAATTAGAGTGGCCTCTCTTGCAATTTTCAAGAAAAATAAAGAGAAAATCTAATATTAATTTTGGGTTCTCAATTCGAAAATAAAATGAAGAATTTAAATTTATTCAATCGCATCAAATATATATATATATATATATATATATATATATATATAATATCTTTGATTTCACTTAAGACTTTTAAAAAAAAATTATTTTATTCAAAACATAATAATCAAATAATTAACACTTTAAACTCGTAAAAAATAATGAAATGTCAATTGAAACTAAAACTAACTGGACAGAATATAATATTATAATGACGACCGTGGGATCGCTTCGGTTCTAATTATGATTTAATAAAAGCTGAAGTCAGCGAAAAGATATTGACAGGATGCGTTCTCACGTTAACATCGGAGTACCAGGAAGCTGTCAGCGTAATATGATACCGTTGCATAATACACGTGTGTACAACTCACCCCTAACAGCTCCCCCTTATAAAGAAAAGTTGATGTTACAACATCGACTTTTAAATCAAATTGGGCTGTCCATCTGGGATCCATCTTGAATCACAGGCCTCAATTTTGGCACGAGTCTGGACAGTGGTTTTGGGAAGGTCATTAGGTTGTCTGAAGTGGAATTTTCATCCTTTGGTGGCTTCTTAACGTGTTTTACGATTTTAACTGAAATGAATGCAACAACACTGATTATGATTGTTGTAATCGTAGCTTATGTAAACCAGGATATGTTTCTGTTTACAAATGGCTGGTTGATAAGGTCGTCCAGGTCCCTCGAGTATTGATCCAATTTAGGGCTCGCTATGGATAGTTCGTCCATATTCAAGTCATCCAACTTTAGGGGTTTGAGTTCTGGAATATCTAGTTTTTCGGGGTGAGAACTGCAACAGTTGTAAGGGATTAATACAGGGTATGAATTGTCGGAAATGTTTATAAATTTTTGAGGTTCCGCTTGTATTTTTGTGATTCCCACTGCACGGCAGTCTGATTGTAAGCGAATAATGGTATTGTTTGTTAAAACTATTGCCTTAGTACCTATTCCCGCACAATTCACGTGTTAGTTTCTAGTCTTTGGACATTGTATCCTTCACTGAATACAACGGAGCTTTGGCAACTTTCCGGTACAGTACGGATGTTCTTCAGAAGTTGAGCTTCGCAGGGTGCATTGGAGTCGATAGGGTAGGCATATAACTCAGAACACAGTTTTTGTTGTGGAGTTAGTCCTTAATCCTTAATCACCGTTTCGCGCAATATATTTTTGGGTTAATGAAAGAATATGATGAAAACCAGTTCTGTCATCTAAAATTGGGATAGGATATAAGTGGTAGTGGTAGTTGTTGCTCTACAAGAGGAATTTTTAAAATAAAGACTAAATCTGAATTAGTTTGAAACGCTTCTAATTCGATTACTTCCAATTATTGGGCGACACTTGAATATCTGACAGGTAACGGTAGATTGTTTTTGACAAGATTTTGCGAAATTTCCTGTAGTGACTTTATCAAATGATCAGGTGTGATTATTGAGGAATGAATTATTTTTAATCGAGCAAATGATATGGAATTCAAAATATCATTGAGGTTATCCTCAAGAAATAAATAGCTTGCCATTAATTTTTCGCATATTCCCAAAAATGACTGTTTTGCTTGGATAAGAGCTATTTTGTCGTTTAGATTATGTATTGCCAAATTGATTGCGTCAATGTTTTCGTTAAAGGTTGCATCGTCAATTTGGAGTTTCTGAATGGTTTCACTGAAAGTTTCGATAATAGAAGTAGTTACGCTTATTTGATTTTTTAGAAGATTCTCTACTTGTAATTGTCCCTGGTTAAGTTTATTGATAGTATCTGTGAAAAATGCACCATCGTTTGCGTCAAGGTTTCCAGTGATGGCTTTAAACATAGTTCCTACACCGTTAATTAGTCCTCGTTTGGATCGTTTAGTGTCCATGAATATTTCTGAGAATTTAGTTTTAATTGAATCTGAAATTTGGGATAAGAGACTGATGTGAGTTTGTACATCAATTCGGAATGCACTTGTGTCATGGACCTTGAAACCTGGGATGGGATCGACAGTGTTTTCTAATGTTTTGAGGATTCTGTTGTTGTTTTCAAAGATTTCTTTGAGTATCGTCAAGTTACGATGAACTAGTAATGTCCATTTATAGTTGGAGATGACTATTCTAGTTTCGTCGTGATTGTAAATACCAAGAGTGTTGTTTATTGGTTTGATGTTGAACTATGAGACTGCTGATCTGAATAGTGTTTCATTCTGTCAAAGTTAACTTTCGTATGTTGGTTTGTTTTGAGATTTAAGAGTGTGGCTGAATTATTGTGAATGTCTAAAATTTGGAATGGACCGTTGAATTTCTTATGAAGTTTTTCTTTAATTTGGGATTCTTTGACGTAAACTTTATCACCAATTTTAAATTCGGCAAGTTTGTCGGAAACGTGTTTATCAAAACGTTGATTAGCCTTTTGCTTTTGGCAGGCTACTTTGTAGTAATAGGAGATGTGATTGTTTAACTCTCGTATATATTTACTAATCAGTTCCTTATGGTTGTAGGTGGTTTCTGGTGGTCTGCTGGACGTATGTCCAAACACTAGTTCATAAGGCGAAAAGCCATGGGTTTTGTTTGTCGAGTTATTGTAAGCAATAACCGCATACGGGAGTACATTTAGTGGATGTTCATCTGGATTTTCGGCTTTATGGATTCGAATCATTTCTAACAAAGTAGAATGAAATCGTTCTACAGAGCCGTTTGATTGCGGATGTCCTACGCTTGAATAAGTTAGTTTAATGTCGTACAGTTTACACAAGTCTTTGAATATGGCATTGTCAAATTCCCTACCATAGTCACAATGGATACGCAATGGCGTACCAAAATGTTGGAAGTATAACATCATAGTACTGATAACAGATTTGGCTGATTTGTCTGCCATAGCATAAGCTTGTGAGTATTTTTTCAGTTACTCTCTTACAGATAAGATATAGTTTCTGTTAGGTATTTCTAGTATGTCGATATTAATTCGCTCAAACGGTGTTTTAGGCGTTTCCTTAATGAAGAGGGGATTGTCTAGGTTTTTGCGACACGCTTTAGTTTTTTGACAACTTTCGCAGTTCTTAACGAAATTTTCAATGTCTTTTGTGAAACTTGGCCAGGTGTACAGTTCTTTAATACGGCGGACGGTTTCGTTAATGCCGCGGTGTAAGTTATTTTCCCCGTTGTGATATCGTTCAAGGATCAGCGGTATTTCGTCTTTTTCGGGGGTTTTTGTAACGTTTTGGCAAATTTTCCATTTGATTTATTTTTCAGCGAAAATGAAAGAGAGCATCTCTAAAATTGGAAGATCGAGATTGTTTTTGACACAGTATGTTTTAGATGGAGATAAAGTATCTTGATGTTTGTATATCGATGCAAAAAGAACTTCATTTACAATATCTGGATCATTTGGAAGTGGGATTATGAAATATTGCCTTCTGCTTACGGTTTTGCTGGCGAATATATTAATTTTAAAGGTTTCGAAGTCAGCGACTTCTTCGAAAATATCTTGGAAGATGTCATGATAAAATTCCTGAAGATTGGATGATTGGGGGAAAATTAAAATGTTTTTATTTGTTTTGTCTAGTTGGCAGTTGGAGAATTCAATTTTGCTGTAAGAAGTGGTTTTATAACGTTCTATAAAGGTTTTAAATTCTTCAGACATAGTTTCAAGGGATATTTATTTCATTTTGTTCGGGTTCAGGACTGTCGTCTTCGGATTCGTCGTTTAGGGGTAGGACTTTGAAGGGTGTTAGTTTTGATTTTGACTAGAATGATGAACATTCGTCAAGGTGGTTGATTTTAATCAGGGTTCTTGTTAACTTTACCAGGCTTGTAAATAATTTCATAGTCGTATTCTTCTAGTTTGAGTCTCCATCGGGCAAGTCTACTACCGGGATCTTTTATAGAAAAGGTTAACGGGCGATGATTGGTTAGTTGTAGGAACTTACGGCCATAGATTATCGGACGAAAATGCTTAACCGCCCAGACAATGGCTAAGAGCTCTCTCTCAATGGTGGAATACCGGGTTTTGGCTTTACAAAGGGTCCTAGAAGCATATCCAATCGGTTAATCCTTACCTATTGACCCTTGAGATAATACTGCGCCGATATCAAAAGCGCTAGCGTCTGTAATCAGTACAAAGGGTTCGTCAAAATTTGGGTAAATGGGTATAGGGGTGGAAGACAATTTTCGTTTTAAATCATTGAAGGATTTTACACACTCTTCGTTTGAACGGTTGGTCTTTTTGTAATAGTTTTGTCAGTGGTTTGGAGATCTTTGCATAGTTAGAAATGAACCTACGGTAGTAACAAACAAGCCTTACAAAGATTTTAAGTCTTTAGGGTTCTTTGGTTGTGGAAAGTTTAAAATACAGTCTACCTTTGATGAATTGGGCTTCAAACCGCCTTTAGTTATAATATGTCCTAAGTAAGCGATCTCCTTGCGGAGAAATTCGCATTTGTCAGCCTGTATTTTAAGGTTAGCCTTTCTGAGTCTTATAAATACACCTGTCAGTCGTGATAAATGGTCATGTATTGTAGGCGAGTAAATGATTATGTCATCCATGTAAACCAGACATCTTTCATTCTGAATTGCCATGAGAATGTTATTCATCACCCTTTGAAAGGTAGACGGAGCATTCTTTAATCCGAAGGGCATCCTGACGAACTCAAAATATCCGTTCTCGACAGTGAATGCAGTTTTCGCGATGTCTTTTGGGTCTATTTCTATCTGGTGGAAGCCAGAGGCGAGGTCTAGAGTCGTGAAGTACTGGCATTTGAATAGTTGGTCTAGTTAGTCTGAGATGTTAGGTAGAGGGTACTTGTCATTGACTGTGAGTTCGTTAAGTTTACGGTAGTCTACTACTACACGCCACTTCTGTTTTCCAGAGGCGTCTAATTTCTTTGGCACCACCCAAACGGGAGAGGCGGTTTAGAGGGTCGTATAATGCCTTCATCGAGCATTTTTGCTACTTGGGACTTAACTTCTTGTTTGTGTATTTGGGGATAACGGTATGATTTTGTATAAACGGGTTTCGCGTTGTTGGTATCAATAGTATGTTTGATTTCGTTTGTGAATGATAAATGATCGCCTTCGAGGTAGAATATATCTGAAAAGTCAAGGCATAATTGTAAGATTAAGTCTGACTCTTCGTCGTTTAAGTGTTCTAAACGGAGTTTTTTAACAATTTCTTCTTGTCTGTCGGGTTCTTTATAGTTCAAAGGAATAGTTTGTGAGAGAGAATTCACAGAAAAGTTTTGTATCGGTTCGACTTTTAGATTTGAAAAATTTACTATTTTAGGGATGGCATTCGCATTTAGAATGGATGTGAGAAATTGACCTGTGCTGTCTACTGTAACAACAGTATTAGGGAGGTGAACTTTTTCAATTTCCATACCCGTTAGAAGGGCTTCGGTGTTCCTAAGTTCGCAGCTAAGTTTGAAAATTTGTTCGGTACGGGGTTCGATCGAAATTGTATTAATGGAAATATAGGAAGAGAGGCATTGTATAGATTAAGTGGCATTGATTGGATCGTCTGTCACTTTATACAGCGGAAGCGTCTTAAAGTTGGTTATTAATTGTTTTTTGTCAAAGTCAATAATGCAGTTGTAATGCGCTAGAAAGTCAGAGCCTAACAAACCGTCGAATTCAATATCGAGGTTACAGATATATACTTTATGTGGATCTTGTATGTTGAAAAGGACAAGGGTCGATTCATTTATAAGAATTTTCTGGTTGGTAATTCCCTGAATTACCACATTTTCCTGAAATCTATCTCTGAAGCGTGTGCAAGTGTCTGGTTTCAAAATAGAAAGACCAGCACCGGTGTCTATTAAGAGTGTATATGTGTTAGAAAAATCTGAATTTACTGTCAGAAGCGGTCTTATAGAAAGCTCTGTTCGGGGAAATTCAAATTCGGGTCGAAACTGTCTAGATTTAGCGTTTGAATTTGGGTCTGAAATTCTGTGATTTCCTGGATTTCGTTTGGAAAGGGAGGTTCTGAAAATTTAAGGAGGAAAATTCGTGTTCATTTTCAACATAGTTGTCACCTTATGCGTTATCTGTTTTTGAGTAATAGTCGTAATCAGTTTGTGTCGAATCGCAGTAGTCTTGGTCATAACTTTCAAAATCTGTATTTTGGTATCGAGTTTCGTATACGTTAGTATTGGGTTGATCGTACCCATAATTATTGGAATTGTTTAAGTGATGTGTTCGTTGTTGCCGGAAAAAGTTTTGATTAGGTTGTGCATTGGTCGAAGGACGAGGTTGTTGAAAGTTTCTGTTCTGTTGGAAATTTTGAGTATTGGGTCGGAATTGGGGCCTATTCTGGAATTGGCCTGGTTGTTGAGAAAATGGGTTAGGACGTATGTTCGAAAAGTTTCGTCTGTAATTTTGGTTGTGTTGCATTTGTCTCGATTTGGTGAGACATTCGTTAACAGTATGCCCCATTCTTTTACAGAAGGGACATTGTTTTTGTACTGGAAACTGGTTGGGCTTTCGAGGAGATGGACCTTGGTTTCTAAAATTAGAAAATTTTTGAGATTCTAAGTGATAGAGGGGGAGTTCACGTTTTATGCGTGAAACGGCGGTCAAAATGTCTTTATGATCGCTAGCACGAACTAGTTGTCCTATCTTCTGCTCTAAACCTGTTAGTAGGCTATTTAGTTCCATGGATTCGATCAAGTCGATTTGTGCCTGTTTTTCTTTTTGAGTCAAGTTCTGTTTGTTAACCGCAACAAGCATTTTTGCCTGGTGGGTTTGTAGTCGGGCTGAAAATGTTATGGGGGGATTCAGTATTTAATTGCCTCATTCTTTGAAGATCTTGAATCAAGGCTGGGAGATCTCTAGGATCTCCAAAGTGGTTCTCTAAGAATGTCTGAATTTCAGTCAATTGAGTCGGGTTGCGAGAATTTATAAGTTCGGCAGCTCTGCCGCGAAGTCTATTTTTTATGTGCAATATTAAAAGTACTTATTGATAATCAGTTGCCATACTATACGCAGTTTGGCATGAAGAAATGAAAGTGTTCAAGAATATAGGGTTTCCGTCATATTCCGGAATTATTGTGAAAACTTCTGATATTTTGTATGGCTCTACAGTAGGAGTCGCAGCACCTTGTCTTGTAGTTGCCATTTCAAATATTCAAGTGTCACGAAAAAATAAAATTAAATAAAGCAGAAAAATTGGAAATAAGCAGTCACACAAAATTATAAAAAATTCAAAATTAAGTTATGAGTAAATGGTTAAATAAATTCACTAGTTTGCGAACACAAAATTAAATAAAGCGAGGTAAAATAATGGAGAATAAAAATAAATTTGTTTAAAAAATTATTCAATAGCATGAAATATGGTTTGAAGGAATAAGAAATATGTGTATTTTAAACAAGAGAACTGATAATAATAATAAAATGTTATGAGTAAATGGTTAAATAAATTCAGCAGTTTGCGAACACAAAATAAAAAAAAAGCGAGGTAAAATAATGGAGAATAAAAATAGCTTCGTTTAAAAAATTATTCAATAGCTTGAAATATGGTTTGAATGAATAAGAAGTATGTGTATTTTAAACAAGAGAACTGATAATAATAATAATATAAAAATAAATATAAAAATCGTTTGAATTGGTAAATAATTGAATCAAAAACGAGATGTTTCTACATACGTTATTAGTACCCTAGACATAGGACTTGTTCTGCGGAAGCGTCGACTGGTTAGCTGTATAGTTTCGGGTTCCTGGTCTCTGCTGCTACAGTTGTTGTCTCAAACAGGTAGGTATTGTCCTCGATGATTTGAAAATCTCCACAGTCTGTTAATATACACGTGTTCTAACTGTGTTGGACAATCCTACTGACTGCGCCAATTTTATATATTTGATTTCACTTAAGATTTTAAAAAATATATATTTTATTCAAAACATAAAAATCAGAAATTTAACACTTTAAACCTGTAAAAAATAATGAAATGTAAATTGAAACTAAAACTAACTGGACAGAATAAAATATTATAATCACGACCGTGGGATCGCTTCGGTTCTATTTATGATTTACCTAATAAAAGCTGAAGTCAGCGAAAAGTTATTCACACGAGGCGTTCCCACGTTAACATCGAAGTACCAGGAAGCTGTCAGCGTAATACCGTTGCATCATACACGTGTGTACAAGTCACACCTAACATATATATATATATATATATATATATATATATATATATATATATATGTTTTAGGTGGTTTCCGGGAATTCTTCCGCGTATTTGATAACTGATCCCTGCCGGGATCGATGGTGAAATGACGACGTTTCGGCAGACACATCTGCCCTCTTGAGGTCGGTTCGCATAATTCTCGTAGCCTTCTGCTTTCGCTTCTGGTTACTCGAATACTGGAATTCCCGGACACCACCTAAATCATTTAGTGCCCGCGAAAACTTAAAAACATGCGAAATATCTTTCCTTTTTCTCATTATCTGACTGTCTCTATTCTTCTTTATTTGTGTTACTCTTATCAGGTGAATTAAAATAATTGTCACTATTTTGCTACGAGTCAAGTATTAATTCTAATTTAGTTCTTAAATTAAATATATCTGCAAAGAAGTTTAAGTTTATATATTGAGTAAGATGTCAAAGAAAAATTTGTTTTGTTCTTAGCTAAAGTCAAACACATAACATTTATACAAACCATAAATTATATACCTATATATTCAATGGTAGCAAGACTATAGTAATTTAAGTTTATATTCTATGTAATATTAAAATGGGTTTTACTCATTATATGTCAATTGAAAATAGTACATAAAATTAACTAATAATGACATAATACCAAAAGAGAAAGTATAATTCGTCTTGGTTTCGAACTGAAAACTTTGGATTCGCTGCCGTGCGCTTTAGACACTGGTCCACTTGTCTTTGGTGGACATAAGAGCTCCGGATGTATGTAATGCATCCTGCCGTCTATTCAATACTTTGTTTATTACGATAATAAAACTGTGTAAACAAAGGGCATGTTTTGCTTAATGTATATCCTTCTATGATTCTATATTCGTTGATAATATAAGAGTTTAATGCCAAGTTGCCTTTTTGTGTGGTGTTATTTTTAATTCCTGACCTATGAGACTTATCCCAAAGAGAAAATTGGAGTGTTTATTAAAACCAAAAGCAAATTGTGTGCACGTATTCTATATTACTTGGATGTTATATTGGTTTATTTCGTATTTATTATTGATTTTCTATTAAATTTTTATTTAGAAGTTTTAATGTAAAATGGTTACTTGATAATATGAAGGTAGTCAGTATATAAATTTAATAGTGTTCTTTATGATCTCTGACGTATGTCAAGTCTCTAATTTACTGTATGGCAAAGAGAGAAAAAGAGAGAATTAGAGTTTTTATTAGCAAATTTTGTGCAGGTATAAATATATAATAATATATATATATATATATATATATATATATATATATATATAATATATATATGTTATATGAGTTTATACCATGAACTTAGTACGAACTTATATCGCAACGATAGTTCAACACTCCCAGCTAACTCAGCGACACGTGTGGTGTCATATTACGGCGCCGCCAACATCCGAGGGTATCGCAGCGTCGACTTTGCTTATTCGGCATATTATATGTTATAAATTGTAAAACTGCTCTAATGTTGTATTCATTATTACTCAGTTACTCTGTCACTTTATATTGTTATTTTCATTTACATTTTTAAAGTTATAATTTTTGTATTGTTATTAATAAAATCTTTTTTAAAAAGTTAATATTGAGAAGTGTGATATAACAAATTGGCGCAGTCAGTAGGATCCGTCAACGTTACTAAAACACGAGCTTACTTCTAACTGGTAGCGGCGGATTCCTATCCCTCAACGGAGCAAAGAACCTGGAAGAAGTCCCAACTGCGATAAAAAGGAGAACACGGATCTTCCAATGTTCCTGTTGATGTGAGTAGTAGTGAATCGTCTAACGTTTAAGGTTTTAAAGAATTTATTTGATTGATTTATTTGATTATTTGATATTTGATTTAATTTGATTATTTGATTGATAATTTGATTTATTTGATTATCTTGATTTGAATTGAGATATTATTTGATTATTTGAATTGAAATATTTATTTGATATATTTTGATTTACTTTTATATATTTATTTATTATTTCATTTTTATCTACCGTTTTATTATCCAAAATATCGTTTATACCCCTTTTACATACATTTGCTTAATAATTTTTACACTATATTTTAATTGAAACCCATTTTACAATCCCTCATTTATTTTATTTTATTTTTATTTTTTTTCAAATTGTGTATACTTTTAATTCTAACACATCGAAATGGCACAAGCAACAAATAATGTAGTTTCTGATGAAACCGAGAAATACCGGTTATCGGAAATATTTTCTATCATTCCGGAATTTGAAGGCGGCCAGATCTCCTTGGCCACCTTCATACACGCATGTAATTGTGCGTACAATATGTCGACTGCAGAGCAAAAATATCTGCTAGTCATTCATATTAAAAATAAACTTAGAGGCAAAGCGACTCAGTTAGTCAACTCGAGAAACCCCGCTGCATATTTAGAAATTAAGTAGCTTCTAACACTCCATTTCGGAGACTCGCGGGATCTGTCTTCGTTGGTCCACGATCTCCAACGTCTCAAACAACTTTCTAATGAGTCCCCTCTGACCTTTTATAATAGGCTTCAGGTTTTGAGTGCGAAAATGCACTCATGCATCCAAAAATGCTCTGGGCTAACCAATGAACAAAAAGACGCTCAGACAACCCTTGTAGATACGATGGTTCTGAATACACTTCTTACCGGATTAGAACCACGTCTAGGCCAAATAATTCGTGCCAGCAATCCCAAAGACCTTCTGGAGGCACACTCTCGAATCAGACGAGAACTTCAGTTGTCATATTTTGAAGAACAAAAAATTCACAAATCTGCTCCTCCTAAACCCACATTTCAGGTCCGAAAACCCATTCAACCACCGAAATGTTTAAATTGTGGTAGATTAGGCCACATTGCAGTAGATTGTCGGTTGCGACAGCAAAACAACCCTCAATCTTACAACCAAAATTTTAGACCTAATTTTACAGGGCCAAATCAAACTTCGAGGCCAAATCCACCCCCAAATAAGCCCAACCATCAAGGTCCACCATTTCGACCGACAAATTTCCAAAGACCCCCGTTTAAACCAAATCAATTCCGACCGTCTGTAATACAGACAAACCCTCACTATCGTCCAGAAAGGACACATCATTTCAATGAACACCTGAATACTGATTATCAAGAATATTCAGTAAGCGACTACGGCTATAATACTGAAAATAGCCCATACATTTATGACGATTTCAGTCAAAATCCTGTCGATTATGAAATTGAACAAACTCTAGACGATAATTTCGTTACACCTTTGAACAGTCACGAATACCAGGATTTTCTAGCACTCCCGAGCCTAGATCAACCCCCCGATTCAACAACTATTTCCGAAGTCCAAACCCAAATCCAGAATTTGAATCAGGAAGATTTCAACCCAAATGCGAATTTCCCGGAACAAGCATTTCTCTAAGTCCTCTTTTAACGGTAAACTCTAAAAATCTTTATTACATTCACGATGCTTCCGAAAAATTTAAACTTCTCATCGATACCGGAGCTGGTATCTCCATTTTTAAAGAAAACACCGTTAAGAATTTCCGTCAAAGATTTCCCGAAAAAGTGACAATCCAAGGTATTACGCACGAGAAAATCCCTATTTCTGAATCAACTCTTATTCCATTTGCCATAGGTAACCCTCATAAGGTTTTTATCTACAATCTAGATATTGAGTTTGATGAAATATTAGGTCTTGATTTTCTTGAGCATTATGAATGTATTGTTGACTTGAAATCAAAACAGTTAATTACGAACTTCAAAACTATTCCCTTGCATAAAGTGCCCGATCACAATCAATCTAACATACAACCGACAGACATTCCCAATACTAAAATGCCAACTTGTACTTATAACAATCAAATAACTATTCCAGCAAGAACCGAACAAATTTTCAAACTCAAGTGCGACCTTTTTAATACTGACGCAATTTTACCGACATAAGTAATTGATAAAGTACGACTTTCCAAAGCAGTTGTACGCGTCGATTCAAAGGGAGAATTTCTGACCTCAATAATAAACGCGAACGCGATGCCTAAAACTGTTAATTTTTCCGATCTTCACTTAGAACCCCTTGACCAAACACACCCCCTTTTAAATATGAATACACATGATTACTCTGAACCTATAAACTTGGACAGAAACTTAACTATCAGAGAACAAATTCGTACAGAACACCTTAATGACGAAGAGCGAGAACTTATCACGAACCTCTGTTTAGAATTCGAAGATATTTTCTATCTTGAAGGCGATGTTTTGTCTTTTACCAACGCAGTAAAACATTCAATTGACACCAATAATGCCAAGCCCGTTTTCACGAAATCGTACAGATATCCTCAAGTCCATAAGAAGGAAGTGAAACCCAAATTTCCAAAATGCTTGATCAAGGCATTATCAGGCACTCTTCTTCTCCTTGGTCCTCCCCCGTATGGGTCGTCCCCAAGAAACTCGATGCTTCTGGTAAGCAAAAGTGGCGAGTTGTTATCGACTATAGGAAGTTAAACGAACTAACTGTAGACGATAAATATCCTCTACCCAACATTTCTGATCTACTCGACCAACTTGGTAAGTGTCAATACTTTTCGACACTGGATCTCGCTTCCGGGTTCCACCAGTTGGAAATCCTTGAGGAAGACATTCCCAAGACCGGTTTCTCTCTTGACAATGGCCATTACGAATTCGTTCGTATGCCATTTGGTCTGAAAAATGCACCTTCTACCTTTCAGAGGGTCATGGACAACATTCTTCTGGGCATCCAGAATGAACGCTGCCTTGTTTACATGGATGATATTATCGTTTATTCACCAACCATCCGTGAGCATATGTCCCGTTTGACAGAAGTCTTTAAGCGTCTTAGACAGTCAAACTTGAAAATTCAACCTGACAAGTGTGAGTTTCTCCATAAGGAAGTTGCTTACCTAGGTCATCTGATCACCCAAGAAGGAGTAAAACCAAACCCTTCAAAGGTTGAATGCATTCAGAATTTTCCTCAACCCCAAACTCCTAAAGATGTTAAATCTTTTCTTGGTCTCGCCGGTTATTACCGACGTTTTATCCCCAATTTCGCCAAGATCTCAAAGCCCCTAACGAAACTCCTGCAGAAAGACGTCAAATTCATCTTCGACGCATATTGCAAGTCTTCCTTCAACGAACTGAAGCAAGCCCTTGTATCTGACCCTATCTTGATCTACCCAAATTTCGAAGAACCATTTCTGCTCACTACTGATGCTAGTGCTTTTGCAATTGGAGCAGTTCTCTCACAAGGCCCCGTAGGAAAAGATCTTCCTATAGCATATGCTTCCCGTACACTCTGCGCTGCAGAAACTCGATATTCCACTATCGAACGGGAACTGCTAGCCATTGTTTGGGCGGTCAAGCACTACAGACCGTATCTTTTTGGGAGAAAGTTTACACTCCTGTGTGATCACCGTCCGCTTACTTGGCTCTTTTCGATCAAAGACCCTGGCAGTCGTCTAGCCAGATGGCGCCTCAAACTAGAGGAGTATAACTATAAAATCGAATACAAGCCCGGCAAGGTAAACTTGAACGCAGACGCTCTTTCCCGTATCAAAATTAATCACTTCAAACAATGCATTTCAAAGATAAAAATTTTCGCAAATAACGAAACCGACCCAAAACAACCCGATCCAGGTACTAGTCACGATAATTCCGATGACTCCGACAACGATCAAGAACGCCATGATCATGACGAACGCATGACAACAGAATTTAATCGATTTGTTCAATTGTATAAAACCGAGTCGATAATCGACTATTCAAAAATAGAAATTTCTAACGCCCAACTTCTAGACAAATCTCACAAACGAATAGTTACTTTCTTCTGGCAAAATAAACTCAATGACTTGCATGACAAAATCATCGAAGATATTTTCGAAGAAGACCCAAACTTCATACTGACACTCTAAACGTTCTAGCCAGTAAAACTGTAAGGCATAGAAAATATTTAATTGTCCCTTTACCCTTTGATCCTGGAACAGTTGTTGCACATCTTTTCAACATTCTCTATAACAACCAAGACCAGTTCGACGAATCCGAAACTTTTTGTATTGAAAACAACGTAGAACTACCGATTCTAGAAACACTATTCTTTATACTTGCAGACAAAGACGTAAAACTTAAAATTTGTCAAAATATTGTGACAACCCCTTCTCAAGACGAGATTCCCGTTATACTGCAGCAGTACCACTGCGGCAAAAATAACCTTCATCGTGGAATTAACGAGACCATCCGACGCATAAAAGAAAAGTATAATTGGACTGGACTAATCAAAAGTGTAGAGCAATTTATTAAGTCTTGCGAAACTTGCCAAAAGGTAAAGTTCTGTAGAAAAAACTTAAGTGCTCCTTTTGTCATAACTGAAACAACAAAAACGCCCTTCGAACGTATCAACATTGATATTTTCGAATATCCAACCAGAAACTACGCACTGACTATTAGGGATGAACTCACCAAATTTACTCAGGCTTACCCAATTGGTGACAAAACAGCTAAAACTGTAGTAAACACCCTCCTAATATTCTTCCAACATTACGGTACACCTCTGCTCATCCATTGTGATTATGGACGTGAATTTGATAACACTCTCATAAGGGACCTGTGCGAACTATATGACATAAAACTATCCTTTTCAAGTGTCCACCATCCCGAATCAAATGGTTCTATCGAAAGGTTTCACGCGACTTTAGCGGAAATGATAAGGGCAAATACATCTGAACATCCGGACGAACATCCATTCAACGTCCTCCCTTACGCAGTTATCTGTTACAACAACACTAAAAACAAGACTACTGGTTTCACGCCCTACGAACTCATCTTTGGGCACACTTCTAGTAGACCCCCCGAAACAATATACGATCAGGAAAAACTCATTTCCAAATATGTTAGGGACCTTAACAACAGAATGAACTACTATTATAGACTTGCCCGCGCAAAAACCGACCAACAAAAACAAAAATCTAAAGTTAGATTTGACAAATATGTTTCGACTAACCAACCAGAATACAAAGTAGGCGACAAAGTTTAGGTGAAAGAGTCTCAGATTAAAAGCAAATCTGAAAACAAATTCAATGGACCTTTTGAAATCACCGCGATTAGAAAAAACTCTGCCACAGTTATAAACTTACAGACTAACCAAATTAGTAAAATTAACTTTGACAGACTAAAACCATATTTGAATGAATCCCTTCTTTTCAGATTCTGTGGACTGTTTTCAGTCGTGAACCTCCAACAATACTCTCTTACACCCGTTAACAATACAATAGGAGTTTTCTTCCATGAAGAAGGAACACTTAAAATTTCAAACGACAAATGGTCACTTCTTGTCTTCAAAGACCTCAGCCCTTTCAGAGGTGCTATTTCAAATAACGACGCCATACTAAACCGAATTTTAGAGACAATCAACGAAAACACAACTAATACGAAATCATTTAAACCAAAAATAAAAACACATGTTAGCCTCTTGAAACAAATTTCTAAATCCGTTAACTCTAAATATACAGACATCTTCGCTGACACTCAAACTTACCCTACTAACAGAAGAAAACGCGGACTTATTAACGGACTGGGATCAGTTTGGAAAGCTATTTCAGGAAACTTAGACGCAACAGATGGTGAATACATAAATGACTGTATAACTAAAATTACTAAAGACCAACACCAAATTCAGGACTTAGTAAAGAAACAAATATCTGTAACAACCTCAGTCATTACGAGCCTCAACAAAACTTTACAAAAATTTCAATCCGAGGAGAAATTATTCTCGAATAAGATTGAAAAAATAAGGCAGTCAATTTTATACATTTCAAATGATCTTGATTTTCATGAATTTCAAATCAATATCTTGGATCTGTGTGAAAGCCTAATGGAGAGTTACATATTTATCGAAAACACTCTCGATGATGTTTTAACTGCAGTCTCTTTCGCCCGCTTAAAAATTTTACATAGTTCGATCATAACCCCAGTAGATTTGGTCGATTCCCTTCAAAAGATTTCTCAATCACTACATGAAAATAATTTACCACTTCCTATTTACAGTTCAAATGTTGCTCAGTACATTGATTTGATAGAATTGGAAGCTTTTCAAATCAACACCAAAATCATTTTTGTACTCAAAATTCCTTTAGTTGATCCTGAGATTTACACCCTTTACCACCTTTATCCGATCCCAATTTTGGATGATCGAACAGGGTTTCATCATATACTTTTAATAAAGACAAAATTTATCGCGAGAGATGACGATTCGTTATTATACACATCCTTCGAAGACCTGGGTGACTGCAAGCCCTTAACTAAACATCATAAGATTTGTTCCAAAGCTATATCACATCCAATAGACAAAGATGCCATCTGCGAAGGTCAGCTTCTCAGACAGCCAGCCACACTTCCAGACACCTGCAAAAGTTTGATATTATATGCAGCAGACTATAATATCCAAGAGATTGACGTAAACTTTTGGTTGATCTCGATTTCAAGACCACTGGCCATCACCATCAAATGCAAAGGGCAAGATGTCGTGACACAAACCATATCGACAAATTCAGTGTTGCAAATCCAACCCGACTGCAATGCCTTTATCGACAACACAAGGGTCCATGCTACAAGAACTTCTAAAAATGTCCAAAACATCACATACAGAAACCACCCAGTGGACATTCCTTTCAACTGCTGCAACGGCATGCCAGCCGCCAATGAGATGCCAACCTGACACCCCTACAGCTACAAAAATTAGATGTACAAGACCTAGATGTTGCCAACCATAAGCTCTCCCAATATTCTAAGGAACTGGAAAAGCTGATGGAACAACCACCCTTAGAAAAGCATACGTCCTGGCTCACAATCACAACGACCACCTTAGTAGTAATTGTGATTATCCTGCTCATAATGAAGTCAATCCAGAAGAGGTTCAAGGATACCACTACACCAAGCTCCGCTGTCCAGCACACGCCACCGACAGCACCACCAAACCCTAAGCCCAAAGGAAAGCTACACAGCCTCCTGAATCCAACCGACGATACAGAACTCCAGAACTTGACGTAAAAGTTGATGCTGTACCATCAACTTTTTTATATGGATGGGAGTTGTTATATAAGTTTATACCATGAACTTAGTACGAACTTATATCGCAACGATAGTTCAACACTCCCAGCTGACTCAGCGACACGTGTGGTGTCATATTACGGCGCCGCCAACATCCGTGGGAATCGCAGCGTCGACTTTGCTTATTCGGCATATTATATGTTATAAATTGTAAAACTGCTCTAATGTTGTATTCATTATTACTCAGTTACTCTGTCACTTTATATTGTTATTTTCATTTACATTTTTAAAGTTATAATTTTTGTATTGTTATTAATAAAATCTTTTTTAAAAGTTAATATTGAGAAGTGTGATATAACATATATATATATATATATATATATATATATATATATATATATATATTCATATTCTTTGAAAAGACTCTTAATATATATATATATATATATATATATATATATATATATATATATATATAACCTGGTCCCTGTTTCTTAAAACAGAAAACTGAATTGGATGGGCATTTAAAGATCGAGTCAGTTTGTAGTGTCGGTCGGGTCGGATAGAAACAAATGAAATTTAAAGTTATGCATTTCATTCCCTTGCTTATCTGTTTTCATACGTGTAAGACTGGGCCTGCGTTAAGAAGTTTTCGCTTCAATACTCGTAACAAAGGTGATACGATTTATGGAAATTATTGCAGTCGATGCCAAAATGGTTATGCAAAGCAAAACATTAAAATTTCTCGTGTTACTAATAGAAATTTTAAAAATTAGTCTTGTTCATATGCTATGAAAATTATTGTTTTTGAGTTTTTTTTAATCTTCAAATAATATTATAACATTTATATTCGCCGCTGCTGAAGATACATAAATTAGTCCTAAAATAAAACATTGACCATCTGTGAATAAAAACAACGATCCGGAACTTTCTATGAGAAAAAAGTATTAGCATCAAACACTGAAACAACAGTGGAATGGCCATCGAGAACTAGGAGAAAAATCGATGTGGATTATAAAAAGACGGCTGGACATTTCAGAGTTAGTTCAGCTTAACGCGACTCTAGTGTTGTTATTCCGATGTAAATTGTTTTCGAAATCAGTTGTAAATATATGATTTTTTTGAGTAAATAAATTAACCCACAAAGTTTTCTGTAATAATTTTTTACTCAAACACTGGAACTTTTGAGAAAAGTTATTGCGGGACTTTTTTATACACAATAAGGCAAATAGTCTATATTTACGGGTCAAAAATAACTTTCGCAATTAGTTTCAGCAAATTTTGTTTAAATAGAAGTTGCAAAGTTGCAAATGAGCGACATTTACATTTTTATTCTGAATATTTTTCCGAAAATTGACAACGTTTTCCCTTTTCAATCAACTATAGGTAAAGTAAAGGCATATACATTGAGGATTTGCATTTCAATAGTGCGTTAGTTATTAATAATTATTTTGAGATTTTTTTTTAAACTCACTCTAATTTTTATTTCATGTGGTCGAAAATGTATTGGGTGGACAATTAAGAAAAGCCCCAACTATATCTAAATAACACTTTGTAGTCTAATTTCATGAAAATCCCTACACCCTATTATTTTTGACAGAGCTTATATAATTAAGGTATTCCATAAACTAGAATAACATAATTTTTGGAAGAGGACGTGTACTTTCAACTAAATGTATTTGGTCAAATAAGCTTTAGGGGAGTGGGAAACTTGTTAGAAGCAAATACAAATAATTCCATTGTGGCTTTACCATTTATTACCAAGTTAGGCTTTAGGAAATTGAATTATTGCCACTAAGTTAATCATTGTAACAATCATTCTAAAAAATAACTGATAAGGTAGAGGGCGCCATTCAAAAAAAGATATGCTTTTTCTCGTAAATATTTATCACAACCACAAGAATTTGGCAAAGGCACAAAGAAGAAAAAAATACTTCCCAACAGTCCATTGAAAACCGGGGATCGATATTGTTTTTCAATTATGATATATGTTACAAAATTTAGAAGTAGATTATACTTTCTCACATATATAGGCTGCCCCGGATTCCTCCAACGTAATTGAATAAGGTCCGTTGTGTTAGAGATTACTTTTTATGACACTAAGACATTTATTTAAATTTGCCCAGGAATAGTTTTACTACAATTAGCGCTGATTTTTGAGAGATATAGAAATGACTATCTTAACTTCAGTCTAAAGCTGGCATAGTCATTATTTCTCGAAAGTGATTGGAACAATAAAATCATTTCTAATGTAGTTCTGAAACTAATTTGCAATTAATAGACCACTGGTATTTCCAACAGAAACTTACTTAATTTTAGGAGCTGAGAGGCAAACTAAGGGATGAAGAGGGTACTTTTTTAAGCTTTTTCTTTTGTGCCTTCTGACCATAATTAATTAGGAATTTTTGAAATAAAATATGCAACCAAGATCACATCTGTTAGTTCTGGAGCTATGACTATCTTTATTCTAAGGTGACCTATTCATTGTTTCTTGGAAAGGGTTGGGGCAATATTATTTATATTTAAAAAAGAGCCGACTTCAGCTGACGTAAAATAAAAACAGTTTAGAAATCGTGTGCAATCAATCACTATTTTCAGACATCTCTTTTTTATCTGATTTAATTAAGGTACAATTCAATTCAAAATTTTAGCGTATTCTTATCTCTGTTTTTCTCCCTCTTTTTTTTCACTCTCTCTTTCTCCCTCTATAATTTTTATTCTTTTTCTATATTTTCCAAACATATTTTAACTTTTTTATTTGTTTTATTATTTCGACCACTTTCTATAAATGTAACTAATTCACTCTATATTGCATCCACACTCTATATGCTTCTGGGTACTGGTCACCCATATACAACTTATTGGTCTATCATTTTCTCAATCACCGTATACAACTATAATTCAACTCAACACAATACTCCAACGGTCCTGATATATTTAAAACCACCCTGTATAAGTACAAATACTCTCCATACTATTTACCCTTTCTATTTTTCTATTGCTTAAGTTATTCCTGTATACCAATGATCTTACTTCGAACCGTATGTCTATTATTCCATTTATGCAACTGCTCTTGGTCTACCCTGTATAACAAAATTCATCTTTTTGAATCATATTTTATGACTATAGATTTACTCTACCATTTATTTCAATCATCTGGTATATGCAACTACTTTTAAAATTTATTAACCCTTGTCTATAGTTATACCCCGTCTACGTCCTATAATTCATATATCCCAATTGTTTATGCTTATATAACAAATTTTTGATAAGCATATTTTACCCCACCCTTACTTCAAACACCTTGTCTAAGCAACTACTTATGTTCCAAACTATATAACTTTTTTAAACCGCCCTGTATAATTAAATCCGTAAATCTCATGTTATAGTCAATTATATAGGACCGTTCTGTAATGTTCCTTCATATAAGGTAGTTTATATCATCAAAATTGCCCAAGCCATTTTTGAATAATCGCTCATCATACATAAAAAAAGTTGTAGACAAATTGATAACCTTCTCCTTTTTGAAGTCGGTTAAAAATGGTTTCTAACGAATAACTTCAGCCATAAATTATCACTTAATCTACTTCAGTAATCTCTTAATGTCTGTGGGTTCATGGTAGTTTTGGGATTTAAACATGATGCATTTCGGCAGCAATTAATTACCATTAAATCATGCATTCAAGATCACCCCTTTAGTCCTGTTCGTTTCTTAGATGTAGATATACCAACCCTAGTCGAAAGCTGGCATAGTTGTAGATTCTCAGAAGGGGTAAGGCCAACAAAATCGTTTATAACGTAAAATGGCAAATCTGCATCCAGCGTCCTGATAGCCCTTGTCTTTCGGGGAGATACAAATATGGCCATATTAATTTTAGTTTAACCATTTTTTCTCGGAAGTTGAAGGAACAATGTATTTAATTATTGCATAATAAATTAACAATTAATTTTCTGGGGGTGTCAATTGGGTGTTATGAAATGACTTTGCCAACTTTACACATATGTTCGAATATAATGTCCATTGGATAATATTAGTAGTACGTTATTATGGTACGAAAGTAATAGTTAATAACCATTGTACAAGACCAAGTATCACCTACCAGTCAGATTCCTGTATGTTCTAACATTTTAGGGCCTCTTTGAAAGTAGCAATAAACCATTCTGTGTGTGGTCGTCAAATAAATATCATAATTTCGTGCCTCTGCTTCTCACTGACACATCTGTGCTTAGCTTTTCATTATCATTGCCATACAGAATTCGTTTGAATGAAAGTAAAACATTTCGTTCAAACCCTAATCCTTGACTCACATTACACATCTTCTTTCTATTTGGAATAGTTCCATAAATTATTTTAACAGATCACGATCAATTAATTTGTCGAAATCGCTTCAAATAATCTTTACGATAAATTTCGTAAATGTTCGTCTTCAGTTGATGTTCTTTATTTCATTTGTGTTTAACAAATTGTTATCACACAAAAATGTGTAACCATTTTCTGTTAATGGAGGTTAATTCTTTAATTTTAGTGATGCAATCGTGTGACATTTAGCACTAGTTTCTCAACGTTGCATATTCGGAGAAATTAGTTTCAAATTATATTGCAAACACCTAATAAACAACGCAAACACGGATATTATACTCAAATAAGAGGTAATTTTGCAATTATTATCATTTGATAATGCATTCTTGCATTCGTAGAAACAGAAACTTTGAAATTTGTTCTAGGGAATTGACATTCAATTGATTAAAATTCAGTCCGAAACAGATAAATTAATACTATTCATCTTAAACAAAATAGAATATCTATTCTAACACCTTACGAACAAGTTTCATAGACACAGTTTCGTCTTCAGAGAAGCTCTAAGTATAGGAATGTAGAGAATATAAGATATCTTTTTCGCCTAACAAAAAGCCGTAAACTTCTTGCATAAAAAAATTATTTATGTTTTGGCGATCATCATCCAATCTCAGGTAATTGATAATAATAAGATGTCAATAATATACAACGCCATGGCCAAACAAGATATCTTTGGTAGTAAGAAAGGATGCGTTTTAGAGCCATTCCAAGAACAACATTGAAGTAGGTTTCAAATAGGTCTGACAAGTAAAATGGCTATTTGTAATAAAGGCTTCTTTTCTTGCCACCCCTTTTTTGCATGCTGTCAAATACATTAAAGGTTATGAATTATTCAATTACCAATAAAAAAATGCTTACTCTTACGTACTTGCTTCTATGAGTCAGCTGCAAGTTCAAACGACAAACTACAGTTATATTTCTATTCAAGTACTTTTACTTAATTTTCAGGGTGGGATCTTCCTTGATTTAGGATATTCATATTATTGGCAAGATTGTCAGCAGCTTCTAACAAAATATCATGTATGCCATACATAATAGCTGGGTTGTGTTCTTTGGTTTACCTGCCATCATAAAGGGGTAATAATCAGTAGTGTTTTTTTTCCTACAGAGTATGCAAACATGTTCCCTGCACTTCCCTCATAACCTGAAATTAAACGATAAATGTAATACAAGTAACAGTATAAAAAATAAGATAAAATATTCCTGGTAAATTCAACGTTGGCAAGGCACCTTTCAATATTTTGAATGCACTACTTCTCAAAATGTGTTTCATAAACTTTTATTTTCAATAGCTGATTCTGGTTTTTCCGGACATGGACCCCGTCATTTTTTCGAATTAGTTTATTTATATACCTAACCCAGGATATAAATAAAGTTTTCCAACGTCTCGCCCACACTTATAAGGGACTTTTTCAAGGATGAGATAAAAAACAAAACAAATTTTATTCTCACGAACATTTCAAAACTTCACTTTTTATTCAACTTGTCACAATGATGTACAAATTCTAAATGAGTAATAGGTACGACGAAATGATAATTGCCCCCCGGAAATTTTCAGGTAAAAGAAGGATAGTAGGCACTTAATGGGATTATTTTGTGATTGAGATGAAATTTCGTATACGTTCCTGGAATTTTATTAGTGGATAATGTAAGTAAGATTGCCAAATGGACGAAAGTTCAAAACCTTTGTCTCGGTTGAAATTCTTGGGATTTTTGGCGATTTCAACGGCCTCACGGATTTTTCTGATGAAATAATACGGAGATTTGGCCACGGCAGAGGAGATGTCGAAGAGGATTTGGTGGCCCGTTTCGTGATGATGTTCAGCTACAGCAGAGTTGGAAAGCAGGCCCGTTTTTAAACAACAATTGTGCTCATCCAGACGAGTGTTTATAGATCGATCTGTTTCACCATAGACGAGCATGGAATGGAATAAACACCCTTAGATAAAAGAGGATTTTGTTTATACTTTGGAGGGGGTAACATTTGTGAGATTTTGGATAGTGGTTTGTAGACTGTTTTCACCTCGTGCTTATGGAGAAGCTTCCCAATCCTATCCGTGACCTTGCTGATATATGGCAAATATGCTACTGATTTATTAGGTGACTTTCTTAGGAAGGGGATGTTGGTGACGAGAAATGGAATTGCGAATCTCTCGTTTACTGTAGCCGTTGTTTAGTAGGCTACCCTCAATCCAAGTTAATTCCCTTCTCAAACTTTTGGGTTCAGAAATGGAGGTAGCTCGATTCACGACTGACTGTTTCTGAGATGGGTGATGATGGAACCGGGCGTGCAGATATCTGTAGTTTTCTGTATACAGAGTGGCCCAGGCGACCATTTGGTCTTCCGACAGCAGGTCTCTAATAATAGTTAGGGAATCTGGGATAGGAACTTTGGTAAACAGTGATGTCACATCAAAACTAACTAAAATGTCTTGGGGTTCACTTTGTATCTCTGACAGAAGAGTTACGAAATGGGATGAGTTTAAAACATGTGAGGGAGATTTTCCAGTGAATGTCTTAAGAATGTCCGCTAAATATTTGGCAATGTTGTATGTTGGAGAGCAGATTAGGTTCGCAATCGGTCGTAACGGAACTTGTTCTTTATGAATTTTCGGCAGGCCATATAGGCGTGGAGAGGTGCAACTCCGAGGAATTAGATGTTTTTGTGTTGCTTTGGGAATGTTCGACTCTCTAATCAATGAGGTTATTTCAAGTTCTATTTTGGGAGTGAGATCCCGATGAATGGGAGAATAGGATCCATCTTGAAGTAAATCATTTACCTTATTGGCATATTCTGGAAAATCTAGGACAACCGTTGCATTGCCTTTATCCGCCGGAAGAATGACAATGTCACGGTTTTCCCGGAGCTTGATAAGGGCGATTCGTTCAGTTCTGGGGATGTTTGATGGCGGAGGTTTTTTCTTTCGGAGAATTTTATTCGTTTCAAAACGTATGCTGTCGGTTACGGGTTTTGGAAGACCTCGGATAGAACTAATTACATTACAGAATGGTCCCATATAATTGTCTATAACATGAGATTTACGGTTTTGTAGAAAATCAGAAAAAGAAGTAAATAAGGGACTAGATTTCAGCGATTTTCGATGAATCTGTTTTCTTTAAAAGTGCTCACGCAATTTGAATATTATAAATTGTATTATATAATGATATGTTCCAGCTTGATTCCGTTCATTTTTCTATAACGCAAAGCATACCATTTTTCTGAAAATGGGAAAAATATATACAAAAAAACTGTATACATCATACATGGTAAATGTTAAATTTCTATCATAGATATCTAGTTTAAATGTCATGATGTGCTATGAAAGTATATCGTACAGGGTGTTTTTAATGGATTTCAATTTGAAGCATTTGAAAGTCATTTTCTGTTAGAGACGAAGTTATAGTCGCGTGAAATGGCAGACAGAAAGTATTCCGTTAGTTAGAAAATTTGTCAGATATGTCGACGAGCTCTTCTGTATATGGTATACTGTTGCAGGTGTGTGCGTGCGTTCATGTGATATTAGGTGGTACATAAGCCATTGTATATATAGGATGGTGGTAATATAAGTTGAAATTGAATTATTAGTTATACAGGGTGTTTCAAAAAATATTGTATTGGGTGGCACATGAGTAGTTGCGTATACAAGGTGCTTGAAATAAGTGTGGATCAAAACTATAGTTATACAGAGCGCATATTATCATTATGGGAGGGAAAATAATTACAGCCATAGAAAAGTCTTTAAAAATTGTCAGAAGTAGTTGAATATACAGGATGGTTGAAACATAATTTGGAGTAGAATTACAGTTATAGAGGGCAGTTTAATATAGTGATATTTTGGAACGTAAGTAGTTGCTTATACAGGGTGTTTGAAGTAAGGGTAAAATTATTGTTATTCCGGGTGTATCAAAAATTTGTTATATAACCATAAGCCGTTAGAATATTTGAATTATAGATCGTAGGATGGAGTACAATTATAGGCAAGGGTTTAAAGAATTTTAGAAGCAGTTTCATATACTGGGTGGATGAAATAAATGGTAGAGTAAAATTATAGTCATAAAGTGTGGCTCAAAAAGGTGAATTTTTTAATGTAGACCATGAGCAGTTGCATGAATGGAATACTAGACATAAGGGACGAAATAAAATCATTGGTATACAGGAATAATTTAAACAATAGAAAAATAGAAAGGGTCAATAATTTGGAGAGGATTTATAATTATACGGGGTGATTTTAACGATTTCAGGACCGTTGTGATATTGTACTGACTTGAATTATAGTAATTGTACAGGGTAATTCAGAAAATGATAGACCAATAAGTTATTAATAATATACATATATGTATTAAAACAAATAAAAAAGTTAAAATACATTTGGAAAATATAGATAAAGAATACAAATTAGAGAGGGAAAAAGAGAAAGGAAGAAAAAAAGAGAGATAAGAATACGCTATAATTTTCAATTGAATTGTCCCTTAAATCAGAAAAAAGAAGACATGTGTGAAAATAGTGATTGATTGCACACAATTTCTCAACGGTTTTTGTTTTAAGTCAGGCAGTTCCTTTTTAAATATAAAATATTAATATCACAATTTAGTTAATAGCTTCTGGCTAAATACTGCTTAAAACTATATATGAATAATTCAAGAATGTGGTTTGATATAAAATTCTGCCACAAATTAGAGAAAAATTACAAAGCGATTAATGAATTAATGACTTCAACTGGCTCAGACAAAAATCACACTATATGATTTATATAAACTAATAGCCGATAGAAAAGATCACATTTTGCAACCTGGACTAGATTCTATTAACTCTCAAAAATATTAAATTTTTACGAGAACTACATTTACTGTTCACAAACTGCTGGCCCAACATACCCTATCTGGGTTACCACCCCCTGATTAAGAGTTCGGATAGCCAACTGACAAATCGCTGATTGGTGTATTCATTTTCAAACTGTTGGAATTATTGTCAACTTGCTTCATTAGTATTTTTTACTTTCTTATTCTTAATATAAATAACACCTGTTATAACAGATCTCAAGGTTCATGTGTATTTTTGTTGTTATTGAATACTTCAATATTTTTTGGTGAGAATTGCGATTTATGAAGTCATTTAGGTAGTATCTTAAAAATATATTGCCATTTTGCACTAAAATGAGGCAGAACTACCTTCATGATTCAAAGTAGACTTAAACTATTAATAATTATAATCGACTATAGAGAGAACCACCACATCACCACTGTAAGTATTCTAAATTTATGGCGCTTGTCAAATGTCCTAAAAAGGAAACAATAATCAACAATAACACAGGAACATACATTCATGCCAAACTTGACAATTGTTTTCTCTCGTTTCGTATTGATTCTCAAGTACCCAGTATCTTGCATTATGTCTAATATATAAACCAGTTTAGGTGAACTTTGACTAGCAGTAATTAATATGAATCTGACAAATTCCATGTGGGCTTCAACACTTGTAGCAATCATTTATCCAACACTTTTCGCCATCACTTTCAAACAAATTTTGATGCAACTAATACTCGAATGAATTGTAAAAATATTTTCTAAAATATTTTGTGGCAAATCCATGGCTGGTTTACAGATTTCACTCAATCATCGTTCTATGAACTTTTAGTATCACTAAATAGTTGATCGCTCCCTCCGAGAGCCTCAAAGTTTTTTAAAGTAAATTTAATATTAAAATGAGGTAATCTTAACTCCAAGAGTCTATAATAAGGTCCATTCAATGAGTTTATCCTCAGAACGACTATTTGTAATGTAATAGTCAATTCTTAGTTCAAATTTATTACAGGATCGCCCTAAAGCATAAAGTCGGCCAACCACCGGGAGTACGTGACTGGATCCACCCCTAGTTCTCACTAAGCAAAAAGTTGAAAATAAGGATGATATTTACTTAGAAAGCTGTCAACATATAACAGAAGTATATTTCTTGCATTTTTCTACCCTAGTAAAAGATATCCACTTGTTCTGATACACAATATGTATTTGTATTCTTTTGTTTTTCATGGGTAGTTGTTATTTTTTAACTGATTTCAAATATAACGCTATCGTTATTAAAGAATTTGCCTAATATTTGTTTCAATTTAAAAAAATAATTTATTTACAAAAAAGTTAATTTGGTCAATTTATAAGGTAATAGAGACTTCAACTATTTCCGAAAACTGCTTATCTGCATTTTTTGCAATGATTTTAGTCGGCCAGTAGATCACGTTGTCGTTTTTTTTAAAGGGTGCAGTTATGTTAAGAATTGCCTCAGAAATACAAGATTATCAAAATATATACCATGTTCCATTTGAAATTTGACCTTTTGTTTAATTTTAAGTTAGTGATAGGAAATTTCATATTATGCATAAATGGGAGTCTTTTGGTGCTTAATATGCATACCAAATTTTATTTATGTAGCTTTATAACTACCAGATATAGCTTTTCTAATAACTGCGTTGACGCACCGTAAAATTATTCATTTTTACTCAATGCCACATATGCCTTTTTGTATAGTGGCTGAAAATGTGTTTTTCTACGTTTATGCAAACTGGAATAAGCAAGGACATAATCACATTTCCTATAACTTTTTCAACAACTACTACTCATTTTCACTTATTGCAATTATTTTTTATGATAAGACAATCGAACGAAAAAGGCAGAAAATCCCGCAGTTTTTTCGCGGTTTAACTCAATTTTTCCTTATTAGTTGCACATATGCCATTATTTATGGGCTTTTAATGATGAAAACTTTCATCTGTTAACGTGACAGCAATAAGAAAATTGCGATTTTTTTGCATTAACACGTCACAATTTCAATTCTTTGAACCCTGTAAACCTTAAGCCTAATTATTTTGAACACAGTTCTAGTTTCCCAATCGTGATTTTTGAGAAAAAAAAAATTCAGGGGTTGGCACCCTGGTACTGCTAAAATTTTCGCTTTGAAGTGCCATTCACTACTCCCGGCGGCATGAACGAGAATTTGGTGTCTTGTAATCTGTCACCTTCACCTGGTCTGTCAGTATCTACTGCATTCTGGAATTGCTGGTAAACTGACGAATCGTGGTAAAGTAGCATTCCGCCCTATAATAATGTGATAAATATAACGTTATTTCAAAAACAACAACAAACAAATATGTTATCAACATTTTTCAAACTTGATATATTCAAATGCAGCTCTCTAAACATCTCATTATGTTCTTATGTAACAATTAGACGACATAATATCAATTAACTGGTAAGCAAAATATTAAATTACTTGTTGCTGTAAGTATCGGAAAAGTATTATATTTATTTGTAATTTATAGTTAAATATTAAGAATACTTGTGAGTGTATTTCACTGAATTTGTCTTCGGTGCAAAATTTAAAGTATTTTGTTAAGACATTTTGCATTCAGCTTGCTTGCTTCTTCATTTTAATCTTATATCGAAATTTTAAAATGAGGCAGTTATCAAGTCAAATTATTTTTTAAAATGATTTGTACGTTCTTGTCAAATAATTTACAATAATTGCTCATGTCAGTGAAGTTAAAATGTTTTATTATTTCCAAGAATTAGTTGCTCTTAAATTTCATACTGACCTTCAGTGTCTCCATATCTAGTAACACGATCAATAAAGACGTTATTCTACAAAATAGTGCCATAAATAATGCAAATAATTACCAAAAGCAATGAACCTGTAAAGTTTAAATAATATTCCAAAAACAGTATAAGTGAATTTATTTCACAAGAAAAAAAATGTTTCATCTTCTCGAAACTGGTGGTATTTAGCCTGTGATATAAGAGTGAGGATGCTCCAGTAGAGAGGGTATATATAGAGATTTCACTTTGACCGATAATTGTTAAATTAATCCCAGTCGTTGAGTTCAGCACACACCAAGCGTCCAACATGAAGAAGTTTTCGGTAAGTACTTCTTTTTACCTTTCACTCTTCTGCGTAGTTGACATTTTTAACAGCTCCTCGTCGATTTCTCGTTGCATAAGCATCATCGATGCCGGGTTCGCGAAAGATCACGAGTTTCAATGAACGTCTGGTATAATGACCCGTGCCGATTTTTGAAGTGTGGAGCATCGCGTAGGCCGTTAACGAAATCGAAAGTCATCGATTTTACATGAATCAAACGACGAATAGCTTAATTTAAATAATGCCGGCAATAAATTCATTTGAATTAATTTGTCACGTTATTTATTTGGGGAAAGTCAGCATCTGAATTTTATTATGCAGCAGTTGTGGTAGCGAAAAAATTTCATAATATCATAGAACATTCTGCAACAGTTATTCTATTAAAAAGAAATGTTGCCATGTATTAATTAAAATTATAGGCATTGATTTATTTCCCATAGTTCATTGACTTTAATTTAAATTCCTTGGTTAATCATTTTTTTAAATGTACTTAGGTGGCCATTACCTTACTTGAAATTTGTATTGCTGCTTTTGATTGTCCAGTGTTTTCGACTGTTTTGCATTTTAAAGAATATAAATTCTTTGCGATATTTGTTAATATCATAGCTATTTATTCTTAGTTCTAGTATTTATTTCTTATTGCCTTTTAATGTTTTATTACAGTTGTTTTCATATTATTTTTTTGAAATCTGCCTTATGTTACTTGAAGGTATTGATAATCTATTTATAATAACCCATCAGTCCTGTTCTTAATATTATTTTGTAACATTTCATAAATATTTTTATACTATTCCATGAAATCGTTCTTGATCGTCATTGTGTTCTGTTTTACACTGTTTAGTAATAGATGCTGCTGATAGTATGACAACTTTACTTTATTGTTTGCATGCATATCTTAATCCTAAACCGGTTGAAATTTATTAATTTTCCTCTTATCAATAAATTGCCCTTTCAATGTTGCCTTATCTATCCTATGTATGAGCTGTCAAACTACAAATGCTAAATATTTCTGTAAAGTATACAAAAATTACCAATTGGAAAATATCAATAATGAAACACACTATCTGATTTTCAAGATGTTAAGTAGTTTACTCAATGCAGGTACAATAACTCTAACACCCAGAAGTGAATCTTCAACGGTTAATTCGTTTGGCGTTCCTTTGAATTTCAGAAACGTTTGTTTAACTTGATAATCGATAAAATCAGGCATCCTTGTGGACACGTCGGCCCTGAAGAAACAATTACAGCCCGTTTAATTAAGGTTTTTAACCAACTTCAGAAAGGAGCAAGTTCACAATCAGTCAAAATAATTTGAATCTGCTCATCGATTGCTCTATTCGATTGTGATGATTTAAACTGTACTCTATTAATATATATATATATATATATATATATATATATATATATATATATATATATATATCCCCAAATGATTCTAATTAATTACTTCATACATGAGACCTACATTTTTCAGAAAAAATGTTACAGAAAGTAAATAAGTTGGTCATTCAATGAATCTTCCATTGATGACTCTAAACCTGCTATATACATTCGAATAGTTTAAACTGTATTCCACCCCAGGAGGTGCCACATCATTTTCTATAACATGTGGCATACCAGATGCCAGAAAATTAGGAATAAAAAGCAGTAAATCATAAATGTCAGTAAAGTGTCACAGAAATTCCCCTCAGAAATATCAATATTTAATTTTCAGTATATATCAGAAAATCGTTAGTGATCAGAGTGTTTTCATTTTTATTTTAATTGAAAGGATGTATTTTTTAAATACATTAGTAAATATTGCCTTGAATTGCCAGGTTTTATAGGCAATAACAGATTTGTCAGTTACATACTTATTCCCAATTAACCGGTTTTTTCAATTTTTATTAAGCCTGTTTATTAGAGGACGAATTCCCTATGAAAAGAGTTTTAATCCATTAGTGAGTTGTTGAGGAAATGTACCTCGCGAAATAATTTCTTGAGAGATATATTATTTGGGGTATTCTATTATCAGTGTCCTAAAAGTCATGTCATTAATCTCTTTACCCAAATAATTCACAATGGAGCATTCCATAGTGTACTATAATACTTCGTTTGGCAAACAATTTTCTTATTAGTTTCACAGAAGAATAATTTCCGTCACATTCTATATTTGTGTCAGAATACCTTTGCATGTCGACCTTTAAGGCCATCTGATCGTTGCCTTTATAAGTAAAGTTTTGCAAGTCGCCTACTTACAATTCATGTCCTTTAACTTGGGAGTAGGCTCATCATTGTACATATCAAAGTGCATAATTCGGATATCTTCCTCATTGATATTAAGTTACAAACAAATCCAGACATATCTGATGGCTCAAGATAGGAGGGTAATCATTATTCAGTTTAAATTGTTTCAATTTCTGACTTGTAAGTTATTATGCTTCTCGTTATATGGTTCTGTATGGTCGACTTATTAAATATCATGCACTGTTAGTTTGATGTGGCTAAGTTACTCCAGATTGGCGAGTTTAAAGAAAACTTGAATTTGTGGAGCATTATAATAATTTAAGAATATCTCTATAAATAATTGAATTTTCCTTTTTAGTACAGGGAATAAAGATTACGAATTTTGTGGCAAACTGATTAGAGATTCGGGGTTTCTGGTTAAAAGCTATAATATATACTACCGTTTTTATTAGTAATTTAGCTGATGGTACGTTTCTGATCTGCTAGTTTTTCTTCCACCATTGTGAACTTCGTATCTTTCATAGATTGTAAATTATCAAAGTCGACATATAACGATTTCAAAATGTATTGGTATATTGAATTGACTATGTTTTTAATAAATATTATAATTATAACATTTAATTTATCAATTAACATTTGAAACATTTAGCATGTTCTTGTACGTTTGAGTGAATGTGCAAAACAAATTTGATGTCTCAATAATATAGGTTTTCAGTTTATCAAATTTTTAATTTATTGGAGTTTGCAAGTTTGTTTTATTTATATTGTGGTTTCACCAGTATGCATCGGAATGTTATATTTAAACATGAAGTAATAATTATTAAATCCCCGACTAAAAAATGCCTTATTTGTGTTGGATGCATAAACATATATAGATATGTTTTGAATTATATATGTTTTTGAATTATATATTATATATATATTTTAGAATGTATGCATAGTAAATTTTAGATGCGTGTTCTAGTGAGTGAAGCTATTAAATTTGAAAAGAGTTAAAATTTTTCGTCAAGAGTAAAAAGTAAAAATTGCCTTATAAATTGTTTTAAATATTTAATTTTGTTATTCTTGCTTCAAATATATCACAGATATTCTTTTTATTGACGTTATACCAAATGATTCCAAAGTCATGTATCTTATTCCCATACATGGCTTAGTTTATGATTGACCTAAAGGAATTAAATGGAAGGCATTTTAGTATTCAAAAGCTATTATATGTCCTTTAATGTAAATTTCATGGTTCTTCATTATACAGGCAAGCAAGAAAATGACAATAATATTCTATCAAAAACTAACTGGTGGTATAGGGAAATTTGACCATAAGCTAATACATTTTTATTTCTTTAATTGTTGCGATTAAAATTTGACAAAACTACCAATATAATTAAAATTGAGTGCAAGGATCATATATGTATAAATTACTAAATGCATTCTCACAGAATTGTAGGTGAAGAGGAACTTTAATAAGATGCATTTGTTAAAGTTATATATTTATTTTCAATTATATAAATATTAAATTCATAAGAAATTAAAAATTTATTAACGTATTATTTTATAATTTTAAAATTCAATCAAATAGCAAACGCCGACATAATTATCTTGAGGATAACTAATAATAAGAACAGAAGATATTTATTATATATGTTAGGTTATAAGAAATCAAAATTGAGAAAATGTTTATTTGTATCACAACGAAAAATAAGATCTATTGATTCAGTAAAAGGAATCGCTTGGTACATAAATCCCAATAAGTGCGCGGGTGTATATCAAAAATATCATATGACGTAAGTTTTCATAAAAGAAATACTTTGGACGGCAATATATTAATATTGACAATTAAATGTTGGGGTAAATTTGAATGACATTGAAGAGGTGATCATTTAAGGATTAGAATTTTGGTGAAATATTTTAGTCTGTAGCTGCTACAGCTCTTCTGGGAAAGCTATAGTGTATTGCATAAAGGCAGGATATTCGTAAATAGTAACAATATGTTTCATTTCGTTGAAGTCAGACAACAAATGTGATGTTCAATATTTAGGCACAATACAGACTGTTATGGACCGAGCCCTTGACTCTATAATATGTTCAAACTAATAAAAAAATCCTAAAATCACTTTTCATTGTTGTATTTGATGTCTGTTATTTAAAAATGTGGGGTACAACATTTTTACTGGCAGCAAATTTTAGGCAAACTTTACAGGTGATTACTGAAAATTTGGGAACAACTGAAAATAGTACGTCTTTTATACATTCAGTTCTATGAACACGTATCGAGAAATTTCTATTCATTTTGGTATATTTACAGCTTAAATTAATCGATAGACCTGCTATTAATAAAGTTTTTAAGAATTTCAGTAGTTGTCAATTGTCTATGTTACCTTTGTTTTTGTAATTTAGTAATAATAAAGATTCATACTGATAAAAATTTTGATAGGGGCATTTGAAATGATGAAGTTATTTCTCAAAATTCAGATTTTCTAGCTGAAACGCCCAGTATCAATTAGCTTAATTTGACTCTAGTAAGAGCCCTTGCTCCGAAGAACAGCTGATAAAGATTTCAAAATTCTATGTCATTTTGTCTGGAATGTATTTTGGGTTGTTTGATAATTTTTTTACTATAATTTAAATTATCTCAGAAAGTGATCGTCGTAGATATATTAGTGTTATGAAACCTACGTTAAATTTCTGGGTTGTATATGAATTTATCCTAAAAAATACCACTCCACTGAATATAACAAAGTTGGATTCAACTTCCGGTATAACCGGAAGTGGTAGAGAGTTGAAATCCTGTTCGATAAAAAAGGCATACTTGAAAACTCTCACTGGCAACTTTTCTAATCTCAAATGTATTTTACAGGGTTCTCTGATACACAAATTCATATGATACAGATTTTGGCTTGTACTGTTTTATTTTGTTACCATTGCTTCAAATACATTGTCATTTTTTCTTTGTCGTAATGATTCTAATGTCATGTATATGATACAGAAATACTTATAAAGTTACATTGTGCTGATTCAATTATAATAATCTTCTTGGAACTTCTCTGAAGAGAAAACTGACCAGCCTGCGTTCAGCAATACAGAATTTAAACATTATAATTTTCCTTTAGTTTTACCTGAAAATTTAAATATTAATATTTATACCACAAGTTATGAATAACTTATTTTCAAAGGTTAATATTAACATCGTCAAATTCGCCATAAAATTGCTATTATCTGTATTAGCATTATCTATCTCCACCTATGGATGGCACACATCTTGTCCCTGACACTTAAGGAATTTCTTCAACCGGATGGGATGTGTTTGCTAATCGTGACCGTTCATTTCACTTTCAAATCAATTTCGAATTAACGTAATTTTCATTTTTCCGCCATCGCATTCTAGGGATCAAATGCCTATTACCTAACAATACGTTATAAGAATGACATACATGTTAATTTTGTTTATTAGGAAAGAAAATATTCGGTGCTGGTCTAAGTTATTTAATATTTAATGTATTCTTAGCGAGGATGGGCTGAAATGTTGGGCAAGAATCGGTAATAAATTGAAATTTCACAAGAGATGACTCTTCATTTTGTAAATTGGGGTCAGCAAAATGCTAGCGGGTGTATAACGGCAGCGAATTTATAAGGACAGATGCACAGGAGGAGATTTATGTTCTGAATTGGAATTCTTTCATGGTGAATTCGTGAAAGGTTTCAATTTAGTTTTCGTTTACCCACCCACGAGAAGATGCGAAAATCGTAAAATTAATCATAGTATGATTACATATTTTTAGACAATTGCGAAATGAATAGTTGTCTCAAAACGGAGGTAATAATAAAATATTTCATCCAAAAAGTAAATCCTGCCAATTATGTATTTGTTATTACTTTGACTCACTACAAATAGCTATTTGTCAGTAATGCCCCTGTCATGACAAACTTTTCATATATTTTTTTTCAGCGCACGGATTAAGTTTTTCACTTGATCTGAGCGGAAGCATTATTAAACCTAGAACACAAAATTTCTAATTTTTCTTGTTCAGAACAAAACAGCATACGATTTCTGTAGCTTTAGTCAAGTGACTGGCCTTATACATTATTCATGAATTATTTGTTGATTTTTGTATCTGTTTGAGTTGTGGTTTAACATAAACCAGGAGCAGGGAGATACAACCTTTTGTTTTAGGGAGGGGCATCGACCCCTTGCCCCCATCCCCTCGATAGTCCATGATCAGCAGTATATACCAGTCATGTTTTAGTTTCTTTGGAACATGACTTATTCCAGCACATGAGGCAATATGTTTTCATAATATTTTGTAATTTCGAAAGCAACATCATTTCACGCCATTTTGTTTTTAGGCAAGTGACAACATCTTCTTGAATTGTAGATACTATTAATATCGAAGGGCGCCGTTCTTCTATATGAATTAGGCCCATTGTTCTTATTCCGCAAAGAACTGGTAGCTTAAGTCCAGGGTTTAGTTATCTGCGAGTTCTACCGAAATGAATTAATTATTAATTCATAATATTCCACTGTTGGTAAACATAACAAAAAACTTCCCTATTTTCCACTGAAATATACATTTGTCTATCTCTTTCCCGTTAAATAATTTATCTATAAGAATGACATCATCTGCATAGCATTTCTCATGTCATAACCTTTACCATTCTTCTAAGAATTTTTTAATCTCAACCATTATGAGATTAAATTGAAGGGGGCTTAAGGGCTCTCCCGGTATTAGACCTGTACCTCTTTATATATCCTCTGTGACTTGTCCATCTGTTCAGGCCAATATTGTGCAGATTTTTCATATATCTTTAATAGTCCTGATAGAGTCTGGCCTAACGCTTTTTATTGTTTTTTAGGTCAAAAAGGTAGATGGTTTATTATATTCTAATGAATTACTTGTTTCGTTGCGAATACTGCATTTGTGCAAGATCTTCCGCACAGTAACTTGAGGCAAAATAGTATGCATAAAATATCTCCTGCTAAGACGATTATATCTGTAAGTTCCACAATAACAATCTAATGAGAAATTTTGTAGAATTCAGATCTAACCTACTTTTGATATGAGATGATAAAATTCTGTTTGGTACAAACATTAAACTATCACATGAGCAGAAGGGCTGAATTCTATTTATCTAAATTTTGAATTTACGAAATAGAAATCATGCACCCGTGATATGATATTTTGAAAATATTAAAATGGAGCTACTGGAGGTAGAACTCCTTTCCTTTGAAAAATTTAGTGCTTCTTTAATCAAAGAAAAAAAATATTTAAAGATACCTTAAATACGCCACAATACCATCAGCTCTTGGGCTTTCTACAGGGAACTTGAACACAAGGGAATCTAAATCCACTAACAAATTTCAACGACTCGTTTGAAATAGTATGTTTAATATTGTTAATTTTCTTAGAACATAACGATAATAAAAGCTTTCCATATTTTACTGGGAAGTACCGAAAACTACTAGATCAGTCGGAACAATTTCGAGAAGTGTTATTTACTGCCAAAATTTTTTACATTTGCTTCAGAATACTTGTAATATAACAGAGTGAAGTTTGGTGCACAACGTCAAGCAACTACCCCTTAGAATTTTGCTATCAAACAATTAGGTCATTTGTAGGTACACCAACTATTCCATTTTAATTTATTTTCAGATCATATTTTGCCTCGTAATTGGCACCTGCCTAGCTTTACCCCAAAGGCGCCCCGTATCAGACCAGGATTATCAACAGTCAGCACCTAACCAAGATCAGTATCAACCACCAGCTGCACCACAAAATTATCAAGAGCCTAGAAATAAAGAAAGCACAACCTTCATCCCAATTATTAGATTCGATAAAGAACAAGGCGACGATGGAAGCTACAAAGCGTCGTAAGTATTCCAACAAACATATGTTTTACTTAGTGCAATAACACAAACGCAGGTGAAAATACGAGTATAAACCAGATGTTTTATCTATGAGTCTTATACAGCAGAAAATACCTTATAACACCATGATTTTATGTCCTTAATATTGACCTCATGTTTATGCTTCCTGAATAGGTATCCATGAAGGCATCACAAAATTAGTGAAATTTCTCGATGTGGAACCATACAACCATAAATGGAACATGAATGCATCTGTAAATGAAAAACACTTTGAAGAACAAAGGTACAATTATGGCGCGAGTCTACACATTATTTGCTTTATAACTGAAAGACGAACTTCCAAATACTGTTATGATTGTCGTGTGGTTAGCAGACAGATTATATAATTCTTTCCACCAGTCTCTCGAAAAATTTTCACAGAATACGTGCGGGGAAAAAATCTTTATAACTGTAGAATCTCCCCTAAACAGTAGTGCAAACTTCAAATCTCACCAGATATTAAGGTGAACGATGACGCCCTCTGACTTAACAGATGTTAAGTGCCGCCACAACATAGAGACTGGTAGTGACTAACCATACGATGGGGGATGTTGGGCATCACACACACTTTTATCATTTTACGTATTTTTTAATACTATAATTCAAATTTAAAATAAATCTAATGATCCTCTATAGCCTAAATTCGAATTTATTATAAAGTTAAATTATAAGTTATATTATATATATAAGATATATATATATATATATATAATATGATAGATACTGACTTAACAGTTATAAGATCAATAATTCCTTCAACGGTAAATCACGAGCAGTTAATCTTAACAACCGTTGTCCAGACCGGTTCCACAAATTCACAATAAACTGCGCGTAATCTTCAATTCACTCATTATACTGTACAAGGCAAGCAGTGAATGAGCGTTACATTCAACCCCGACAAATAATTTAGAAAGTTCATAAAGTGAAACTAACGTCAGACAGCAGACAAACTAAAGATATCAGGTTTATCAGTACGGTTTCGAACAGTCACATTAACAGCAGAAAGCCATGCCAAAGTCAACAGATGATTATCATGAATATCGATCGACGAGAGTCCTGACGAAATTACCCACCGAGCTTTCTAGATTTGCAACCAGCGATTGCTGGCTTTTTGCAGACATAAACATGATGATGCCAGGGAATAAAATTTGGCTCAAATGGAAACGTGATTGTCGAAAATGAGGTCTACTCAGTAAAGTCACCACACTCAAGGACTGATAGGCATCTACTTAAAACAATAAGACGGATGTTTAAATCTTACTCTTTAATAGTTCTAAATGTTGAATATAGCTTAAAAGTTTAGCCTCATACGAGGCATCGAGGACGTATGTATCGAAGTCCAATTAAGTCATGTCAAGCCGATTGCCACACAATCGCAGCGTACTATGCGGTCTTAGGCAGGCGCAGTTTATATTACAACAGTTAACAATCAATCGAGTATAAAATCAACGTGGGGTGCTGCCACTCTCAGTCGAGTTGTTTTTACGAAAATAGATCCGACTTCAGCTCTCGTTCGCTATTAAAGCGTACCTCCATAGCCTATTCGAATTTATTATAGTTAAATATATACAAACCAGGGCATCAATCTCATCAATCACTCGAGGACAGTCACTGATAGCACGACTATCAACATCAAAAACTCTTAAGCGGTAACAATACCTCTCTTTAGGGTATCCCACAAAGCTATCGGTCGTACTTAACCATCGAGCAACAACACTCTCTGTCAGTTCGTGAAAAAGATCGAACTTCAGCTCTCGCGCATCACCATATCCAAACAGGGCACTCTATCAACCTCGAGGACAGTAGGACTATCATAATCTCAATTCTATTAGGTCATCCACTATTCGCGAAGCCATGGAAATAGAGCAAAGACTTCTCTGTCTCTCTGTCTCTCGCCTTCCCACAGCTTGGACCTCCGTAATTGCCAGATTAAACAAACCAGACACGCCTACCAACACCCAACCAATCACCGCATTGCCCCTTCATCACGCCACATCCCCTCCTAATCGACCGATAACTATAAATAAAAGAAGCAGCGCAGACTCACCTTCAGTTCAGTTGCCTAGTGACTCTTGGGGAGTAGGCAGGTTGAGGCCCCAAGTTCGATCTAGACTCTGAAACTCTATTATATATATATATATATATATATATATATATATATATATATATATATATATATATATGATCGTAATAGCTTAAATCCTTACTACTGATTCTATACTATTTCACTAATTTATTTTTTATACGAATTCTGAGAGGGTTTTCATGAAAAACGTAAAGCAAGCAAAAAATAAAGGATTAAAAATCTTCGTGAGACTTACACATATATAACAATTAATCAACTCTCTTTAGCTATGAAACTGGAAACAATATTATCGCTGAAGAAGAAGGATATGTAAAGAATTTGGGACCTGATCCAGACCAAGAAGGCCAAGTATTAAACGCTCAGGTTCAACAAGGTTCCTACAGTTACACATCTCCTGAAGGACAAATTATCACTGTTAACTATGTAGCTGATGAAACTGGTTTCCATGCAACCGGTGAACATTTACCAACACCACCACCAGTAAGCCCTGAGGTTCAAAAAGGTTTGGATCTCATCTACGCTGGAATTAAAGCTCAACAGGTACTGTTTATCTTATGTTTGTCAACAAGGATTTCAGAGACACTTGTGATTTAGGTACTAACTATCAAAAAATTTTCACATCCAGGAGCTATTGGTAAATAATTATTTTGTTGGTTCAAAATTAAACATTGGTTATATTTTCATATCCAAATATACAAAAATAAAAAGCAATTCAGTAATGAGTGTCTGAAGAGTATCTTCATAATCTCAGAGTCAACTGTGTCTACTCCAGGTATAGGCCTTCTTAGCCATATCCTCTTACTACGACATGACCAGGTTGTTGGTGGGCGTCCTCTGCTAAAGAGTGCATCCACTCTCGGTCTCCAATCTAGGATTCTTTTGATTAATCGATCTTGTAAAGTACGTTCCATTTAAATGTTGTAAAACGTTTAACTGCGTCCTTTGTGTTATTTGGAACTATGTCCCGGAATGACAGATCCAACATCGACTTCTCCTTTTACTGCTGGGCGACTCGTATTAGATTTATTGTTTTTTGAAGAGTAAGAGTTTTTGCCACAGTGAAGAAACATTGGATACAATTTATTTCTTTTCAGACACATAGAAATGTTAGTTGTGAGGAAGTATTCCAACTTTCCAAAAGCAGACACAGTCAGCTCAATACTCGTCACTAGTCCAATTATTTTTCCTTCTTATCCAAGGCATTTATAGGAAATATGTTGTTATATGTTATTTTACCGACTAAAAAACTTTGATCTACGGCAAGGTTGGTATTGTACTTGCTCTTGTTTGTATTTACTTCGGGCAAAGTGATTTTGTGGCAGTCTCTGAACTCGACAGTATTCCTCTAATACAGAGTCGTTCAATGAATAACAGTATGTCATATGCAAATCTTACGTGGTGCAGATTTCTGTGTGTACTCTTTCACCAAAATGTGTCTTCTTAAGCTATATCCAAGGTGTGACGTGAATGCTTTTTATAAACGCTTTATACTAAACCAATGTATTTACAACAAACTCTATATTTCGTCATACTAAATAACATTTTTTGCTAATCTATTGTGTTAAACGCTTTTTCATAGTCGACAAATATGAGTAAGAGTAGCTTGTTGAATTCTACAAATATGTCTTGTTGTAGCCAATTTGGAAGTCACCTTGTTTATGTTGTTGGTAGAAATCGAGTTCTGTTCTTATTCTCTTTGTCATTACTTACTTTCATTATAAATACTCCTATTTATGTGCGAGAGCATATTTATTGGTAAATAATTCCGTAACTACTACAACATTCAAAACGAATGTGTTGAAAAGTGTGCAAAGCTTAATCATTTCATTAGTATGGTGTGCCTGCCTTTCTTTATGGCATCTTTCGTAATTTCGTTTTCATTTTCATGATGCTGTTATGACCTCATCTATTGAGGTATTTTGGTATTTTTAGGTCTTGGGTCTAAAATGTTTGCTTGAAATTAAATGTGTTACATTTTCCTGAGAAATGTCGTACTAAGCCTCTTGAATTTGTGACCAGGAATATTTCCGAAGACTGGTCTACCTGATTATTTTCATCTATGTCCATCCTGTACCTCTTGGTGCCACATCAGTCTGACAGCTCTCTGTATATTCTCCGTCCAACACTTCGGGGCCATCCCCCGGACAATCTACCCAATCAGGGCTCTATTTCCGTCTGTGTCGCCACATGGCAGGAACGGTTCATTTCATACTTTTCTATTGGAAATGCCTGTTTTCCAATCCCAAAAGCGTTTATTCTATGATCCTAGTCTACAGTTCCCAACTAAATATTGCCATTCAACCATACTGTTGTTCCATGAAGACTTTTATGAATTCGTTCTTCTTTTTTAATTGTAAAACTGACTTCCCTTATACCAAGGTTGTCCCAGAGTAGATAATCAATCAAAATATGTAAAAACTGTACCCTTATTAAATTTACTTATTCGCGTTACTTGCATTTATAATCAGAGAACAAACCGAGTAGTACAAAAAATTACTTGCTATATCGAGATTTTCGAGCAAAATAAATTCAATTTATAGTGTAATAAATAAACATTTCGATTTTAGGAAGCCGATGAACGAGAAGCCAAAGAAAACCCTCAAGGCAGGAAACAAATACCTGAAGACTACAACGGACAATACCGACAACAATAATTTAGGTTTAGCTTAGATTAGTATTCTGTGATGTTACCAACCACTCTTCATCTACTTCTATCCATAGACTGACTGACAAATTATCTGTCAATATGAGGGAAAGAAATATGAAATATACTATTAAAGAAGCATGCTGTTGTATTTGTAAAGTATCCATTTCATTGAAATTAACTGAAATAATCAGCCATGTTAAAACATAATGAAATGTCTCTACAAAGGCAAAAATGTCTTTTAATTAGACTACTATATAAAAACGTTTAATTTGCCTGCTGATATTAGAATAGATTGCCATAAAACAAATCATCTAAAGATACAAATTTGTTGCTTCGGAAATATAATTTCTGGCTTCCTGGCTTACCATGCAAATGCAATTATCAAATTTTCTTAGTCAAATGAGACATAATTACAAAATCCATTGTTAAAAAGACCACTTAAAAGAATTAATCAGATTTTGAAAAAAAAACGTGTCAAATCTTGTAAAAATTCAACAAACAGTGTGCTAACCTCACAAAGAGTTCAAAAATCTAAATTAGGTGCTTATTAAAATCTCAAAAATAGCTCCTAATTCCTATGTAATAATAGTATTAATAGAAGTTATACGTAATGGCGGACTACGAGCAAGACCTAGTAAAAAATCTGTTAAATTCACATGTTTGGTCAAACATGTGTACAAAATTAACCACCGATTTCGTTGGTTGGACTGGCCATGAGTGCCAGTACTCAATTTCTTCTTGTTCTGTAAAATATTAGAAAACATTTCCAAAATATTTTTCAGCTCATTTGTGGTTTAAGATATATAATGAAATCTACGTAGACCATCTGAAAATACTTATTTAAGTGTACAATAACTTTTTATAATTTACGTGTAAAACTGAAGAATATCAGTGCGACACTGTAAACTGTAAAACTGCACCAAACCTGAATTTTCCTCTAAAATATTTAATTATTAAATAATTTATCGGAAAGTATTAAACTTGTTCATACAAAACTTAGATAGTTTACCAGAAAAATTGGTAAATGCATATACATCACAATAGCAGTTATTAGATAGTAAGATTGGGGCCATGTAACAGATATTATATGAGTTTTAAATAAGAAAGCTGGCGGTATGGAGTCGGAACTACTTCACTTTAGCGTTAATGTAATTCTAGTCTCCTAGTGTCTAATATAGGATATTTACAGCATCTATAGGTTGAAAGTAGTATTTCTATACAATGTCCCAAAATACAGAAAAAGACGCCTGCAAGAAAAATTGTCAAGTAGAAACTGTATGTTTGCCGAGGCTAGTTGACATAAATTTCAACGGTCTGCAAGAATATCCACGAATCAGCTATATTGAACGTTGACGGTGCAAACACTTGATTCAATCCAATATCCTAGTGTGGAATAAATTACGACTAATAATGTATTTTTGAATACAACAGAAGAATTTAGTCCATTAGACATTAGACATTTATGTTATTTTGTTGACTCTGCAGTTGTAGCTTATCTTTATGTTTATTCTTCAACATGACCATCAAGTTATAAAAGTAATACAAGATTTCAGAGTAATTAGGCTGAGTTTGTTTAGATTCAAATAATCAGCTCATATTTTTTTGTTTGCAATTTCAGAAAAAATATTTGGTTTATTTTTCCCAAATATGACGTGTTTTTGAAATTTGCTTAACTCTGTAGTAACAATATTCTTTTTTTTATAAGTAATGAATACAACTATTATTTATTTTCAGTTGAGGTACTAGCAACTTTTATTCTAAATGTCCAATATTAAACTAATCAAATAGTCTCTTCTCTTTCTCTTTAGAAAATGATAAGAAAGAACCCTAGGCCATTTTCTGGTACTTGAGACCAAATTATATGTAGCATATCATTTATTATCACTATATCTATACAAGATTTAGCCTCAGCATAAAAGCCTCTTGCCTTTGTGATTATTATATGCTATGGTATTTAATGCAACAATCATACCTGCCACAAGGGCTACCATTGTACTTTTTTGGGACATATGTCACCAATGTCTCAGTTCTTGTAAAATCCAAACTACTATATGTTTGGTTTTGCTTTGCTGATACAAATTGTCTGAAAAAAATGTTAGTTAAGAAAATCTTTTTAAATAAGTCTCTTATCATTGTTTTCCCTTCTAATTTGATAACGTCTATAGAGAATTGGTCTGCCACATTTATAAATCTTAGAAAAGTTACCACCGCCATTTTACAAAACAAGAAATTAAAATATTACAGGAATCACGTGCTGTTTTTGAGATCTTGATTGTCAATTATATGGATTTTGAGCTTATTTTTTTAGAATGGTACTAATACGATAACATTATAGGTGCTAGCATTGAAGTTGGCACAGCCATCTCACAAAAAGAAACGAAAAACATTTTTCAACATTCTCAATATTCGATTAATTTATTGACAGGAAAAAATTTTAATCTGCCAAAGATTATTTAATTACATGACAGCTTAAGGAGTGAAATCAACCCCATAGAAATCTAGTTGATGTGATTTATGAATTATGAAAAATTACAGGATGTTGAAAAATTCATGAGATCACCAGTAATATATTGCTTCACTATTTACAAAATGAATTAAGGGCAGAAACAACCGCCCAGTATGTAGTATTTTTTTAATTTGTTTTTTTTGAAGAATGTATATAGCATAACACATAAAAACCGTTGTTAACAAATTTTTATTCCTTAATTAATTATAGGAAGTGATTAAAGTTGCAAAAATCGCAATTTTAGCAGTTTTTGTAACTATTTCAGCAACTGAATGAAAAGTTCTAGGGTCGAAAATAAGTTTGTTTTATACGTAATTTCAATAGCTACTGAATGATAGGTTCATATAGCCGAGTTGATAATTTGTTATTGAGTTATTTGGAAAAAAACTGTAAAAATACGCAATTTTCATTTGTCCATAGTTATTGTATAAGATATGCTGAAATTTTGAAACTCGGCAGAATCTTTCATTTCTCCGAGGTAAATAACTGGTAAGAATCTCAAACTTACAGCTCAAGAGGTTTTCTTGCAAATCTCTTTTTTTTCCAGGGCTTTTGATTTTACGGGAAGTATACAATGCTTTCATTTTGATCTAAATTTCAAATATGCGGCTTTTGATAACCGTAACAACTGGCAGTAGTAATCCACATTCACTGTACGTTGGTCATGTAGAAAATGAATCAGTAAATTCAAACGAACTCGTGGCAAGGACTTTTCCAAATGAGAGGCGAGTTCTGAATTTTATTCTTTTTTCGCTACTTTAGACGATACGCTTCAAAAAGGCCTTCCTTACTTGCTGAAATCTATTTAGAAGTCATTCAACGATCTTTGGTTTACAGTCAACAACCTCGGAACCGACCGAGCACTAATTATTCTGAAATTCTGAAACTAAGTTGATCAGTTGATCAATGATTGAACACTTTCCATAGCTGACACCCAATTCTGAGGAAATTCCTCCACGGTAAATGGGCGCTCACGTTCAATAAGTTGTCGAACACTATTGGCATTGCCAGCTGTAAAGCTTGTCCTTGTGCGTCGATCATGGTTATCATTCTCTTACACCCTTAAATTTTCTCCCCCACATATACACACGATTCTGTACTATCCCCAAACTGTGCCTTCAAATGATTTAGAATTTCTGAGGCTTTAACGCTTTTACTGGTTAAAAACTTTATGATAATCTGTTGCACAACAGACTAGCGTAACTCCAGCTTAGTCATGGCTGACTCTGTACTGACCATACATCATACAATAGGTATTAAGGACAAAGCTAAGCATACGCGCGTATCCGACTGGTTCCCCAGTGTCCATAAACTAAACATCTACTCCAAACAACATAATCTAGCTCGATACTGCATCTTAAGCAGAACAGAAAAATTACCGTTTACATTTGATTCACCCTCTGATATAACGTAATTTAACGTAATTTGCTTGGAATAAGCATTTTAAACGTCATGTCAATTCGATGACATGCTATTTGTATTCTACCGTGGGGGAAATAAGGATCTCCCTCTACTAATATTTATGCGTTGCCGAATGCCAAGATGCAAAATTTCAAATTAAATTTACAGACAATAGAACGAACACAAATTTATATTAATGTATGATGAGTTCTACTGAAAGATTTGGTAATTAACATATTCCATTCAGATTTATCAATAAGTAATTTGATGCAGAATGGGAGCATTGTAAATATCACTAAAAATAAAGAGCTCTCGATAAAAAATTGCATTTGTGAAAAAACCTTCAAAGCCGTCAAGTTGAAATTTTGAACTGTTATTTTCGATAGACAAATGAAACTTTTTCCCAAGTTTTATCGTTCTCATTTTTTTTTGATAAATTTTCAGATTTTTCGGGAATAGCTCGTTTGTTAATTAACCAATCCTATCGATCAACCTCTCATTTAGTGGGTTCTAAAAATGCGCTTACAACACACTTACGTTTGATACTTTAAATTTTTACTCTGTTGCTGAAAAGTCACAAAAACTGCCCAAATTATAATTACCTAAAAAGTAAAAATGTGTTAACAAAACTTTTTTTGTGTTACGAGGTGAACCTTCTTTAAGAAAAACCATTCAAACACCTGTGGAATTTTTTTGCAAAAATGGTACTAAAAGTTCCCTACACTATTTTCAAACCTATACAGACGCAAATTTCAATTCTATCACAATTTTATAAAATCATATGGAATTTCATTCATTTGAAAAAAAAATAAATCCGTAAAAACAGTTTCATTGGCTATGAAAATACAGTCCAATATGTAAGTAAAACTATGAGTCAAATATGTCTTCTTCAAATATTTCTTCGGAAAATATGTTCCGGGTAGTTTCCACAAACTATCCTTACGTAGGTACTAACCCTTAGTTTCACTTAATTAACTACTATCTATCTCCCCAATCATTCAGGAACTTCTTAAGTATGTAGATTCTTTAGCAAACTGGTCGGTAAAAATAAACTTGTTTTTGTTTTTTCGAGTTCAAAATAACATGTGTATCAAGACGACTTAAGTTGATTTCTGGGAAAAACCTTAGTTTTTTTAATATCTTTTACAGTTTTTTAAGCATTTAAATTCTGTACAAAAAAGGTCTCATCCAATTTCTTCAGATTTATTAAGATATTTTCAATTATAAAGTCATAATCTCTGTACAATAAACATTTCGAGACAAAAAAAAGCAATTTTTCGCCAAATGTAATCCACCAGTCTTTTAGGAAAATCGTGATAATTTCATACTTTAGAAAAGAAATCAGAACTTTTCTGAAGAGAATTTAATATCCCACAGTTTTTTCTCAAATGATACTGTGAAAGATATTTAAAAGTTAGCTCTTATGAACCTCCTCAACAAATTTGAAATTTACGAACAGCCGGTTATCTATATTTGGAAAATGAAATTAAAAATAACAGGATATTTAAGCAGTTGTGTCCACCCTTTACGTTATTTTGAAAATAGTATTGCATCATCAAAAGCTCATAAATTCATAAATAGTAGAAAGTCTTAGAATTGTTTAGATTTTAATTATTTTTTTTTCTTGGTAGTTTTTATCCTTTATAAATTTTGGGGTTATAATAGGGTACCTCAATTAAAGGTTCATAAATAGCTTCTAATTCGGAAACCTTGTAATATATTTTTCAATTGTTTTTCTTGGGTGAACACAAAAATCCTTGTAGATGGCAATCAATAGCTCCTAAATACCCGTCATATAGGTCTTTTAATTTCACTTTCTGTAATATGGTGGTGCTAACTGTATTTGTCTCTTTGTTAAAATATTTGTATGACATTATATCTAACAATTTTAGCTGATCCTCTTGTCGGGTTTTCATTGTTTCTGAATATAGGATGTTTCCATTATTCAGTTTTATGTCCATATCATATCCGTATCCTCAACATATCTTGATTTTTTGTAATTGTTGTTTATAATTGTCTTGGAATGAAGTAGATTATATAAGTTCTTAGGCCCTGTCCTCGTTAAACGAAGTAACAAAAATAGTAAAGTATTAAGGTATTGAAAATCGGTCATGACTAGTACAAAAGTATGCAATATCTATTTTTTTATGTCGACATAATTAAGATAATTATAAATAAATCACAGTACAAACTGAAACACCCGTTTGATTAATATAATAAAAAGAATAGCATAATTTCCCAGGTAGTTATATAGCGATTATGTGACGTTATGTATTAGTGATGTAGCCTTATTAAGATAGCTGCTTTTTATCAACTATTATTTACTCGACAACAATAACAACAGTTATTATTGCTAAAAATAACAGATAACAGATATACTTTTACTGCTGCTTAGCGCTTATCGAACAATACCGTAAATAGATCAAACTGAAGAAGCACCTAACCTCAACTCCTTTTCCTGACTGCAATAACAGCCCAGCTGAAAACCAAACGAGATAGTGGTTGTTCTATTTAAACGGATAAAACACATACCAGATAGCAGTGGTATTGTTGTTGTAAAATAAGACGTAAGCTGAATAGCAAGAGCTGTTAACTGAATAGTAGTCAACGGCCAAGAAAAAAAATATTATTAAAAAATATAGCAGTGGTTTGTTTGAGGTTGCAAATAATGTACGTTAGATTGTTGCTCGGATAAACTTTCGATCATCGTTGTCATTGTTGAAATCTTGACAATTTAATTATAAATAAATGATGGATTTTGTAATAGATAATCCTTTATTATAGGTATATATTATTATTGCTTTAATGGTGTTTGTTCTTAACATAAATATATATTTAAATGGTTTGTACAATATTAATACTGTATTTTTTTATTTTCACACTCGGTTTCAGTTCTTGGATTCATTTAAAAACACAGTCCAACTCACTCTAATTTATTTCCACTACTTTAACACAATTTATATTCACCGAACTATTTACAATTTATCTGTACTTAAGTATACGGCTGTCGAATACTGAATGAATCCCATAGCCAGCTGTTCTTATTTATTTATTTCTCTCGGAATTTTCTGGCAAGTCAAAGAACCATCGGGAAACTTCTTTCATGTGTTCTGGAAGCTTGAAGGGAATTCCCAGTAATGGCAGCGGGTCGATAGACAACCAATATTTCGGCTTCCCAGAAATATCGGAAGAATGTTGCTTCCACGAATTGGATGATGGCCGATTGCTCCAGCTATCGGATGAATTCTCGTAAAAATATATTATACAGTGAATTAGTTCTTTATATTAATCCTCAGTATTGAATTGAATTGAAAAATATATTAACAGAACACATAACACATAAATAAGAGTAGGTATTAAAATATGAGCGCATCTTTAAATATTTTGTGAAGTATGTCATTACATATTGTGTTGCAAAACCATATTACTTTGTACTTTATAGTAAATGACATACTTCTGTGACATGTTTGTTTACAGTTATTGAGAAAAGCCAATTGCAAGGCACTGACTTAACAACAGTGCCAAATAATCTTTTCACAAAAACGCTTAAACTTGGATAATTATGTGAATTAATATAATTGAGAATAGCACCAGAAAGAAATATATAATATGTTCAGCGCAACACTCTACTACTTATTACACATAAATAATAAAACATCAACAAATTGTTTACTGTACTTCAGTTACTGGTTCTATACTTCCCAGTGTAACATGTCAAAGACACAAGACAAATAAGGAATCGTCTATAAATATATTTTATGTCGTACGAATTGGGAAGACCTTATTAGCAGCCAAAATAATATGAATTTAGCATATCTTCTTTTCTTTCTTAGAGATGGAGATAGCAATTTTGCCAGTAAAAAACATATAATAATAAGGCATTCTGAACACGGAGCGTAGCGTATAGTCATAGACGCATTTTTGCTGCATTTTTTTATAAAAACTGTAAATGAGACGTTAGCGGCGAGGATTCTTCAAAGCAGACATGCTGTAAATCGCCCGGCGTGTAGCAGTGTCAGCCGCTTAGCTGCATTTGTAGGTTGAAAGGAAGTATTTTACGAAAAAATGACTGATAAACCACGAAATTTGTGCAGTTAGTTGAAACTCACTAGTGTTTGCACAATAATACCTTACAGGACTATTCCAGAAACGGATGTAACATAAAAAGCTTGAGCAGAAATATCAAGAACTATGGACTGTACAGTTAATAAAAGCAACATGTGGTATTTAAAAATAATTTGCCACATAGTTGCGCAATTCCTGAGATGACGATGTTAAATCTGTGGATATAGGGATGCACCCAGAATCTTCTATTTTTCTCTTTATTCCTATGGCGTAGATACCAGAGGAGTAATAGACCGTCTTTGTCGCTAGACATGGTTTCAACTGTCATTCAGTTTGAATTTTGTCTATACCCGTACATTTAATGTACGCTCTGTGGACATTCTTATAGGCGTATAGGAATTGTCGCTGCACGACGAATCATCTACGCGTCTATGACAAGAAACCCGCCAGCCAGCCTTACAATAGCAACTGTTACTAAATAGTAGGCTTGCCCATTTCTAGTATATTTTGTTGTCCCGTATTTCCTGCTTCTATGTGCTTTATTAAAAATTGCGAGAACCCGTCCACAAGTAAGCTTCCTCCCTTAAACGACTCTAATGTTAGATTAAAGCCAATTCCACAATAAATTTTCTAGTAAGTTTCTAGTTAGGTTTACATAAAAAAACACGATATATAGGTGACATGGAGACTAGCAGATCGCGAGTCTTTTATAATAGCTTCATTTCAGCGAAACAAAAAAGGACGACAACGGTTCTGTAACTATTATCATGGGCATGGAATTGTAAACAACAATTTTTTTATACGATAATTTAATAACAATATGTACGAATATACTCACCATTTTAGTTCCATCGTCTAGGATTGCTACACAGTTAAATTTAAATTTTAGATAATTTATATTATTTCCCCTGATAACCTAACCTTGATCTTGGAAGTTATAGAACTTTTGAACTATACAATCTTTTGTCTAAGTGGGGTGAACATATATCAGAATTCATGAATAAAAAGCACAAGATACCCCAACAGATGACAGCTACACGAAAATGAAACAATTTATGTCTAAAGAATAGTCGTTCTTATTTGCTTGCAATATAAATTAATGGCAAAGTTACGAAAACTAAATCTTCAAACCAGAGAATTATTTACGATGTTTAAGCACATTTTGGGAAATAACACCATAAGTCACGAAAATTGTCACGGAAATTGCTGGGGTCTAGGTCAGACCCTGTTGTCAATGCCTAAGAAACTATGAAAAAAGACACAATTCTAAAATGTAAAATTAAAATGTTTGATAATATAAAACATTTGCTCCATGCAGTACTAGCAATGCAAGATAAATATTACTTAAGTTACAGATTTCACAAGGGAATCATAACTGATCTCAAAATATTCAGGGTGCGGAATCCAAAACGAAACAGATTTAAATTCTTCCAGGCGCATATTGTTGGTAAAAAATACATAAACAGGTGGATTTTCCAAGAGAAACTTATGTTGGGTTCCCAACTGTCACACGCCACACACCCTCTTCAATAGCTGGCACCAATACACTTTAAATACGGAAAGTACTCAATGGGGTTTTAACTCAGATAGGGAATGTCAGTCCAGCTGTCGGTGAACTGTAAATGTAGCTCACTTAAAAATTCCTTCAAGAACTATTTTGGACATTTTATGGAATCTAGTGTAGGTGCCACAATATTCACAATCTGAACTTCTTTAACAGTGACATAATCACATGATGTGAATTTTGTCTAAGAACAGTCACTAAGAGGAGAGGGCCCATGACACAATATTAATGCGCCCTACTTAGAATAAAATTCGATCTTTTATGCATTTTATACACACAAAATATTTCGTGAAGATATTCAATTTGTTTCATATACATTTAACTTATATCATTTATTCTAATAATCTAAAATACTTGGCATGGTAGGTAATAAATATGAATAATAATAATCTTTAAAAAATAATTTATTCAGACTTTAATGTATGAAACATCACAGGATGAGATTTTTTATGTCCGCTCACCATTACATAACAATTATGATTTCAAAAAACAACAACTTATAAACTTAACATATAATAAAATATTTATTAACAACAAAAACCATATTTTTTATTCGTGTAAGCCACAAAAATTTAGACAGGGTGCTGGTGACAAAAATCATGGACGATTTTCCTGTTCGTGCCATTAGTGGTGTAAGGTACAATAGAGTATTCCGAAGAAAAATGGTCTGAAGCTGGTGAAAATTGAATTTTTTTTTCACAAAAAAATCTGTCTTGGGACGATTTTCTTGCTTATATCATATTTATATGTAATTAAAATTTACAAGGGCCCAAAATATTGAAAATATAACGTAAATAAAATGTAATAAAAGCCCATAAATAAAATTCGAGCTAACGCCAAAAAAATTAGCAGAAAAAAAAATTATTGAAGACAATTAAATTTTCACGTGGTTAGACCCATGGGGACTCTAGTGTACCTTTCACACCTCCCAGAGTCATGAATGAGAAATCTGTCAGCTATTCTAACAATGAGTTGAACTCGGTACAAGCAGATCGACATCATTTTGCAAATTCAAATATAAAAGTTTTGCTTATTTATTGTAACCCAGAAAAATATATTACTTATTCAAAATTTATTTTTCATCAAAATAACAGTCGTTAAAATAACATTATACTTTAATTTCAATCTGCTTTATACAAAGTATATTGGAAGAGTTTTTTTTCATTATTTTATTACTGTATAACTGTATTAACATTAATAACTTAATTACCAAATAGTTAGGGTTTCTTTGTATTATGTAGAAAACAAATACAAATTTTACTACTACTTATTAAATTGATGAATTCTTTTGTATAATTGTGTACACATCTTATTTCTCATTATTAAAATTGCCAAAATATAAAATTAGCGTGGCAAGAATTCAACCATTAACAATTTCAAAGTTCATAATTTTTCAGAATAAAAAGGAATAATAGCTTAAAATTACAACAAAATCGTTTCTAATTACCTACTAATAACGACGTTGCCTTTTTATATATTCATAATACTGATTCTGGGTGTGGTAGTTTTGTGCTTCTTGACTGTTTTCTTGTTCATGTTCAGTCTCAGTCGGCTCATTATCATCACTAGTAACTTCTGATTGTTCTTCGTGATCAGGCGATGGAGGAGGCGTGGGTAAATGAGCACCTTGTGGATGGAATCCATGCTCGTCAGCTAAATAGGTTAAAGTTATTGGATTCCCATGTTCATCATGGTAAGTAACAGTTCCTTGTTGGATGAGAACTTCGTGCTTCTTATCGCCCTTGTTTTTTATATAGCCGTTCTGCTGAACGTGAATTCCATTTCCCGTTTGGTAACTAAAACAGTATAAGTGAAAATTTAGTGTATTATATTTGTAAAGGTGTCAATATTTGAGCACAGCTATTTGGTCTTCATAGCTATTTTGGAATTTTGATGCAGTATCAATAAAGAATGTGTAAAGATCATTTATTATACACGGTAAGTGGTTTAAATCGACAGTAGGGGAAAATCTTCTTCAATATACTTAAGAAGCATAATTAATAATTTTGTCAATTGTGTCTGAAACTTCCAGTCCACCTTTTTTAAGACGAAAATTTTTTTTGCTAATTCTATTAGCCCGTTGTCACTAAAATAGATATGGTGGATCGATCTGAGCTTCCGGTATCCACCAGAACAAGGTTATTTAGAATGGAAGTTGTTCTCGTATGGAAAGGGTATATTGTTACCGTAAGTTTAAGATGCAAAATTCACATCCTTTGTTTAAATACTTAAATACGTATTCCAAAGTAACAACAAATGTAACAGGTAATTTCACAAATTTTTAATGACAGTTTTTTGTGCAAGAAATACCTGGATTTGTATGGGTCTAGTATTGTTAAAAAGTGAGCATATATATCGGGATGACAAAAACCGTCCGATGGAAATTTTATACTTTTTGTATAAAGAAACTGTGACAGATAATTAATTATAATAAATTTATAATGCAAGCAAACCTTATATAGTAGTATTTTTTGCAAACTAGCAGTTTGAAGTTTCAACTATTCACTAATTTCAGTACTTAAACACAAGTAGGTATTTATCACTTATTTACTGGATTATTTATGAGCACCTGTGAAAAATCAGTAAACTCTCTTCCCTTCACCTCCTAATGAACATGAAGTTAATATCAATTTTCTAATTTGCAGAAGCTGTTGAAATGATCCAAACCCTTGAACATAATATTTCGGCATCTGCACGATTATGGCAACAACGCCGCCGGAGAGAGATGCTCATTCATGGAAACTGTTTGTGCAAACAAAGGTAAAAAAATACGTCCGCGTGTAAGGGATGAAATGTCGGCATCAAACTGTATATCTAAACAATTATGAGCAAAAACTTGCATTTTGCAATTGTGCTCACGAACGGCTTCGAAATATTCACTGCAACATTTTTTCTAAGATGAATGCACCTTCAAAAGCGATTATGAAGCTCGTAACTGGAATTTCTGTTATTGGTCTGATACAAACTCACGTTTGTTGAGAGAAATTGATAGGCAACTCATATGGAAGGAAATCATTGGTGATCAGATCGTCGGTCCTTATTCTCTCGATAATAATTTAAATGGAAAAATTAGTTAGAGCTATTACAGACAGACCTCATAGTTCTTTTGGAAGATATTCCCATAGAGCGGTTATGGTTCCAACAAGATGGTTACCATATCACATAAGTAAAGAATTATTCGGGCTCCTCTAAATGAAATGTTCTCTGACAGGTGAATTGATACATGGGGTCCAATTAGTTATTCACATCGCTCGCCCGACTTGTCAGTTTTGGATTACTCTTTAAGGGTTAGTATTAAAAATACTATTTGCCAAATAACTGCCGGTCTATATAACCTACGTCCGCTTGAAACCAAAATCTAGGAGTAGCGTTTATCTTTGCAGCTCACATACCTTACTTAAAACGGACCTATTTCCTTAGCAAAACATATTATTTGGCGGTTAAGAGGTGGTGAACGTATGGTTTAAAACGCCCAGTATACTTGAATTGACAAGTAACCTTGTCAAAACAGTGTGTCTTTCAATTTCACATTTATATCTTATTCATATTTTGATGCCATTAGTCCGATAAAACTTTGAAACGTTAACATTTTTCTTAATATATAAGTGATGTGTTATTACTAAGTCAAACCATAAAAGTCACGTTAGATGTGCTACCTATGTCTCATAACTTGTTTTTTCAGTACTTGAATATACTACTATTTTCAGTTATCACGGGTAGTTCCTGTGACCTTTCCATGTAAATAATTTTTGAAGAAATGGCAGAATGTGACGCAATCAAAAGTTTGTGGCATTTTTGAATTGCGATTTAAGGGGATTAATTAATAAAAACATAAAAAAAGACGAATGTGAAAAGGTGCCACAAAGTTTTTTAGCTTCGTCCAATTAAATATTTTTTCTTTTTTTTGCGCTACTTCTTGAACACCAAAACCTTTGCTTGTCATTTCATCAGTAAAGATATTCAACGCTTTGTCCATTGACTCACATTTTTGTAATCGTCCGAATTTCTTCTAGATAAACATTCTGAATCACAATATAATCCTGCTTACATCATTCAGTGCTCCTCTTGAGATCCCTGCCAAAAGTATATCCACGACTGAAGCAAGCGAGATCACTCATACAAACCTCAGTGAACATGACAACATTGTTCATGGACGTGTGGGACTCCTGCAACCTCAACTATGAGTTCACACACACATAATAGTAGTGAACACAATCCTTAGACATATGAGTAGTGCTCTCGCGCAGTTCACGACTCCGACCTTGCTTTCAAGAAAACAAATAAGCTCCATTCTCGGACTTGGTATTTAACTGCCAAGTTAACCACACTTTTTTAGCCGTAGCCCATATGTTAGGTAGCATTTTAATCTTAATTGCAACTATCTGAATGATAACAACATTCACATCCTGACACCTGGTATATTTCATCATCATCTTAGTGTTTGGCTTTGGTAACTATACAATTATTTTATACATTTCCATACATATTCGTTTTCTATTTCCTACCATATGTTTCTGTTATTCTCTTTTTGTAAGCAAGTTTTTAAAGCCCTTAGAATACCACTAAGGGATATTTGTTGTTCACATAATGTCCTGTAGTTTTGCTAAATGTCCTGAGGGATCTTACCCTGTGTATAACTTTTATGACCATACTCTTATCTCACTTTTCTTGTTACTCCGATATGAAGTGTCTCTTTAAAACTTTATGCGACTTGAGTTTTTGTATTATATCGGCTTCAGGATTCCAGCTTTCTGAACCAAATCTTAACCCTAGTAGAACACATTGATAAATACTTTCTTTCTGAATGTCTTCCACGTAAGTTTAACTATCTGTTTATTTCTAATAGTACTCATCCCGGTATATGTCTTAGTTGACGTACTCATCTTTATTCTTTTACTATTTACATATTGTGGGGTGCTGAAGATCTGTCAGTTTTTATTAGTTAGATGTTTGAGACATTCGCCGCTATTCTTGTCTAAGGTTGTTCTTTGAAGATGGCCACAAATCACTGAATATAAAATTCTTCTGAATAGACTTTGAAACGTTTGGTATTCCTGCAATATACGTAGTTTTATTTCTATTGTGGTGTTATTCCCCAAAAAAACATAAAAGTAATCATAAAATTCTTCCCTGAAATACAATGTTCAAAGGGAGGACAATGGTTTGGGTAAAGAAATTTGAGTTGATTTGCTAGTAATATTGACTGTCGGATGGTTTGTCAAAGTAAAAGAATTAAGTAATCAGTAAAAGGTGCATACTTTAGCAGAACAATTTCATTTTCTGTGGAATATAAAAAGCATATGTGTTAGGATAAAAGTTCCCAGATTATTTCGCCAGTTATACATTTCTGTAAGAAACTGACCCATTAGAATGAGAGATATGTGAATGACGCCTAAATAGTAGTTTGTTTAAGTAAGAATGTTCACACAAACTATGCAACTTACTCTCTTAAGAGAACCTTCGCCAATGTTCTGCTCAGAGACCAAATATTATTTTAATTTTTTAGGATGGTGGTAGTTTTAGCCAGAGAAATAACACAATCCTTCTAATAAAAAACTGGTAACATTCGCAGTCAATATCACGTGATTTGTAGTATCTTTCATCTTACAAAAATCATTGGTAACAATTATCACATTATGAATTATCATGTAAACTAAAATTGGTCAAAACTTTCCATATAACTGCAAAAATTTAAATAGCTTCAAACTGTTTTGTAAAGTTAAGGGTATAAGACAAAGTAAATAACTGTATTGCATAAATGATTCGGCTTAGTTGGGAAAATTTAAGGATGATCTTAACCAAAAATTTATTACACAAAAGTCAACAACTATATGTGATTTTATTAGGTTATGAAGTTTAGAAGTATATAGCTGAACAGACCATTAATAAATTTATGATGTATCAAGAATTTTCTCAACCTGCTACAATGCAGTTTAGCAAATCAGAGTTATCTTGAATTGTTTTTGAGTACATCCTTTATTTCAGATATCCCCAAATGCAAACATTCAAATCAATAAATTCTAGGTGTCCGCAAGCCACTTTACAGCTCCTCCTCGCTCGATTCATGGACGGGCAGAAACTTTAATTTACAGATTTGAGGCACCATGATTTATAAATCATAAATGTCTAATCTGAGTCGGAATGTATTCAAGAAGGACAGATATTTCTTCGAGACGATGTGATATAAATCAGTATCTAATATTAGTGGAACAAAACGAAGATGTATTTAATAAAAATTGATACTCAAGAATTTTATGGGTCAATATGTGATTGTTATGAAGATTTGAAAAAAAGTTCCTTGTGAATTTGGCCGTATTGGTAACTAAAACATACCATTGGCCAAGAATATTAATGTCATAAAACCAAGATAGATTCATTAACGCCTACACCCGTTTGAGTACAAGTGAGTTGTTATATTTGTTGTTTTTTTAAATTTCTAAAAACTACGAAGTGACATTAAAGATACTCGTGATTGTTCTGGTGCCCATTTCTGGGGATTCCTCAATTAAATTAAGTACGAGTTCCAATTCTCACTTCTTAGCTACAACCAGAGTCATGACTTCTCTTTTCAATTTTGTTTCCGCAATCCTTGGTGGGTGTTTTATACTGAGGAGGTTATATATGCTCTAGATGATATTTAGCATAAAATACTGGAGCTTCAAATGCATTACCGTTAGCATCCCCATATGATAGAGGCATATTAGCCACAGTCATATTTTCCTTAGCTCTTGACATGTTCGCCAATCTGATGAGACGCGGAAAGATAGACCTGCGGTAAGGCAATGTGAGACAATGCATAACACAAGGTTATTATGAAACCTCACTACTTAGACTCATTATGCAAATGACATAATCATAGCTGGATGGAAAAGAAATTCACATGCAGAAGACAATCAACGCAAAAAGCAACTCTGAGACAAGAAAATTCACAGAATTCTTGTGAGAAGATAAAATTCACAGAACGTGAAGTAAGGAAACCACAACGTTAATATCTTGGAAATATGGTAATGTATCCAAAATATCCATTTCATGTATGCTACTGAAATATGTGGGAGTTCAAGAAATAATTCTTAATACAGAGAAAATATTATTGGTTATGAAATCCTAAAGACACCATGCTGTGGTATTGTGGACAGTAATAGTGGGAGGTTTTACAAAGGTTTCCATACGTTGACTGAATAATATTTTGGGTGCCTAACCATAATGGATGAATGAATATCATAACTGCAATTTTAAATTCCCATTGTAAACAAATTTGTTGGGTTAGCCACTAATATTTCAGTCAATTCCAAAGAAAAATCAACTAGATTTTTCTTCTAAATGCATTCTAATTAAACTTTATATCTTTTTAAAAAGGCAGGAAAACACTTTTTTTTTCTCAAAACTTTTTAATTTTTCGACAAACCTGCAGATATTAATTAATGACTAAATGAATGAGCTTTCTAGGCATATTTTATAATTCAATTTTTTTCCAGATAAATTTCTGAGAAACAGAAGCTTGGTTATTTCAATTATTTCCAAAAAATATGTAGATTCACTGACATATAGGTTTTATTTTACTAAAGGAGAAAGTACAAAACCGAATTTTTGGAACATTTTGGAGGAACAGTACATTTTATGACAGGGTTGTGCTGCAAAAAATTAGTTTCTCCTTATTTTTTAAATGTATTTATTCTGTATACTTGTTGGATGAGATTTATACTTCATTAATCAGCAATCAGTTAAAACTTAATCAAGATTTTGTTAAATTATTGGATCTAAAGTAACTAGCTGTAAAATTATGTTTGTTTCCTTCAACTAACCGTCACTTCTTCTTCTTAAAGAAATATCTGACAATAAAATAGCAGGAAACTGTTACTGTAAGGAATCCGGAACGGGCCCATAAATCAACTGACGACATAAGTAATTATCTGCCTGTAGTAAATTAAATCTGAATTTATCTTTCATATCACGTACTCAATTACGCAATTATTTAAAAGATACACCCATACTGCTAGAACACCGGTAAAGAAAGTAATGATCAAATGAATTGCAATATGATAACGCCCATTGTAACTGACAAGCTTTCACTATAAATGACATACGGGAATTTGCTATTCTCAAAAGTAAAGCGGAAAGGACTGTAACGAAGTTATTTCTTGCTAGGTCACCTTTCAAATACCTTTTTCTGGTTAAAAACATCCAATGTTGTAAATTACTATTCCAAAAGAAAGGTAACAAATAATTGCAGTATATGCATTTTTCATGAATTCTTATATTTCCTAAATCAAACTTATATTAATTGTCGCCATAAAATCAATTTGGCAAGTAAACGATTAAATGGAACGGAATATTAAGTTTTTTTCTTTTAAGATGTCATTAAAATTTTCATAAATTCATAAGGTACAGTTTAAAAAATGTTGACTATAATATTAAAGGTTCCTGGCGTTTGCCTATATATGTATACAAACGAGCAACCTTGAATATATTGGTTATTTGCAATAAGAAAAAAACAGGTTGATTTTTGTTTCGAGGAGGAAATTTTTTGAGGTGAATTAGCTTTTGCGCGCAATCAACATAAACAGGCCAATTCAATGACCTTGAGATTTGAGATAGGGAAAATAGGTGTTGTCGTATATCATTTGAAAGCCCTTTTTATGAACTAAACCGTCGTAATACAATTTTTTATTGCAATTTCTGTACACGTAATAATAAAAGAGTATTAAAATTTTTTTACAAATGTTCAAAGGGTCTTCCATTGACTTCCATACAACAGTACAACCTTGATTGAAAGCTGTATCTGATATGGTTCAGTTATAGTCGGTGTTATCTGACGACACTCTGCTATAATTCGTTGGCGTAGTTCGTCCAAATTGTCAGGCTGAGTCATAAAAATTTTGGATTTAACATGTTCCCACATAAAAAATCCAAAGGGTTTAGATCAGGTGATCGGGCAGGCCATTCAATACGACCTCTTTCTCGAATCCGGCGACGAACTGGTGCGGCGTAGCGAGGAGGAGCTCCATCTTGTTGGAAATGCAATTGCTCTTCATGTAGTAGAGGATCATTTTTGTAATTTGTCTATTATCAATGCATTAATTTCATTTTCCAAAATATTGTGATAAATTTCACCATTTAAATTACCAGGAATAAAGAGGGGTCCAATTAGATGATTCCTCAAAATCCTTGTCCAAACGTTTATTTTTACCGGATGTTGAGCTTCTCGAAATAAATGAGGATTTGTATTGCTCCAAAATCTACAGCTATGTCGGTTAACCTCCCCATGAAGTGAAATAGTGCACTCATCCGGAAAGCAAACATTCTACAAGAAATTTGGATTTTCGATCATAAGCTGGGTCATAATTTTGCAAAACTCTGGCCTTCGATCCCTATCATCCTCATTTAATTCATGAAGTAATTTAATTTTGTACAGATGGAATTTGTACTTATGCAAAAGTCTAAAAACTTTAGTTTTGCTAATGCCGGAAACTGCAGAGATTTGCTGGACAGATTGCGTGTTTGGTTTAAGTTGGACATTGCCCAATGTAGCCACAGCTACTCCTTCATTATTTACAATTCCAATGGGACCTCTTTTTTTATTCATTACTGAGCCCGTCTCAACAAATTTTAAAATCAACTCCAATACGTATTTATGACGAACGTTACGTTCGGGATGGGTTTGGTTAAAAACTCATGCAGCTAAATTTTGATTTTGGTAAGAAAGACTTACCAGCTCAACACGTTCTTGTAATGTGTATACCATATTTATCTTTTAAATTTTCAACAAATCAGTAAAGTATGAACTTGACAGATAAATGTAAAATGCGTCAAATGAATAAATGTCAGAATAGATGAACAAACTTGCTGTAAATATCAACAAAATATCATGTATAATAAATGAATGTTGAGATTTAATGTTTTTCTTGGATTGTGTGTTATTAGATGGTACGGCAGGGAAACAGGTTTAAGAGCGTACTATAAAAGAACCCCTTTTGAATAATTTTCCATACAGCAAAAACTTTTAATTTAATAATCTGGTTTTACTACTACATCCGTTAGGTTTTCTGTTACATGAACAGGAATTGCAATAACCAATTTTATAATGATGGTATAGTCCGTGAAAACGACTTTCAAATAATATACGACAATACCTATTTTCCCTATCTCAAATCTCAAGGTCATTGAATTGGCCTGTTTATGTTAAACGTGCGCAAGCGACCTGTTTTTTCTTATTGCAATAGTTTAAAATAACCAAGATATTCAAGGTGGCTAGTTTGACATGGAATACCCTGTATATATAAATTAAACATAAGGCCTCGCATCAATGATGGTTTTTAAATAATGCTAATAGAAAGATTTGTAGTGTTAGAAATAATATACAAGTTACTTCATTAAAATATGACCAAAATATCCCTAAAAACATCTAAAGAAGATAGTAGTAGGTTCGCAAACAGACAAGTTTCTGGTACAGACTTAATTCAAATTTAAATTCTAAACTAGAGAGTATTGAATTATAGGTAAAACACAAAAACCAGATTCTTAACTTCCCAAATGATTTAGGAGTAGCTTGTTTGAAAATTGCCGGCAAAAAAACGACCCAGCAGCAGTCACTCAGATGCAATCTTGTAGAATACCAGATAATAGATAAACTATGTCTGCTTAACTGTCTCGGCGTACAAATATACAAATATATGCTACGAAATCAAAATTAAGATACCTGATAAACAAAAGATCAGTTGTTATATAGAATAACAAGACGATGAGTATAGTGCAAGACTATAAAAGAATTACGGAAACAAGAGCTGACAATAAATAGGCACATGGCCCGGTCCCCTATAACAAGTAATGAAGGAACTTGGAAATTAGAAGAGAAAGTGAAATCCAGGATGTGGTAAGATCAGGAAACGGATGAACGAGCCATCTGAAGAATACCTAATTACATATTCAATGGCAGTTATTATGTAACACAAAATCTAACATTAAACCGCTTATATAGTAACCTAACTAAAAGTTTTTAGAGTATAATTTACCAGATTTTAGCAGCAAAATTATAGAATAAATGTATGTAAACGCTACGCCCACAAAATTATGGATGTTTTTTATCTTTGTTACATTATGAAGAATGATGAATGGATATTAATACTGCCAGCCGAAAAGTTATAGAGAATCCAGAAAGCTCCAACATAAACGTATATACGTCCTGATTGGAGAATTTGTTACCGACCAGCTAAAAATGGAACGACCACTAGACAGACAAAATAAAATATTTTTTAGAACATGAGTACCGCAAAAAAGCCTAGCTTGAAATAACAAGTCGAAAGTTGAAATTACAATGACGCAATTAGAATTTGCCCATCACCTAAACGTATATTAAAGAAAATACATAATTGTTTAAATTGCAAATTATTTTGCATTTGTTGACACAGAAAGTGATATTGAAAATTTTCTAAATACCTCGTAAGCTTACAGGTAGTACAGTATTTTTTCAATCCTGCGGTGACGGAGCTTTTAGCGTCACTAAATCTCTGCCTAATAGAAAATTCAGTGACCACACTAGCCATGGTCTTGCTATTCGGTGCCACCATATGTTTGTGGGTGTTTAGCATAGCAAACGAAATCATAAAGTAAGGTTATAAAAGCAACAGTAATAATGATGACTTCACTTAACCATATTTTTGATTTATTAACTCAATGCGTGACAAATTTATTTTGTTGGTGTAACTGTTAATTGTCGATTTTCCTGAAAATTTACCAATCTTCGATGATGGTGCTTAGTGTTACCTGTTCTTGGTCTGTTAAGGTTACACAAACTAAATAACAAATATAAAATAAAAGTGTTCAAGTTGAAAGCAGAACTAAAAATTTGCAAATAAAATTAAAGTTGAATATATATTTTTTAATAATAATCGATTTCAAAGTAGAACTAAAAAGTTCAAAATGGTTAACATAACATGAAACACTATGTATTAAATAGTACATTCACTATTTTCTGTAACCTACACCCACACAAAAAAAGAGAACACTTAAAAAGTGCTCATTCTGTACATAAGAATTAATTAAGTATTTAGTATATTTTTGGAGGATGCAGTAGTAGCTATGTATGTAATGCAGGATTTTGGGTTCTTTTCGCACTGACTATAAAAATATAGTAGGTAGGTTGGTAATTAATTTGTACAGCATGAGCACCTTTTATTGTTTACTTTTAAGTAGGTTTATGTTTAAACAAATGATTTAGGTCTCGATATTAAAATACTTTTCTTCCATTCTTAAGGAATGTATCGGGCATTCATTAGGTTGTAAATAGTGTTAGAATTTCCGAAGTATTTTATGTGATCTTCGCAAATTCAGTGTGTGCTTGGTGCTTTTTTGTTTTGTATTTATTTTATTATTGTAGGTAGTTCGTGTTCTGATATATGTACTCTGTATTCGAGACGAGTTCCACTAGCCCACCATAGGCCTGTTACCCATATAACTAGCTCTGTGATCTACTTACTGGAAACACAGTGTAGTAAAGTAAGCATGGGAGAGTAGGTACCCTAAGTAAACCTTAAACGGACGCGGTCAGGAGAAGTACGTTCGGATGGGTCGTAAGGACCAAATGGGTACTGCGGGGGAGAGGAAACCCACCGTGCTGTGCTAGCGGTGACTCTCCATCTGGTGTTGGCCTCGCCGGGGCAAATGGTTAAGCTAAGTAGACCCCTTGGCGGACATGTGTGAGCTCCGAGTCTCATTCATGTGCATGCCCTTGAGAGCGAGCGATAGACGACGGCCGTTTGAGGTGTCGGACGGGGTCTCAGTGTACCTGTCTAGTATCCGAGGCAAATCCTATTCCTATTCGCGCCTGGACACCTATAAATACAGCCCCGATGGCTTTATGGTGCTCCGGGTTCGCTCATGGACCGGTAACATCGTTCATACATATTGTTCACATACTTTGGGTTGACTCGGATCTCCTGTCCAGAAATGCGCTATACCGGGCGCCTGTAATCTTTGGGTGGGGGATTAACAGCGGTAACGTATTAACTCCGCGGGGCGTATAGCGAGACCGGAGACTAAACAGAAAGGCTCGATCGCTCCAACACAGCGGTGTATTCAGACAGAGGCCGTCGTTTGAGGTGTCGGACCAGCATACTAATCCCTTTTTGCTGGAACTAGAATCCGGGTTGTGTCTCAAGCGACTCTACGAGTCGCCATCAACTCGGATTCTCTACGAAATCGATGACATTGGTGAGACATAGCAGAACTCGCAATTTATTTTCCAACAAAATCTATGCCACAGACAAACTGAAGAACAAATTTATTCAATGATTCAGTAATTAAAAACAGGTATTGGACGTCTCGAATTTGGCACAAAAATTTAAATGTGACGTTTTATAAATTTTTGCAAAAGAATAAAAGCTTTAGTAACAAGCAATTAATCTCCATTCCTGCTAAACCTATATTCATGATAATTTTAATGATTTAAGATAGGTTTTCCAAAATACAAAAAACAACCTTACAAACTACAAAGAACGTACTAGACAACTAATTGCTTTTTGAAAATATGTCAAACATTTTATTAACATTAACTTTTTTCCACATATATGTTTCTACTCACGTTAATTTAAACCCATCATGGTCTTGTTCAAATAAATGCTTGATAATTGGTATTATTGGTTTTTTTGGATAATCTTGTCTTTTTTGTTTGTGGTACTGATCTTCTTCTGCTTGGATGCATATTATCATGCATAAAATGCAGAATGCCTAGAAGCAAACATGGTCAATTTCATTATGGATATAAAAACATATTATTTATAGCAGAGAAATAAAAAAAATAATGAAACCTATTTTTTTTTCTAATTTATTAGCTACTGCGAAGCTATGTGTGTTCTTAAACTAAAGTTAAGATTGCCTTTAAAATATACACTATGAATAGATAGTAGATATTTTAGTAGAGATATTTACTGTTAAAAATTCGTATAAAGTTAAAATACTACAATTTTAAAAATTTAGTCACAAATATCTTTCATTATTATTTATCATGTTAACAGGCGGAATTTCTCGAATATTAGGTTACATTGCATTATTCAATAGCTCAGGTCATTTACAGAAAAAAGACCTTTTGGTGACAATATTAATAATAGCATGAACTAACATCAACGTGCTCTAAAGATAAAACTTGACTAATTGGCATAAAAGTCAACATTTTTTATGGATGCTTTTTGGTTTTTAACAAAAAAACCTCAAAAAGTCGGCAACAAATTGGTTTTTTACCTTTTACATATTATTTACCGCAAACCCGAGTTTGCTACTCTGTGCATTGTTGTAGAGAAATGAAAAACACAAAAGCTACTATACGCGCAATTCCGTTAATTGGTTCCTGATATAATGGAACCTTTACTGGAAATTAAAAACAAATTTAATCGTTTATACTTTTTTTATTTAATAATTAAAACATTCTTTTTAACTAAAAGGCAGATCTGATTATCCCCAGTTTATGTACTAAAAATAAATACTGTAGCCGTGGTAGTTTTTGCAAAATTTCAGTCAAACCTATGAAAAAACTCTTTTTCCAGGGTCTTATTACCTCAACAGATAACCCTAACATTATGAATAAAGCAGGGTAAAAAAGTAGAAGAATTGATCTAGAGTCCCCCTCATCTTAATTTTTCAAAGTTTATAATATAAATACATATTATAATTGAAAAATATTTTGCCTAGACGAGAAATCGATATAATAAATATTGTTTTCTAAATTTTAATTTTATGCAGACAAAAATTTATCTCTATAGCATAATATGAGTGTATTTAATAAATTTAGGAAAATGGAATACCAAAACTCCATGTAGACACAGACTATAATGATGGAGCATTTTTTATATGCAGAAGGCATAGGTTGTTATATGAGCTTTTCCCGTTGGTAAATGATTAAATAAAATATTAAAATATATAGATATTTGTAAAGAAATTCAGATTCACGTTAAGAAATGTTCTATTCTTAATTACTAATAAACGACAAGCCAAATTTCTTTACATATATGTTTTATTATTATATTGAATCATTTACACACGGAAAAATTTTTCATAACAACTTAGGCTTTTTGCATTTGTTATTGTCTGTGTCTAGATGGAGTTTTGGTATTCCATTTTGCTAAATTTATTAAATAATTTCATATAATGCTCGAAATATTAATATCTGTCTGCATAAAATTAAAATTTGTAACAAGATTATTTATCAAAACCAAGTTTCACAGGTACCATCCCTTAGCAATTTCTCGAATGGACTCGTCCAGGTGATCAGTCAAGTACGGCAAATATTTTTCTATTCTTATATGTATTTATACTTTTAAATTTTAGAAAATTTTAGAAAACTGAGATGAGGGGTCTCGAGATCAACTATTCTACCTTCCAGCCATGATTATTCATAATAATAGGCTCATCTGGTGAAGTAACAGTGTTTTAATAGAAGGATATTCAATACGTTTAATTGAAATTCTACAAAAACTAATGGGTCTACAATAATTATTTTCAGAACATAAACTGTGTATGAGAAGATCTACCCTATCAGTGAATAAGAATGTTTTAATTATAAACTAAAAAATATATAAACGATTAATTTATTTTTATAATTTCGAGTAAAGTTTCGATTATCTAATGAACCAATTAACAAAATTGACCGTACAGTAGCAAACAAGTTTTTTCGGGTAGGTATTTTGTAAATCGTAAAAAACTAAATTATTACCGATTTTATGAGGGTTTTTATTAAAAAACAAAAAGGAATTGGCAAAAAATGTTGAAGTTTATGACAATCATTATTATTATTAATCATTAGAAAACGTTGATGTTGGTCTTTTTCTACTATTAATTTTATCACGTATTTTCGTAAATGACCTGGGCTATAATTTAAAATTTTATTACCAATACCTAATGACCTATTATATTCAGATTTTGTTAATGTATTTTAATTAGAGAATACTAGCCTAATATTTTTGCATTATTTCTTCCTTTATGATGACGTTTATATAGTATTTTCTAAATGTACAAATTGGCATGCCGTCACAAATCGCCTGATAATTTGAATTTATGGGTTTTTAATACTAAGCAACTGAGTAAATTTAATATCAAACGTTTGGCAAATTAGTTATTAATATTTCCAAAATATGTTATGTACGTAGACAACTAGTCAAGGGGTGTAGTAAAGTTCTATATTCAACAATTTTTAAGCCGGTATATGTTAAACATTGTGCACATCATATTTAAATCTAGTCTCGAATTTCTTGGAAATGTTTTAACACATTATAAGATGTCTTGGGAATAGCAATGACTGTTTGTATAAGTTCATAGTAAATGCTAAAATCTGCAATAACTTTATAAACAATGGTAAAATTTAAAAATTGTATAAGAAATTAAAAAATATAATACAAGGTTTCAATGAAATTATAAGCAGATGAAATGACAAAAAATAACCAAAAGTAAAATATAAAAGATTCGGAAGGCACATATTATATAGTTAGCACCAGTTTTGCAATAACCTGAAGATGAAAAAAGAGACTACAATTATCAAATTATAATCTTACACATTTTTATCTTTTTCACTAACCCCGTGTCCCGTATGTTCCAGCAGTACTTAAATGTGAGTGAAAAGTACCAAGATCTTAAAAAATGAATGTGCGCGTGATATTTATAAGTAATAAAGTGAACTAAAACATTCTTGTTAAATCATAAAGTACTAGAAAAGTAGTGATATATACAGCAATGACTACAGCTGAAAAGGACATTATTCATATTGTCATGAATCAGATAATCTGCAAATACAAGTAGAAATAAATAGCAAATAAATTTGCAACAGTATGTCTTGCGAAGGCAATAGAATTATAATGATTTAATACAAATGCCAAAAACACTAAACTGACTAGTCAGAGCATTGTTCATGTCTGATGCATTAATTAAGTGTAAACTATAAATATATAACAAATTATACAACGATTTAGAATCACAAAAATGCAAAATCTACTTAACCAGCATAAAAGACAAACACCCAATGATAAGAAGTATGCAGATTTCTCCGAGAACAAAACCATGTCAAAAACATCTAAAATCTAAAATATTGTCACGGGGAATGCAAACTATAGCACAAACAAAATAAAGAACTTAATACAAACTTAATCAGTTGGAAATGTTATAAAAAATAAAACCATTGAATATAGAAATAAAGTAAGCTGATTAATCAGAAACTTATTTAGGTGTATACTGTAAATATATAACGAAATATATAAGGACCCAACCAGTATAAACGACAAACACCGAATGCAAGTACGCAGACGTTTCAGATGACAAAAGAGTGTGAATAACATCTAAAATATTATCACAAAGAATGAGGGCCATAGCAGAAATTAAACAATTAAAAATGCTATGAAGAGTTGATCAGTTAAATATTAAGAGATTGTTTGGAACACCCGCATGTCTAGAATTAAAAAAATTATGTAAATTTGTGCTTAATTGACAAATGGATATCTAACACTATCAAATGACTTAGTTCTTTGAGAACGGAATATAATACAAAAATTAATTAAAAGCTAAAAAATGTATTTAAAAACAAATAAATATTACTTTAATTGTCCTCTTTTAGTTTGAAAAATCACAACTAAATCATCACAATAATAATATCCGCCACCAACAACAATCACCACTGACTGCTTTTAAGAATCACCAGCTTTAATCGGAAGTAACAATCACCTGTAATATCGAAATGTTCATGATGTTAGTGAAATTCAAAACAACTGTGCCTTTTCTACCGACATATTCGGTTTTATATCTTCACCCTCTTCTTGAACAATTTCACGTGCAATAAAGAAATTATTTACCATATGGTGCAGTTTGTAGTGGACATGGACAGTATATTTTCTATTTTAAACGACTGAAAATCACCGGTCGGGTTCCTATTTCAAACAGAACTTGAGGAGAAACTAATTACTTCAACGCAATGTGTGAAAGAATTGCAAATTGTCAATTTGTAGGAAGACCAGTTGGTGTATGTTATCGATTTGGGTTGTTCCGATAGGACATTTATAGTCATATAGTCTGCTATAAATATCTTATAAGTATACAGGTTTTAACAGGAATAATAGTTACGCAATAATGAAAATTACTGTTTGCTTCCGAACTTTGTTATCACAATGCTAATAATTTATTTTTTTATTTATATTTTTGAAGAAGATTGTTGAGATGTTAATGCCTATTACCTACTGAAAATTATAGCCAGGCTTCACCTATTTAATTTTAATATAATCTTATTTGGTCCGTATGTTCCTGATCGTAGAACTAAAAAAAATATAGAGATTGATTTATTTGCGGTTTTTAAAACAACTTTACAAATGAGGTGGTTCTCAATACGTCTGTTAATATGTTTATTATGTGAGACATGGTTTAATACCGTGTTTTAGAAAATCGGAAAAAACCTTGTTCTTTTGTAATAGTAACCTTTGGGGAAGGCTGTATTAATAAATGTACCCAATTGTCTTTGTTCGAATCTGGGGGTGTAACTAATTGACAATATTTTGAAATTAATTCAAAATAAATGTTTGTTAACTAAATTTCTGTTTGAAGTTCTCAATTCCTTTTTATATATTGCGTGTCTACACAAGTTGGTAAATGGTTTTATAAATAATATTTAGATAATGATATAATTTTCATAAAAATAATGTTGCTCAAATGTGAAATACATTTTTTTGGAATATTAAAAATCGTTATTAGAAAACATTTAATTCTGTAAATGAGTCTTCGGGAGTTCTCAAAAGAATAAAAAAACAAGTGAAATAAATTACAGATCTAGAAATTTTGGAAATATGAGAATTAAGTCATGAGAAACTTTCTTATATAAAAAAGCCAGATATAACAAAATATTGAAAAACTGAAGACATGAAACATGTGAAAAATTAAAAACCTTAAAAATCTTAAAAACCATAATTGACACAAACGCAAAGAATGTCAAGGATGAATAAAATGTCAAAAACTAAACTTTATAAATGCCAGGGGGGTTTTAAAATCTCTATAAACCATTTAATCTGGAGAAGGGGATAACAATAGCCCATATCAGATAATATTTTATAAAACGAAATTATTTTTAATGTATTTTCAATTCTATTTATACATTTTTTTGACAATTTTTATTGATATATAACTATCAGAGTCTTTAATCTGTCACCTTTAATTTTTTTTTTCGAATAATAACTATAACTATTTATTATCAAGCAGTAATAACATTGAATTGATTAGTCACAACTGCTAACATTTTACTCTCAACTAGTAATATAATAATCATCCAGGAGTTTCAGGAAAATCTAGCTTACAGAGACTCCAAATCGGGAGTGGTACTGTGTGTAACGCCGTTTCCTTGTGATTCCTAGGATAGAAGCCACACGAAAAAATTCGTAGGTTTACTAAAACTGTCAAAGAAAGTAGGATACTAACTTTTCGTGCGACTTATATCCTAGGAATCACAGAGAAATGGCGTTACACACAGTACGACTCCCGTTTAGGAATCTCTGTGGGCTATATTTTCATGAAACTCCTGGATGTCGGAATTCATTTCGCGATAAAATATTAAATTCATCTATATATTGAGAGGAGCACAACTGATGAAGGTTCTCGACAAGAAACAATATATTGTTTTGCGTTCAATGGATTGAAAAATCTCGAAAAGTTATTATCGTAATATAATGGTATAACCAAAATTTGATCAAAACATATTACGATTCAGATACATAGGGTTAGGGAAGTCAAAATGAGCATAACCTATCATTTGCGTATTTTATGAATGGCTCCCAAACAATGTCTGAAATACTTAAAAAAATGTGAAATATATTAATAATATCAACATATTAAAATATAAGTAACGTGGACAAATTCATAAAATAACTAGAATAGCAAACGTAAAATTCACATTATCAGTGGTTTCAAAATGCCTGACTATAGATATCCGACCCAGATACTCAGATACTAATCCTGTGAGTACCGCTTCTGAAAAATGAAGTTCAAATTTCATTAACAGAAAAATTAAAAAAAAAAATAGAAGATGGCAGAATTTATTGCCCCTAAGAATTTTTTGCTACGTTCGAACTGTCTTTAGTTACTAAGGCTAATATTTACTCTGAAATTATAAACATTATACCCCATGTTTGCTCTTAATTCCAAAACTAAACATGTGGGAAATAGAAAATGAAACTAAAATTAAACATAAAGTATCCCTTTAAATAAGAAAAAACGCCAATACAACATCTGGAGAAGAAATATACACAGATCTAGTTTGATAAGTCATGTAGTAACTGATGGAGTACACTTAAGTACTGGGACATGGACAATATATTACTAATAACAAGAAAATTCAAAGAAAGTGTTTGTATGTTGTTAATAAATATGAAATTGAGACACCCTCTTTAAGTATATATGAAATACGGCAACGCATCTTGCCCAGGGAAATTCAAAAATGACCTGAAAATCAATTATTCAAGAACGAAATAACCAAATTGTCTAATAAAATTGAGGAATCGTGTACAATCAATTACTATTTTCAAACATAATTTATTTAAGGTACCATTGTATTGAATATTTCAGCGTATTCTTATCTCTCTCTCTCTCTCTCTCTCTCTCTCTCTCTCTCTCTCTCTAAACCGTAAATCTCATGTTGCAGACAATTATATGGTACCTTTCTCTAATTTTCCTTTATATAATTTAGTTTATATCATCAAAATTGCCGAAGCCGTTTTTGAATAATCGCTAGCCACACATACAAGAAAAGTTGCCGACGAATTGATAAGTTCGTCCTTTTTGGTAGTCGGTTAATAAATATAGCAGAAACTTTAAAATATGTGCTATTGTATGAGCAAAGAACATTTGCTCGGCTAATCTAAACATCCATTGTTCAAGAACTCTAATTCTTGGTTCTCATTCCAGCTGGTTGATCTTTGGAGCTTTCGTTTACACTAAAAGATCACGAAAGATTGGTTTTGCTCTAGCTCTAGCTCTTTGTTCGTTTGATGTAAATCGACCTTAAGATAAAATTTTAGTAGTACAAACCTTTGTTTATCTAGAAAAACTCAATACGCATTTCCATTCAAATTCGAGTTAACCAGATTCTATCGTATAATTAGGTGTTTATAATAACACTATTTATATGCAACATTATCTTATCATCGGTCGTGTAAAGTCTTAGTTTCATTTGCTATTGAATAGATAGCGCAATATCTGTGGACGCTTTTTTTCTATGATATTGGATGTACAGACGAACCGTTTGTGACAGACTTAAGTAAATATACCAAATAATAATCTATTGTGACTGAAATATATACATAAAATAACTATATATTTACATGGATTAAACTTATGACTTTTTTTTGTAACAGAAAAATGAAAGAAAAACAGACTCCAGAAAAATTAAATTACAAATGTTTGTACTGCCAATATCACAGTTCCTTAGACCCCCTCCTTGTCACATCCCGTCACGCTAACTGAGATCCCCACCACACCTGTGTGCGAACGTATTTTACGACCCCAAATTATTGTGAGGAGAGAAAGGCCATATGAATAATTAGGTCAAGTGCGAGTTGGACTCGCATACTTAGGGTTCCGTATCACCTTCAAAATTCAATTCTAATATTCCAGTTTCAGACAAGCAGGGAATCAGTGAATTTACTTATATTTACCCCTATATCTTTTAAAGGAAGCCTTTTAAATTTATAAAAAATATACACTTTGATTTTCCACACATAGACTTTTTATTTTACCTGCTTCAGGATTCGCTTGATTTTTTTGATTTTTATCAGAATACATATGTGTTTAATTTTCTAATTTGGCCTCCAACAATTAACATTAAAGTTTTATTTTAGTAATAAACTTTCAGAGAAGTCTTTTATAATTTACTGTCTGGGTTTTGAGGCTCTGTAGATTGGAATATAAAGGGCAAAATAGGTCAAGTTTAAATTATTAAATCGGTTATTCAAATTACCAAAAAATACAAATAAATATATTTTTCAAAATTTAGTGTAGTTTCTAAAGTGGGAATTAAGTCGATGTTTAATATTTTTGTTAATATCTTTTAAACAAATGATTTAAAAATATGATATATTTATAATTCACATAATGAGCCTTTTATCTGATATATTACTTGATGCTTTTGAAAATTGAATATTTATTTTCCATTTAATTCTATAATTTGTCCCTAAAATTACTATGGGGGTTTTCTAATAATTTATTTTCCGTTTAATTCTATTATTTGGGGGCCAAATAATAGAATTAGGAATTTTTTCATATTTTTCTAATAATCAAAAAAATAGGTCTTATAGGTTGGGGAATAACGGGAAGAATAGGTAATTTTTTTAAAATATTTTTTAATATATTTTAAAATATTCATTTAAAAAAAATTAAAATAATATACTTGTATTCGTCATAATGAGCCCTGTGATTTATATATTACATGACCGTTAGATACAATTATATTTTTTTATTTTCTATTTAATTCTATAATTTGCCCCCCAAAATAATTAAGGGTTTCTCCTTATTGTTCCAGTAAAGTTCAAATGAGGGGCTATACTTCAATAGTTTTCAAATTTTTTCAGCTTATGTTTTCGGAGATAAGCGGGGGGAGGAATGGGTAATTTTTTTATATTTTTGTTAATATCTTTTAATTAATTTATTTTAAAAATATGAAAAAAATATATTTGTTTTCGTCATAATGCACACTTTCATTTGATATATAACATGATAGGTTAGAAACAATTTTAATTTTATATTTTTCATTTAATTCTATAATTTCCCCCCAAAATGGATATTAGGGGTTTTCCCTTATTTTTCCAGTAAAGTTTTTTCAAAATTTTCCAGCGTATGGTTTCGGAGATAGGGGGGGAGATGGGTAAAATTTTTTATATTTTTGTTAAAATCTTTTAATTAATTTGTTTTTAAAATATGAAAAAAATATATTTGTTTTCGTCATTTGATATATAACATGATGGGTTAGAAACAATTTAAATTTTATATTTTCCATTTAATTTTAGAATTTGCTCCCAAAAATTAATATTAGGGGTTTCTCCTTATTTTTTCCAGTAAAGTTCAGGTGAGGGGCTATACCTGCAATTTTCGTCAAAACTTTCTAGCTTATGGTTTCGGAGATAAGGGGGGAATGGGTAATTTTTTTATATTTTTGTTAATATCTTTTAATTAATTTATTTTAAAAATATTAAAAAAATATGTTTGTTTTTGTCGTAATGAGCCCTTTCATTTGATATATTACAAGATGGGTTTGAAACAATTTTAATTTTATGTTTTCCATTTAATTTTGTAATTTGCCCCCAAAATTAAAAGTAGAAGTTTCTCCTTATTTTTCTAGTAAACTTTAGGTCAGAACCTATATGTCTAATTTTTTTCAAAACTTTACGTTTTATAGTTTCGGCGATAAGGGGGGGGGGGAATGGGTAAATTTTGGTATATTTTCGTTAATATCTTTTTAAATAATTTTTTTCAAAATATGAAAAACATATATTTGTGTTCCTCAGAATGAGACCTTTCATTTGATATATTACATGATGCGTTTGAATTTTTTTTAATTTTTAATTTTTCATTTAATTCTATAATTTGCCCCCAAAATTAATATTAATGGTTTCTCCTTATTTTTCCTGTAAAGTTCGGGCAACGTTCTATATTTCCTATTTTTTTCAAAATTTTAAGCTCAGTAGTTTCGGAGATCAGGGGGGGAACGGTCGATTTTTTTAGTTTTTTTTTAGTACCCCTAAAATCAATTTTTTTTCTTTTACGATACGTACTCCTGATCGGGTCACCTAACTATATATACATTGATACCAAATTTCAACCTCTTCCGTCGAGTAGTTTAGGAGAAAATTGTTGTGATGTGACAGAGGCAGAAATCCGGAGTGATATTATAAGAGTATCCGTATATCGTATATACGGAACCCTAAAAATCATTATGATCTTCAACTCTTCTATCATTCAGGAAATGCTTGTTAATGTGTATGTTGGTTTTGAAACTTTTAACCATCTACGGTAAAGTAGGGGTTTGCTTTTATCTTCTTACCTTGTGTAGTTTCATGTAATTTAGATTCAAGAACTTCCTTAATAAATTGCTTATTTCTTGTTTTCAGTAAAATAGAGGATTGAATCACTACCTATTAAACTTCCTTATTTTTCCAACTTCCCATCTAATACTGATAACAGTTCGCTGGAAAATTACGAGAAATGTGATTCTCAAAGAACATTATTCAATGTTATTTGAAAATACTAAAAATATTGAACATAGGACTAAACTTATCTAGGCTTAACAAATAAGGACAAAGCTTTGTTGCTTAACTGTAGGGTCATGGTATGAGGTAAGGTAAAACTATTAAAAACCTCGCCTCGTTCACCTAGTTTACAACAAACTATGCATGGTTTAAGCCTCTATCTCGTCTCCTTGTAGTTATCTAATCTCATCTCGAATATTGTTATTACAGGAAAGAAATTCTAAGATAATCAACAATAAAATAAGTCTGCTCACTATAATTAATAAATGCATAAGTAGTTGTTTTTGAGATTCTCAATTTTTGAGCATATATTGTACTTCTATTATTCTGCTTAACTCAGATTTATTTTTAACTTTTTGCTGTAATATGTCTGTTTAGCTGTATATTTATTTCCAAGTTATCCATAATGTGGAGTATAGAGATTTCAGTATATTTTTAAGTTTTAATTTGCTATTCTTATTCGCTGGTTTCATAGAATATTTTTCCAATTTTTGCGATTTAAAATTATTTGATTTTAAATTCCTCACTACAATAACTGAAGTTATTTTAAATTATCTCTTGATATGTAAGAATCACTGAGTTTTTCTTCTCCATAACGCTTACACTTGTAGTTGTTGTTTATTGTAAGGTTTTACCTAATGTAAATCGACATTTTAATTTTAAAATTTATTTATTTTAGTTGAAAAAATTAAATAAAATATTTGAAAACAGAAAAAACATATTAAAATGATTAAAAAACCCAATTACGAAATAAAAGATTCCATAGATGAAAACAAGACTTTAATTGTCAAAAAGTGTATTGTTAGGTATGACAAACGTTTTAATATATATATATATATATATATATATATATATATATATATATATATATATATATATATATATATATATATATATGGTCTCGTTATTGCCAAGAAAAATTTAAAAATTTTTTTTTCAGGCGAAACCTAGACGAGACTAGAAAAATCTGCCGCTCGTGAGTAGTCCTGCATTAATCTGATCGCCATCAAAAGTAAACTTTCAAAAAATTCTGTGTTCTAACAATTCCACTTTGTTATTTCAATACATTTGTTGTGTAAGTATTTTTTACAGAACCTTTTGAATGTAAAGAAAAATATATAATTTTTTCGACAGGTTTATTTACAAAAATATATACAAAAAGCGTATAAAATTGTTTTTTTAATACTCCTAATTTCTTCAGGCTTTTTTAGCTGGTTCCTCAGGTTGTGGATGAGCAGCAATGTATTCCAAAGCTCTGGCGATTGCTGCTGGGATTGGAGGTGGTGTTGGGAGGATATCTCCCTGAGGTTGGTAACCATTCTCATCGGCTACGTATTGGATCTGAATTGGTGTTCCATCATCGGCGGTGTACTTAAAAGATCCATGTACTTCTTCACCACCTTCATCTTCTTTTGCACCAGGTTTGAATTGACCTTGTTCTTCAGCTATGATTCCGTTTCCAGTCTCAACACTATTGCAACCAAAAATATATGAAGTCATTAACCGTCTCATTTTAAACAACAGATAAATACTTTATTTTCATATTATGTATTTGGTCCAAAGTGCAAGTTGAAATTTGCAAGTTGAAACTAGCAGAAGTGGCGACTGATTTGAGAAACTGGGACCAGGACACAGCAAATTAGAATGGAATTATGCAAAGAAATGTACTGTTTTTAAAGTAGCTTAAACAGTATTTTCCGTACGCAAAAAAGAATTATATAGTAAAAAAAATAAATGTATAAATTTTTACCTCCATTGGTATGAACCGTCGGCGTTCACTCCTTCATTGTCATATTTGATAATTGGAATAGGTTCGGGTGTAGATCCAGACCCAGGAGCGGCGGGCTTAGCAAAAGCAACGGCAACGAGAGCCAAACTAACAATGATCTGTAAGTAAATATTATTGTATAAAGCTAAAGTCTATATGTGACAATTTAAATATCTTTATAATTTGTAGTAGTTACATTCCTAATTATATTATAATATTTCTAAGCATCATTAAACAAAACGCACCTTAATTGTGGCCGCGGTGCGCAAAAGGTGTATACCAAGCAGTTTAACTGTTTAGGCCGTGGTAGAAAATAGCCAGCCACCAGAGCCATACAATATATATTGGGAGTAATTTAGGATGCTTTTAGCAATATTCCTTTATATTTGGTTTTCCTGTTGGTGGTCAATGTTGTCCACCAGGTTTAGGCTCTATTGTTTGTCAACTAATTAATTAAAATAATCAAATGGGAACCTACGTGTTAAGATAGGTGCTTATTATTATAGAATTGCTTCAGGATAACCAGCACTTTGGTTATGTGGACACTTAATTGGGTCTGACAGTAAAATAGCATGGCCTACTCCATCATAGAAATAAACTGATTTTTTTAGACGGAATTGGATGAAGAAACAAGTTTTTTAGAAAAGTTTTACACTAAATAGAGCTCACATCTGTATTCATTATAATTTGATTAACATCAATTTTACCCCAAGAAAATGCAAAGGAATTATAACTAATTATTTTTCAGACAACGTTTGATCAGTATTTTATGCTATAGAACATTCTATCAAACTCCCGGTAGAAACCAATAATCAATAATTAAAAATAATACTTTGCAAGCACCTAGTTGATAACAATTTCCGCATGGAATTGGTAAACACGAAGACACAATAACATCTCTTCAGGCGTCGTCGCATTTTCCTCTTATTCGTCTTCGTATACTTCTAGTTACAAGACAATTACGGTTTGTACATACTAGTAAAAGATTCTAAACCTTCATTTTAGTGCATGCACCAACTTATGGCAAAATAGTTTATCATTCCGTGGAATATGAGTGATAAACAATGCTATGCTGTGCAGTGTGGTTTCCAAGTCCGGGTATATTGTAATTACTAATCCATATCTAAGAAAAGGCAGCAAAATGGGCAGATATCCATTGGCCAATAATAGAAACCATAGAAATAGATTGTCTTCTAATCGTTGTTTGTGGCAATTTCTTGATTACTTTCATGTTTTTTTGGGCAATAACACCACAGTAGAAATAAAATGACGTATATTGCAGGAATACCAAACGTTTCAAAGTCTATTCTGACTTCGTTGTCAATGGCTTTATATTTATTGATGTAGATTGCAAAATGAAAATTTTCACCAACAAAATCAGAATAGACTTTGAAACGTTTGGTATGCCTGCAATATACCTCGTTTTATGTCTATTGTGGTGTTATTGTCCAAAAAAAACATAAAAGTAATCATAGAAATAGAGGTATGAACATCTGGTTCACATCTATAAGGTTTGTAAAAAAATTGTTATTCTGACCAATTTGTATGGTATACTATGTAAAGTATTTAACGTGAAAATGTTCGATATTTAAGAGTGATTTTTATTAATAAATTTAAATCGTTCTATTGGGTATGATAGCTAAGCTCACTTCAGCATGATTGGAGCGGCAAAAATAATACCTTCTTTAGTTGATTTAATCCGGGAAAAAATATATTATGCTTTTACTGATCCCGTAGTAACTAGTACTTCAGCAATATCAGGTTTCGTCTAAATCATTTAGCGAACTTAAATTCTTGCTAGACACTAAGAACACTAAGTCTGAGGATTATGTTTGATCAGTTTAATAACAGAAATACTGCTAAATAGAACAAAACGTAAATAAAGACATTTCATTTGTTGGAAAAGTAAAAGCAAATGAAATATCGATGCCGTATACCGAATGAGTGCATTATGTGGCACATCTGGAATCATAAGACTATGACCCTATTACAAACATTAGGGTCCGAAATGCATATTGTGCTTTTGAATTTTTCCAATTTTCGATCAGTATTAGAGCATAAATGTATTGATCCAGGTTCATACAATTTTTTTAATTAGTGTCGTTTTGGGGGCACAGAAGAACAAGGAACATACACCCAATGTGATCAATGCCACATAAATGCATTTGAGAAAAATAGTATTACTATAGTTTTTAAATGTTAGATAACAGAAAAATGCTAACACATGAAAGTTGAATAGGGAATACTGATTGTAGTTCTTTTCTAGTGCTTAAGTTTTTCTTGTTATAACTCTCTCTCTCTCTCTCTGTCTCTCTCTCTCTCTCTCTTTGTCTCCCTCTTGGCGAAAGTAAAACAGAGAAGAAAATCTCAACCCAGTATAAAGATAAAAAAGTTTAATGATTGAAACTATTGTTAGTAGGTAACTATTTAAATATGTCACCGTAAAGTAAATGTTTATATCTGCTATTAAACTGTAACTTATATTTCCTAAACATTTGTTAGGAAAAAATATTGTAATACTTCAAATTTATAGAATATAGAAATTAACACTTTAAATATATTGGCAGATATGCGACTTAATTTTAAGGGTACTAATTTGGCCAAATTATAAATTTTCTTTTCCTAAAGTTTACTGACAGACTAAATAGCAATAGACCAAACCTACGACAATATAGTATAGAGGCGGATGAGGCTATACAGCATCTACAAACTTTCTTAGAACTCACTTACCGACACAAAATTCTACTTAGTTAATATGAATTTAATGAATCTATATGATTTCAATATAAACTTATTGACACTATTTTTCACAATTTTCATATTAACAAGAAAACATAACAACACTTTTCCACTGTACCTACCAGTTTCATTTTTGACGAACAATTTGATACACAACTACTACACCTCCAACATGAAGATTTCATTATTTATATTATTTTTTTGGAGGATCCCCCCTTCACGATTGACCGCAGCATCACTTGAATATTTCAATTCATTTGTTTGGCCTAGGCGGCAGATAGCAATACCGTAATTATCATTTGTGTAAATAATCTTGATATGACGTAATAGCGCAGACATTGAAAGAAACACTTTCGTTTACTTGTTGTGTTTCTAACAGTATATTCTTGAAGACATGTTCTTCCGTTTGATGATTAGTAAATGGTGTTAACAAAATAAAATAATATTTCCTCATTGATAAGACAACAAAAAGACTATTCTGAAGATTGAATCAGTTAATCTGATTTTATCATATTCATAACGATTAAATTACAGTCATTACTAATTAAGGGTTTAATTGCTTCTCACTTAAAAAACTTTAAAATACATTTAATAATAATAATTATATGTGAGAACACTTTGTATTTATATTCAATTAACCCATAAATAATTGGATTTCTATGTTACTGTTATGAACATCTCTTTAAAAGGTTAATATGCACAACAGTTTGAAATAATATGAACTTTATTACTCAGTCAAACCAACTGATTAAAGAAGAATTATTTAAATAATGTATTGTGATGCAAGATTTCCGTTTACGTATGTTCATTAAATTTTAATGATAGGTGTTCAGAGATTAAACTTTCGATTTAAAATATAGAATTTTTTAAGAGTATGAATATGGTGATTATACAGTCATTTTTACATGCAGTTTTGCACACTCTAATACAGATCTTATAACAATAGCAATATTATGTTCTGCCCATTAATTTTTGTGATATATTTTATGGTTGGTTTTACAATTTGCCTAGAAAAATAATGTGCATTTAATCTAGAGCATTAAAATAATGTACAAAATTTATTTTGATTGAAATAACCAGCAGGTGCTTATAACCATTTTCGAATTTAAAATTCATGAAAAAATGCCGAAACAGATTTATGTAGTCAAAATTTTAAAAGACCTGATAGTTATTTGATAAAAATTTCTTTCTTTATGTCCATAAAGTGGCACAAAAGCGCTTCTGTAAACACTGTGAGGCTTAGTACATGGTCTGTTTGAGATTGTTTTTAGACAATACTTCTGTTAGGGAAACCTTCATCAGTTGCGCTGTCCAGAAAACAATGTTCTGTCGAATAAAAGTATTTAAGCACTTTTGGGGAAATGACACCACAATTCAGGAAAATACTGTATATTTCCAAACGTTTCGGGGTCTAGGTCAGACCCTGTTCTCAATTGCAAGAAAAGCATAATTTTAAAATTTAAAATTAAAAATTGTTTGTCAATTGTATACTTATATCGCCTCTACCAGAAATTAATTTGATAAGGTATAGAGTAGCACAGAAACTTATAAAAATCATGTAAAAATAATGTTCTGCCAAATTGGAACAATTAGAAAGGTGTGATCTGCAGATTGTTATGTGGCGCTCATAGGTGAGACTTTGTGTTTATTCGCCAAAAAATAGTATTAAAGAATTTTGTTGATTCAGTGATCTCATTAAAATTATATGGGAAAACCTAGGAAAACCTTATAAACTACCCCGATATGGGGATTTGGAGATAACCATTAGCAATATATTCCTTAATTATTGGCAACCAGGAACAATTGAATTCTATGGAGGTAGTAGCGATACATTCGTATGCATTTAACAAAATTAAAACATACACTTTTAGTTTTCGTTTTATTTTACACAAAGAAGAACACACGACGAAACCAAAATTCTGTCGTTCCTTATAACAAAATCTCACCTATTATTACATGATCTTTCGAAGTTTCTGTGTTGCCCTGTATATTATCAAATTAAGTTCTCTTAGTTACGTCATAAATCCAATACAATTGTCAAATATTTTTTATTTTTTAATTTTAAAATTGTGCAGCTATGAAGCTTCTTTTATATTGACAACGGGGTCTATCTAGACCCAGCAACACTTGTGAAATAATTTCGTGAATTGTGGTGTCATTTCCCAAAAAAGTGCTTAAACAGTAAAATATAACCCTCGCCATATATGTAAATATTTCTTAAGATTGTCTAGTATTAACCAACTATTAATTCTAAAAAAAAATGATTATTAGAAATGATTGAAATGGTATACATTGAAAATTATAATGCTGGTAAGTGCACTAATAGACAACTTTAATTGAGTCAAATAAGTGACTTTTAATCTGACCAGAAATATTTCAAGCAATTACTGTTGGGTAATTATCTTCAATTAGACAAGAGGCAAATGAATAAAGTACTATGATACTTGTTCCAAGTATCAATATACAGGGTGTCCCAAAAGTCCCGGAACGGCATTTTATCTCGGCGGGAAAGCATTTTAGAGAAAAATGTTTCAAACAAAACTTATAGGATTCGTCCTTGGCGATCGAATTTGACCTTGACCTTCAAGGTCATTTCAAGGTCAAGTCGATTTTTTGTAATGGGACTACATATTTCTGACCTCGGAAATGAAAAGATCGGAAAATTTTACGTTCAAATATGTTCTTGACCATTTTTATAACTTGACCTCTGGTGATCAGTAATATAACCGAAATAATGACTGTTACACGACGTAGGCACTGTCCAATAACTAGCTACAGTATCAAATTTTTCAGGTTCATATCAATAGCTTTCTTTAATAAGTAACACACTTAACTTAACACAAACGATTAAATTGCAAAAATCATTATACGAATTTCAAAGTGAAATTCTAATATAATACGTATGCATTTTTATACACTACTGTATAACGTGGGAATGTTATTTAGTGTAGCATTCTTAATAGATCCACTTTTTCCCATAACCAAAGGGGTAACAGAAATTACATGCAACGGCTACAGATTCGGAACGTCTGTGTGGTAATTCTCTCGAAAATCCTAGATGTAGGTCTTTACATCTCGCATCTTCAAACCAAAGGGGTTCTGTAATAATCGTTTTGATAGTTGTGTTATTTTAACATTTAAAGCAGGCTTGTTTAGTTACTTTGAATTATTGGCATATCTAACATGTTATCACTCAAATTATGTGACCAAATATAATATGCATGATTTTAAAGTTTAATAAAACATGGTTTTCTGTAGCAAAGGACTGAAGTATTTATTGAATTGTAATGTATACATGTATGAAACAAAAGATCTTTTAAATGACCGCCACCGCTCTACTGGCACATGTGTACTCTTTTGACAAAATATGTAATGGCATTATTTGATTAATGTAGTGGCCGTCAGTGCTTCTATGTTCGTGTGCTTTGTAGGATAAACATGTGACTTGAGATAAAGGTCGGGATTTTGAACAATATATTGTCCAAATTAAATATACCTATATATATATATATATATATATATATATATATATATATATATATATATATTTGGACAGTATTTCTATATATAAAAGAGAAATAAATTTAAACCACGGATAATTCCGTTTAGAAACCGTGTGCAATTAATATATATATATATATATATATATATATATATATATATATATATTCTTATCTCTCTCTCTCTCTTCCTCTCCCTCTTTCTTTCTCTCTCTCCCTCTCTCTAATTAGCTAATTAGTATTTTTCAATATTTTCCACATATTTTTCAACTTTTTTATTTGTTTCATTAAATGGACCACTTTCTATAAGTATAACTACAATTCACTCCATACGACGTTCGAGGATCGCAGCGAGCTACGATCGATTACTTTTATAATTTTAGTTCGCCCCATGTGTCAAGTATAAGCAAATACTTACGTTCTACACTTTATAACATTGTTTTAACCACCCTGTAAAACTATAGTTTTATGTCACTCTTATTTCAACCTATATGCCACCCAAAACAACATTTGAACTTTAATTCTATGCCACCTTATATTTTTAATTATCCTATATATGTTTATGTACCACTCGCATATATTTGTAAGATTTTTCACCTGTATAAATGTAATTTTACTTAGCGCTATAATTCAGCTGTGCAAGTTGCTTGCTGCTTGAATCTCAGTGCACGCATACACTCGCACACCTACCACCGCATATCTTATAATCTTGTGGAAAAGATCGTTCACATAACAATTTTTCTTTTGAATACACTAATGGAATATTTTGTACTATTTCACACGACTGCAGGCCCTGTAAAATGATAATCGTTACAAATACCCGATAGAGTGTATCCTCGATGGCATATCTTGACATTTAAGCTAGATATTAATGATGAAAATTTGACATTTACATTGATGTTTACCATTTTTTGCACATATTTCCCCAATTTTCAGTAAAACGCTGTTTTACCTTATAGAAAATTATACAGATCACCTCTTTGAAAAAAAAAAACAATTTAAAATATTTTATTTGAGTGAGGCGTTTTAGAGGCCTTTAGTTAGTGTTTTTTCTGATTTTCTTTGAAACCGTATATCAAAATTGCCCAAGCCGTTATGAATAATCACTGAGCATACATGAAAAAAACGTGCCCACGAATTTGTAACCTCCTTTTTGGAAGTCGGTTAAAAAATAATATATGCCCTCTATGACGATATTATGGCCCACACAGTATATAATATAAAGCACATCCAAAAAATTAATACATAAACCATATATTAATTGTACAATAACATCTTACGTTTTTAAACCTGTAATAAATAATGACTATTTCTAAAATAATACATATATCGAATTTTTAAAACACCTGTTAATTCAACAAAATTTATGTTAAATAGTGTACAAATCATGGTTTTTACAATAGACAGAAATAAAACACGTCTTTCCAGAGAAATTTAATATCAAAAATAAGGTATTTTCGAAGTTTAACACCCTTTATCCGGAAAACTAGTCATAGAATCTGTTAGAGCGCAGTCTGTTCGTCAGAACATCAAAAATTTTGACGGAAGTCTATTTTTCCATAAGAACGGTGCCTGGTAGTTTCCGAAGACAAAATAAGGGATCACTTTAAACAATTATCTTCAATATGAAATTGGGTGTAAATATTATGGGTCAAGGTTATGTTCAAAGTAGTATCTAAATACAACATTTTCTTTGTAATGCATTCTTGAAGAGTTATACCTCTGCATCCTCAAAATCGCCATTTAAATTCTAAAGTACCTGGGTGACCGAGCTTCAGTCGTAAATTCAAGGTTTTATCATAAACGTACATATGTATAACCAACTAATCGGACATTTGCTATGTAAACTAATTTAAACTTAATATTTTTTCTTACATTTCTTATTTACATGGTGCTACTACAATTTAACTCCCCCCCTATATTCCAACCACCCTATATGTGCAACTTCTTACGAAAAATCCATCTAATTTTATTTTTTAACATTTTTTAAATCATGCTACACAATTCCACTCGATTCCTTATTCCAACAACCCTGTATATCTGACCGCTTTTGGACATTCTACAAACACTTTTGTTTCCAAATTCTTTCATTTGTATTTTAACATTTTTGTAAACACTTTGTATAACTATAATTCCGCTCCACCCTACATATGCAACTTTTTACAGGCTACCTGTATATGCATTTGTTTATGGCCACTTATTGTAATTTTTTTTGAACCCCATGAATAATTATAATTCCAGTACATCCTATATTGCAACCATCCTATAAATGCAAATGCTAATAAGCTACCCTATAGGTAAAACATTCTATTAACATTTTTTTAGCGACCTGCATAACAATACTTTTACTCCGCCCTGTATGTCAGCTATCATTAATTTCCAAGCCTACACAATCATTTATTCTCGCTTTTTTCTAGCTATACTATAATTCCATTTGACGTTATATTTTAACCATCCTGCATAGCAACTCTTATGGACCATGTAACATATTTTGTTAGACCCTGCATAATAAGGATGTATATGAATCTCCATAATCAATTGTGAAGATTAGCTCCATTTTAAGTTGTATAATAATAATCCAACTCTCAGGAAAGATCCTATTAGTTCAGCGTAGCGACGTATAATATTTTTTCTATTATGTAAATTCATCTTGTTTAAAAAATTAGGCAGTAGTTTTATAAATACTACATTTGCTTAACAGTCATAATGAATCGACCAGCAGTTATATTGTTCATATTTTGGTAGTTCAACACAAATGATATTACTGTTTTGTTTTTGAAATAATTTGATATATGGTGGATTACCTTGTCGGTAATGTATTATGCTTTTTATTAAAAATTTCTGTAGGTTTAGTTTTCATATAATTAGGCAAATCAATTTCCGATGGTGACCGGTGTCAGTCATATATTTTAGCCATTCATCCAATTAGTTTTGGTTTTTATTCCAATATCTGAAATATATGCAAATAAGACAATTATATTTTTGTATCAATTTTATATAAAAATAATGATATCCTCAAATTAATGTCTATATTATTATTTTTAAAAATTTTGTTAATCAGTTTTTTCCTTGGGAAAAGTTTCAGAAGTACTTAAGGTTCTTTATTGCTTTTTTACCTAGTTGCTTTATAAGGTAAAAACATCTGAGTTATTAGTTCTATCGATAATAAGTACTTTTTTATTATGTACAATACTATTAAATGTCGTTTTTATTCCAATTTCTTTCAAAATAATTTTTTTCAAGGCTTTAATGAAAGTTTGTATTTTTCAAAATTGTGCTTATAATGTATTTCGTTTACATGTTCTATGAAAATTCTGAATATCCCATTGGCATCTTGAAACCTTCTGCTCCAGTATTATTTATTGGCTTTGACTTATTTGAAATTTAAAAATTTAATATATGACAAAGTATAGTCCACTTCGACTACTCCATACCATTCGTCTTTTGAACCTGAGCTTGAACATAAATCTTGCGTAGTTTATATTGCCATATGCAATTATTCATGATTTTATAAAGTTTTATAGAATACAGATTTAAAATGTACATACTTAAAACTACCATTCTGTATTTTTTAATAAAATTTTTTTAAGTGATATGTGATAGGCATGTAACTGAGGATTAAATTAAGGTCTGAAGAGGTAATACGGTGAATTTTAATTGATATATATTTTGTTTTTTTTTTGTTTTATTGCTTTTTTGTCAAAAATTCGAGTAACCTAATTTTTTTATAATATTTTGCTAAGTTTTAGCTCAAGTGACTCTTTTTAAAAGTCATTTTGTAAAATTAAAATGTTTAATATAGTTTTCTAGCAAAAAATGTTTTGTTTTTCTGTTATTTAATGTTAAGTACCTAAATTAATGTACCGTAGAATGGGGTATATTTAATCAGTTTTATAATTAAAACAATTTTTTTTAATATATAAAACTAAATGTAAATATCGGTTTTGTCTGCAGTGTCCATTTCTTTCATAAAAATATTATTTTTTGAGAAAAAAAATAAAATGTCGGTGATCAATTTTAAACTGCAATCACGGTTAGTGCGACATCGTCGTCAATTTTTCTTACAGTATTCCCAACCAGGAAAGGAAAACACAAATAATAGTTTTGTAAATGCATCCATTGGTCTAGGAATTATATCGCTTTTATGTATTTGGGGTAACTCTGACTAAGAAAAACAAAGAAATTTTACGAAGTAATCAACTTTATTATGAAAATGCATAATTTTTGCCTTAAAAATATCTTATAAACATTTACAAAATGTTATTAAATCTTGGCTTATTGTAACCATTATACAAATCAGTTCATTGCATTAACCCAATCTGTACTTTTCGCTGCTGATTTCAACATCACATTCTCTTCATGTTCGGAGAAAACTGATTGTGCATCAGGTCTTTTTACAAATTTTCCATGGTACTTGTTATATATTGTTCCATAGGGAATATTATACTTTCCAGACGCTCAATGTAACGTCAATCGGTTTTTAATTACTTCCCTAATAGTCTTATTCAGGATCTCTTCGAAATTCTGGGTCCTAAACGCTTTTTATAGGTCCTTGACATAATGCTACAACAATAAAAAACATCATTGTTAATAAAACGACTTAAAATCATTAGTCAGTTTAAGTAACTCAAACTAAATAACCTCATGGGCTAACATCGATCATTGACCAAGGTAAACCCGTACAACATATGCCAACTAAAAACCACTGAACTTCGAGTTTATGGCTTGCAATAAAGGTCGTTATTATAGCTGAATAAACTTGTGTTCAGGTGAATTGCATACATTTGATGTGTTAGTCATACTGAAAGTTGTAGTTTAGAATTTATTCAAGCTTTCAATTAGAAAAAACTAGTACTTAGTTATATTACATATTCTTTTACAAGTCGGCACAGATCCATCCACTGCGACTCATAACATGATAGAAGTGACGTTTAGTGCTGCCAAGCGTAAAAAAAGAATGGATTCAAAGTAACCCCATTCCAAGATACCCCCAAAATAACAGGCCAACTTTAATCTATATTTTGAATTGAATGTACTTAGGGCAATCATGACAAATCTTTCGCCTTTCTATTTTAATATGTAATTTGCAAAAAACATTCAAAAAACGGTTTTGCTCTAGGCAATATATATTGTACAGAAAAACTAACTGACCAATCGATTTCTGAGTTAATCATCAATTTTACGAGAAAGTTTTCCTATAAAAAGGTAACAAGTATCCTATGAAATTATTTTACTACACTCTAAACTACTTAACTTAACGTGTTTTCCAGGAATCACTGTGAGGGAAGAAAACCCAAGAACTAACGATAAAAATAGGAATTTACCCCTACAATCTTTCACAAACGACAAAAAAAACTGTATAAGTTGTCCAAAAACTAACAATAAGCTATAAACAAAAAATAAACAACTTCATATTACCTAAAATATGTGTATGTATACATACATATTTTTTTTATTGGTTTTAATTTGAAGATGATGAAGAAATGGTAACCTGCAGATCTCTGAGTTCATCATTTTTCGTTAGTAAGGATGAACCTGGCTTAAAAAAATTTTCCAACATTGTTTGTCTTGCCTTCTTATCTATTTCGCTCTTCAGTGATTTAAAACAGCGGATGGGTGAGTTAATTCCTCGAGAAATTTTAGCGCTACGTTCGACGTCAGGATAGTTTTCAAGGAGGACTTTTATTTCTTGTTCGAAATAGGAAAAAGCTTTTGTTATTAGCTATCTGAATACAACTGGCTCTGTCTCTTCATCAAATGCCGGTTCTGCTTGCAACTGAATGAGTTCCCGTCTGTTACCCTGACGCTAAGGCCAGGCTGACGGGATTTCACGCCTGGCCTATGCGTGCAATTGTTACGAGCTATATAGGATTATAGACGTATGCTCACAAAAAATTTACTTCTTTTTTACGAGAAAACTCTGGACGTATTAACACTAAACTAAAGGTACCATCTACAGTTAAAGACGACGTAGTTACCTACACTTTAATTATTGTATGTGTTTAAAGACATTTTTATTTATAAGTCATATTCAGACGTCATGGTCATGGAGTCCAAAATGACACCGATGGTGAGACTGAAGAGGATTGATAAAATCCTGAATTTTGATGTGGGTTTTATGAGTAGCTCTCACTTGACATTTTCATTTTTACTAATTCTGGACTCTACCATTATTATCGAACATTGAAGACAAAGACTAACTTCAACACTATTGAGTCATCTTCAACTTAATGATTGATAAGTGCAAACACGACAGCGCTTATAACTCTCTTCATCCTTGCGACAATAGGTAAGCACTTTCAGATTATATTTCTCAGGGGCAATGGCATACGTTTAAATGTCCGGATGTTAAGGATTAAGTTAATTCATGTTTATACATTAATTTCATGAGGTATACAGCCGCGGTATTTTCACTTCATAAACTGTTTACTCGTTAAAATTTAATTAACATCTTCAATGTTAGTATTAACAAAAACTTAATACAATTAACACTTTAAACATTTTTCGTCATATACTTTATATAAAGCAAGCTTCAAAAATGCCTGCAGTACATTGTTGAGTATTAGATATGCTTCTGGTGGATGTATATTTTGATCCTAAACTATTCTACAATGTCAGTATAAGGTTCAAAAGATTTATGCTTTTTTATTATAGAATCAATTTGAACACTTGAAGGCATTCATACAATTTTAACAAACGAATCAACACCAATAAGCACTACTTCGAATTGCCTTGCACAGTTGGTAGTTAATAACAAATCTCATTTTGGAAAGGTTATTATATGTACAATACAATTGAAGCCTACAAATTTCAGGAAGTCAAGTACAGAACAGCATTTATAATAAGTTATCGGTGAGAAGCATTTGTTCCAAAGACTGGTTATCTAAAATGTAACATAAAGGTGGTAAACTTGCGAAAATGGTGTTGTACCGTTCTCACATAGTTCCTATTATTAAAGCTCGCCATTGCTATTTAGAACGATATTCGAGGAAATTTCTGTCCGATAATTATTACGGGCTATTTTATTACAATACGGGATTAGATATACTAAACTGGGATGATATGTGATGGTTGCTGGACGGGAATCACGAACCAGGAATGAAGAGACATTATTACCAACTTGAGGAATACATCGTTGCTTAAAATGGAAACCATTATGGGTTGTACCTTCTCTGGGGCATCTCAAGATCTATTCAGTTTCAGGTCGTGGAGGCTTGTTTCGCAACCGTCTTGTTTTTATTTTCATCCTTATGGCGTTTTAGTGCTTATCTCCTTTGGGTTAAATCGTCTTATTGGTTTGTCCCACATAAGTCCCGTGGCAAATAGAATTTTGGACATTACTTCTTGCACTAATGGGACCTCATCTTCGGATTTCTTAACGCCGCGGCGCCGACCTGATTTTACTACCTATCCTGAAAATTGTGTTAATATTGTACCTACGTAAATATTGGAATGCTGTCCTCAGTTCACTTGAGATACAATATTCGATTGTTGTGGCTGATACTTGATGTAAGTCTATGTTGAGAAACATACAAACGAAAATACATTTTGAGATTTATACTTTATTTTGACACAACGACACCTGTTTCGGCATACAATGCTTTTAAGTTTCACAAAATACTTTTTTTGTACACCCCAGATTAACAATTATTATCTACTCTTGACTTGTTTTTCTAAATATATTTGGATACGGTATTTGAAGTTTTGTAACTAATATTTATGTCCTATTATTCTAAAAATGATTTAATATTATTACTTCTTTCATCCAGTGAAAATAAAATTCAAAATTTCTGGCATAACATATTTAAATTTGAAGACGCGAGATGTAAGACCGACATCTAGGATTCTCGAGAGAATCAGCACACAAAGGTTCCGAATCTGGAGCCGTTCCGTGTAATTGCTGTTCTCTCTCAACTCCTAGGACAGAATGTCACGATAAAATTTTTCAGGTTACTTCACCTGTCAGACATTCAATTGTGGGAAGCGCAACTGATGAAGGTTCCCTAACCAGAAACAGTATGTATTATATTGATATATAATATATATTGTCTTGCGTACAAAGGAATGACACTTATGTGCTCGAAGAGAGTATTAAAATTTCAATATCTCTGACAGGTGAAGTAACAGCTGAAAAATTTTATCGTGACATTCTGTCCTAGGAGTTGAGAGAGAACAGCAATTTTGTACACGGAACGGCTCCAGATTCGGAACCTCTGTGTACTGATTCTCTAGAAAATCCTAGATGTCGGTCTTACATCTCGCGTCTTCAAATTTAACGAAATGCATCAAATGCATAAAGAGGTGTTCGAGAGGACATTCATTTGTGGGAAGCGCAACTGATGAAGGTTCCCTATGTCCAGAAACAGTATGTATTAAATTAATATATAATATATATTGATATATAATATATATTGTCTTGCGTACAAAGGAATGACACCTCTAAGAGAGTATAACATATTTAATTGATGTGTTCTGGATAAGAGATAACTATCAGAGCTGTAACTTATTGTAATGTTTTTATTTTCACACTCGGGTTCAGTTCAGTTCGTGGATTTATTTAAACACACAGTGTAACTCACTATAAGTTATTTATTTCCACTACTTTAATTTGTATTCACAGAACTATTTACAATTTATCTTTACTATAAGTCAATCGAATATTGAATGAATTCTATCGCCAGCTGTCCGGATTTTTATATTTTTCCTCGGAATTCTCTAGTAGTTTCTTAACCATTTTATTAATATCGAGGAATTTCCATTAGCCCCAGCTGCGGCGGCCGCAGGTCGGCAGACCAACATTTCGGGTTCCACGAAATATCGGATGAATTCCAGTCACATTATTCGGTTAGCTGAAAAGTCTATGGAGGTGTGAGGTATTTTAAATATTTCAAGTTTCATTTTAAAATTGGATTTAGATTAATGTTAGTTTATAAACAACTTTGTTTCATAACATTTTAATGAAAATAATAACTAATAGCACTTCTCTCTTGAGGCATTTTCTTTTTTCCCAATTTATTAACACCCTGTAGATGTTTTTGCAATTTTTTTAATGCATATTAATTTGCTCGACCACTAAAACTTTTCATATAGAATGACTATTTGTCGTTAAATGAAAAATATTTTTTCCTCTTGTGCACACTATCCGCGGACTCACCAATATAAACTTACACGTTATCTAAATGTTAAAAAATTAATAAAAATTGTACCAGAAACATGTATAATTTTGTTATTTTAGATTTTCGGTTTCCTAGTTTCAACTATTAGTAGTTAAGTACATTTTTGGGGAAAACAACATGACAGTTGGATAAAAATTGTATATATGTAAATCCAAACGTTTCAAAGTCAGAATTATAATGAAACAAAAATTATGAATTGAACGATTGGCAGTTTTTAAATCTAAAACTCAGACTGTATGTTGATATTTTTATTTACAACAGTAATTTGTGGAATATTTTCTGTGTTTTTATTGTGTAATAATATCTTTTAGACATTTTTTAATCCACCAAATGCATGACAATATTTTGTTTCCAATCGAGAACCTTCATCAGTTGTATTACACTCAACTGATTGAAATTTCGAATACTTATTTATGTATTTAGTACATATAACTGAATTAATTATAGTGAATTCTAAAAATTTCATTTAAGTGATTCTATCTTAGGAAACCGACGGAAACAGCGTTACACACAATATGACTCGCTCTCGCTCTCTGGGAGCTAGATTTCCTTAAAGCTCCTAGATGTTGAAATTCACTTCAAGATTAAATATTTATATTAAGGTGAGCAGTGACTTACATGTATTTATATTTTGAATGTTTATCTGGGATTTTCTCTCCTCGCAATGGTTTCTGAAAAATACAAATAAGTTAAGTACTTGAATATCAAGGTGTAGTATCTTAGGGCAGTTTGTGGAAACTGCCCGGAACACTGTTGCCCTCTTATAGAAAAAACTCTCCCGCAGGATTAATTGTGAGAAAGTAGGTCTACAGATTTGTCAACTAGTATTCCAGTATAATATGTTGTGTATTTTGTGTTGTACTTATCTGTTTTTTTAGTGACGTTTCGATTCCTTATCAGGAATCGTTGTCGAACAATGTTTGCTTGAATGTTTTGCACTATATTCGCTTGACTTTTTTGGTAATGTCAATTGACTGATTAATTGACTTTGAAGTTTCCTTTTTGATGTTCAATCTTCAGAAGGTATCTCTACAGAGGGTGTCCCGATTTCTCCATTATTTAACAACATGCAGACACTTTCTTTGATTTTTCTTTTTCTGCTATGTTCTTCTTTAAGTGGTATTTTTGTCTTATTCCAGTCAATTTTGTGTGTACCATTATCCGTGAGTACATGATTTGCCAATCTTGATCTGTCTATATGTCTTCTTGAGACGTTGTATTAGTGCTCTTTTGTTCTAATTTGGAGAGGTCTTGATGTCTCACCGGTATATATTTTTCCGCAAGGCACAAGGTACACTGTACACACAATTTTTGGAACTTTGAGTACCGTTTTCCGGTTTTGTTTTTGTCATATTTGATCTTAAAGTATTATTTGTTTTAAAAATCGTTTTTACTTGGTATTTATTGCCAATACGTTTAACTTTTTCGGAAAGGCCGGAAACATAAGGAATAGCGTTTATAATTGTAGAGTTAATATCAGTTTGTGTGTTGTTATTTAAATTGGAGGTATTGTGTATTGCTTGTGTCGTTTGTTGGTTTCTTCATTTTTTCTCGATTTGGTAAATTGTTTTGTTTATGAAATATCTTGGGTATTCGTTTTGTTCTAAAACTTCCTTTATCAAACATAACTCTCTCTCAAAAATTTCCTTTGTTGCTGAAACTGCTTTGGCTCTGTCATATAAGGATTTAATGACTCCTTTTTTTTCCATTTAAAGAATGATTTGAACAAAAATTCAAATATCTATTAGTATGCGTTGGTTTCCTCTAAATGCTCGTAGTGAAATAGTTGTTTGATCGGTCAACCAACACGTCTAAAAATGGAAGCTTATTTCTATTTTCTATTTCAATGGTAAATTTAATTGTAGATTCTTTGTTATTGATCGTGTCTAAGAAGCAGTATAAGTCGTCTATGCTATGTTCCCATATTGCAAAAATATCATCAACGTAGCGCCACCGGACTTTAGGTTTTTTGAAGAATTAAAGATAAAAGTTTCCTCAAAGTATTTCATAAATATATTACTTACTATGGGTGACAAAGAAGAACCCAGAGCCAGTCCAAAATCTTGTCTGTAGAAACTTTCTTCATATTGAAAATATGTTGTTTTTAAACAAAGTTCCATAAACTTTACTATTGTATTAACTGATAATTTTGTTCTTTCTTGAAGTGAATTATTAAGTTCTAATTTATCTTTAATAATTTAAATAGATTTATCTGCTGGTACATTGCTGAATAAACTGACAACATCAAAACTTACCAAAATTTCATGGTTGATAATATTTTTGCAATATGGGAACATAGCATAGACGATATACTGCTTTTTAGACACGATTAACAAAGAATCTACAATTAAATTTACTATTGAAATAGAAAATGGAAATAAACTTCAATTTTTAGACGTGTTGGTTGACCGATCAAACAACAATTTCACTACGAGCATTTATAGGAAACCAACGCATACCAATAGATATTTGAATTTTTATTCAAATCATTCTTTAAATGTAAAAAAGGAGTCATTAAAGCCTTATATGACAGAGCCAAAGCAGTTTCAGCAACAAAGGAAATTTTTGAGAAAGAGTTGTGTTTGATAAAGGAAGTTTCAGAACAAAACGAATACCCAAGATATTTCATAAACAAAACAATTTACCAAATCCAGAAAAAACAAAGAAACCAACAAACGAGACAAGCAACACAAAATACTTCCAATTTAAATAACAACACACCAACTGATATTAACTCTACAATTATAAACGTTATTCCTTATGTTTCCGGCCCTCTACGAAAAAATTAAACGTATTGGCAATAAATACCAAGTAAAAACGATTTTTAAAACAAATAATACTTTAAGATCAAATTTGACAAAAACCGGAAAACGGTACTCAAAGTTCCAAAAATTGTGTACAGTGTACATTGTGCCTGCGGAAAAACATATACCGGTGAGACTCAAGACCTCTCCAAATTAGAACAAAAGATGCAACATCTCAAGAAGACTTATTGACAGATCAAGATTGGCAAATCATATACTCATGGATAATGGTACATACAAAATGGACTGGAATAAGACAAAAATACTACTTAAAGAAGAACATACCAAAAAAAGAAAAATCAAAGAAAGTGTCTGCATGTTGTTGAATAATGGAGAAATCGGGACAATCTCTATAGAGATACCGGTTGCATGGCAACAACTTCTGACGAATGAACATCAAAAAGGAAACTTAAAAGTCAATTAATCAGTCAATTGACATTACAAAAAAGTCAAGCGTATATAGTGCAAAACATTCAAGCAAACATTGTTCGACAACGATTCCTGATAAGGAATCGAAACGTCACAAAAAAAAAACAGATAAGTACTACACAAAATACACAACATATTATACTGGAATACTAGTTGACAAATCTGTAGACCTACTTTCTCACAGTTAATCCTGCGGGAGAGTTTTTTCTATAAGAGGGCAACTAGTGTTCCGGGCAGTTTCCACAAACTGCCCTTAGATACTACACCATTGATATTCAAGTACTTAACTTATCTGTATTTTTCAGAAACCATTGCGAGGAGAGAAAATCCCAGATGAACATTCAAAATAGTCATTTACCTCCTCAATCATTTAGAAACTACATATGTATTTATATACTATGAAGTACATAACTAATTAGTTAAATGAGGCGCATCTAATGAATCTTCTCGACCACAAACAAGAGTTTTATGTGCAATTGATTCTAAAATCTTGAAAAGATTCTATAGTTGTTGGTTTTTTCGTTGCCTCTACAATATGTTGACTTGAAATAATTTAATTGATTCATTACTATAATAATAATAATTATCTCTATTTAGCACTTAGCTAATACAAACACAGATACATTACATTCAAAACAAAAGGTACTCGTAAGTTAGCATATGCAAATTTAAACAAATAACGAAATACTTCCTTCTTAAAAATACATAAAGTAGGTCCGCATTTGATTATTTCGGGCAGACTATTAATAAGTTGTATACCTTCAAAAAGCAATGACTTTTGTAATGTTTCACTTTTTACACCCTGAATATTGTAATTTTGCCTCGATCCAATATTGTAAACCATAAAAATGTTCGATTTTAAATAATAATTTTTTTAATTAGGTTGGTAGTTGCCCATGAGTTAGTGCATGTAGCATAGCATTTATTGAAGTATATTTGCTACAGTTTAGAATAATGCCCATGGCTCGGTTTTGTAGTAACTGCAGTTTGTTCATAATTTCCTGTATACAAGATATGAACAGAGAACTTTAATAGTTAAAATGGCTTAAAATGTGGTATTATAAACTAAAATTTTCACCCAGTTAGAAGGGTTTCTTGAAATCCTTTGCAGGTACTCTAACTTTTTACCTATTTTTCTACATAACTAATAACCATGACTAATGAAATATAATTGTAGATCTAAAATAACACCTAAATATTTTATTTCATTTACCATTTCTGTAGAGAATGTATGTGACGAGTTAAATCAGTATCCAGGAATTTTTTACAAATAGTCTTTAAACCTATTATCATCATACAGTTTGTCTTTGCTGTATTTAATTTTAACTTATTTTCACACAACCAGTTGTAGAATATTTGATAGCTCCGTTATTCATTGTATTAGTAATTACCTTAAAATCTTTTTCTGTAACACAGATACGCCTATCATCAGCAAATAAATTAACAATTGATTTAGGTTCTCGGAACTCTATAGATATCATTTACATACACAATGAATAAGAAAGGGCCAAAAATGCTCCCTTGAGATACACTCCCACTGCTTTATATTCTTTCTGACAGTTGATTAACTACTTTGGTACTTTGATACCTGTTACTTAGGTAATTTTGTAACCAACCCAAAACCTCACCACCAATGCCTCTTAAACCCAGTTTTTTTAGTAGACTAACTCTATCGATTGTTTCAAATGCGCGATGCAAATCCACAAAAACACTGAGCACCATATTGTCCTCACTAACACTCTTGCGCCACATTGCACACACATACTGTAGCGCCGAATCACCAGAATGGTTGCTTCTAAATCCTGACTGCCCCTCAAATAATATTGAGTTTGATTCAAAATAATATTTAAGTTGTTCCCATTCTATGGTCTCCAGGATATTGTCTGCCACAGGAAGCAGATTAATTGTCCTGAATTCACCAAGATATTTAGTTTTAGACACTATAGGCACGGGTATTATTACGCTTGTTTTTAATGCACTTGGAACTTTGCCTTTAACTAAAGATGTATTTATAAGATAAAGCAGAGGATAGCCTACCACACAGAATATATGCTTTATCAATTTGATGTTCAATTCTCCCCATCACTTGTACTTTTATTTTTTAAACCATATATAATTTTTCTAAGCTGGGACAAATTAATACTTCGAAATTTGTGAAGTTCCCTATGCGCAGCTTATTCACTATTTAAATTCCACGTCCTTTTTTCTATACTTCCTCCAAACTGTCCGTGTCGAATCTGTTAAAATTATCTGCTGAGCTTCCATCATATTTCCAAACTCTACCTGCGTGAAATCCACGCTGCTCTGGTCATTTTTTCCCATTAACTCTTTTAACGTTCTCCACATCTTTTTACTGTCGCCTCTGCATTCTGTTCGAAGCATTTTGCTTCTTCTTTCCGTCTTGTTAATGTTGCTGCGTTACGGTTGTTCTGATAGCGTTTCCAGTCTTCAGCAGTTCTTGATAGACGGAATTTCTTATATGCAACTCCCTATTGTATTGTGCATCTCGCACAGTCTTTGTTATCCATCGATACTTGCTACTTACAGGTTTAGTTCTAGGAGCTACTTTATCTAAAGCTTTCTTACTAATCCTCTGTACTCTGCTGTGTTTCCTACTCGCTTTCTTAACTAACAGGAAAATTATAATGTGTTGAACAACAGAAAATATTTTAATGTCCTCACTTCGTCAGTGATTCTTCAGTATATCCTTTGTACAATACAAAATTGTTTCAGTTATTGCCAATTTTCAGAACATATTCTTTTCGAAGACAAAATTAAGTACTCACTCAAAGTAGAAACACCTTTCTATGAAAGTAAAAATTTATTACAGAATAAACTAAATCACAATTAGCAAAAGAAAGTTATATAAATCCAATTATTAGCTTTGTTTGGCTTCTGGTTCAGGGTGTGCTGCTATCCATTCAAGAGCCCGTTGAATGGATGGAGGAATTGCAGGAATGCCTTCCCCAGTAGGTTGGAAACCATTTTCATTTGCTATATAAGAAATTTGTACTTTGGTTCCATCGCTGGCAGTGTAGGAGTATGAACCGGTTACTTCTTGAGCTTCAGCGTCTGGAGTTCCAGCGTTTTTCAAGGTTCCTTGTGCTTGAGCACTAATGCCATCTCCGGTTTCAAAACTACAAGTAATGATATCATATTAAAACCCTATGTCATAGAATGGTAAGAAGGGCATTATTTTGCCAATTGTCTATATGCATGATTTGTATATACTCGTAGTTGCAGTTACTTTACGTTAATTAAGAGTTTAATACCTCCATTGGTAAGATCCATCAGCGTTGACTCCTTCGTTCTCATATTTTACTATTGGTACAGGTTCCTGCTCTGCTGGAGCGCATGATACTGCCGCAAATGTCAAAGCGAGAATAATCTACAAAAAATATCCATATTTTAGATTTGCTTTATAATTTTGCTTAATACGAATAATTCTCTTACAAGTCATTTTATTGTTATTTCATTGTCAGCATGAGAAACTGAGAAATTTATTAAAAATATTTAGTCGTATGACCCACATTACATAAGCAAATAGAAAGCAAAATAGTCACTGGTAAAAGATACAAATTGTATTCATTATCTACATAATGATCTTAGATAGATAGCACTAGTCCTTAAAAATTTACCTCATTTTTACAAAGAATATATAAAAAATGTAATGAGTAAAGGATATAATCTACCTGTAGTAGTGGTAGAAAAGAGAGCTAACAATAGAGATATACTTAAATTAAATCAAAATAAATTAATTAACCATTAACTTTCATAAATAAATACGTCTACAAATTAAATAATGTAAGAAAACACTTAAAATCTTTATCGTTTACAGCTCTAATATTAGAATTGGCGAAATGAATTTCAAGGTTGTTTACAAACTTAAATACCTACTTAATGAACAAATGCTTGGAGAATATCAAACACAACATTTTGGACAAAACAAAATTTGAACACTGAATATTATATGATAAAGATTTCAGTACATAAATTTAGGTAATGAAAAATAGTGCTAACAATTTTTTATAAAGTAATTATTTTAGAAGCAGCCAATATGCGCAAATACTTTTATTTTACTTTGACAGTATAAGTATAAGTCAATCCTATATTAAATATCGAAACTAGTGTTGTGAAAATGATAGGTCTAGTTTCTTGTACTAACGTAAATAATCTACAAACCACAACGCCTGCATACAGATTTATAGCGTTGTAAATTTGAAATAAAAGGAACATTATAATAATACTGCAAATTTCACCGAAAGGTGTCATGGTATTTTATTAACATTGCTACAGGCTCAATATAGACGAATTTTGAAAAACGTATTTATAAAGTAGCTGAAGGCAAAAGTGCAGCCGCTTCTTGGTTCACCCTGTAATCTACCATAAACTATGTGTAGGTAGATTGCTGGGTATTAGTGAACCCGGGAAAAAAATATTGAAACAATTAGTCTATGCCATATTTACTACTTTTTGTGGACGTTTGGGATTTAATAAGTTTTTTGTCGAGTAAGCTATTTAAGACAGGCTTGTAGAAACTATTGGGGTGTCCTACTGAAAGTAATGTTTATATTTACAAAAGCCTGTATGCAAATATATCTTCTTTAAAAATGTTACCTTGAGGATATATTACCACTGAAGGAGAACAGATTCTGTAAATTTAAAGTCAAATCAAATGTCTGAATCTGTCGACTTGGTCAATGGAATTAAGATCTGAGTTTCAAGAAAATATGAACACAAAATTGAATGTTCGACAGCTTTACAATCGACAATTATATTGTTCAGTTGATGGTAGTTGTACCACAATTCTACAGTTTCTGGTAGCTGGTATGTATATGTAAAAGTTTTAAAATACTGAATACATTTCAGGTTGAATGCAGTAAAATTTTTTATTTAAATCCATATATGTTTTCGAAATGTTCAAGCAAATGACACCGAAGAACTGAGTTTAAATATCTAAAAGCTCACAATCTCCTTGCGCACCAAAATTTGTTCAAAATTTCAATAAGTAAAAGTAAAGTATAAATAATTATGGCATAAATTCAACACCTGCCTGGAACTTAATCTTAATTCGCTTTTATAAATTATTTTTTTTTACTCCACTGAATACAGAGAGATTCAAAGATCGTGTATGACATGCTGTAAATTAATGACTAATAACATTAATATTTTTTTCCCAATGATTTACAATATCTACGGTCTCTCTAGATCTAGATTTGATATATTATTAGCAGAATTAACGTAGCTAAAATCGGAAGTAAATATTTCTTTCCATTTATTTATTTACTCGGAAACAGTTCATTCGAAATAATTTATCATTTAATACAGCTGCATTTAAAAATATCAAATAGGAAGAAATTTAAAAATCGAATTTCCCCTTAACATATCACACACTTACTATGAATGAATTCAACTCAAAATGATAGTGGTATAGCAAATTAGTAAAAAATATTTTGAAACTTTAAGAAGCAATTTGTAAATTCTTGAGTGCTATTTATAAAGGAAATCACATGCAGCGTTTAAACAAATGTGGAATATCATTTTAACTACTATTAGTTCATAATTTGCTTTTCAGAACCTGAAAGGTAGCCAAGGCATTTAAATCACCATGAGCTCAAGATTCAAGGAAACAATCGACCCCTAAGTAATAAATCGGATAAAATCGTGAGTACTTATGCAGACATTGGTTTTCAGAAAGCATCAGTTAATTGGCACTTATTGAACGCATTTCATTGACAAGAGTAAAATGATTAGTCATATATTTGCGAATCGATATCAGATGCTACCGCTCGCAAGGTTAGGCTTTTAGACGAGGGCCATCATCTAAAACGATTTAAACAAGAGTTGATTACTAAGGTCGGGCGTACGTAAATTTTCGAAGAAATCATGCTTGCTCTACAACGAACAATGTCTATAAAAACATATTAGACTTTAGAAATGTTATTTAATTCGGAAAATTTCAGATGCTGACCAGTATTCGGCACTAATTTATTTGCAAGGTATGGAAAGCTATTCAGTCAGACTGAGAAAATCTTAATAATTATTGGGTACCTTATTTAAACCTTCCATAACTATGCCCAAGTTATCTCTACACAGGCAAGCCTCAAGGATAATTGCATAATACTTTCTTATTAAATTTGTACTTCTCTTTTAGCAATAATCAAATTAAAACCACAGAACAACAATAATAAATTTGGACCCATTATAAGCAAAACACCGACCTTAAAAAAGAAACGGATACATACATCAACGGAGAAACAAAGTTATGTAATCACTGTTACTAATATGAACCAAAGTATACACATTTAGGACAATGTAGGACTTAATCGAGGATACTTTCGTAAAGGAACAATGATAATATGACTTGTCCTGGCTAATAGTATTTATTAAAATTTTCAGGGATGTTACTTTTCTTGAATTAGTGCAACTTTAATGTAAGGTGATCGCCAAATTGTTACATCTTCACAACTTAGATTCAACTAATTTATCACAAAATTCTAGATAGAAGAAATCTTGAACTTAATTTCCATAAAATAGTGGAAAACTCTTAATTTCTTTTAGTGTCATATTTCAGTTACACTCGCGTCACATTGTAGTTTTTCACTTCACTAATATGTAACTTCTGCGATACGTACCAGTTTCATTTTGGTCACTAAATGCTGCGAATCACAACTACAAATATTTTCTTGAAAATTCTCCATATTTATATTTTATGTTTACACCCCCACCGGTATTCGGGGTCAAGTTGAGTAAAATATTGTTTGAGTTATTCAATATTAATTATATTCATCAGCACCTGTATTGCTGACTTTATGATGCAAATTTGCTACCGGCAAAACATAACACTTGACCGTGATTAACTCATTATCGGAGACAATTGGCGGCTAGGACTGAAGGAGTTACTGCAGATAGTCTTGAAACTTCTTCAGTTCCTATCAATTGTATTGTGCAAAATCTGCGGGAACTCCTAGAGCTTAGATAACTTGATGAATGAGTACACAAATTCTGTTTATTTACGTTATGACATTTTCCAGAAAGTGTAAATATCTAATTCAAATTTTGATCATTTTGTCAGGGACATTGGTAATTGCAAGAGAGTGTTTATTTAAACACTTAATGAAAATATTTACAAAACAAACATTTAGTTGATAAGGTCAGATATGTGAAGTACGTATTTTTTTTCCAAATTTATTACAGCTGTACGTAATAAATACGTTTACCTAATTTTACTGAAACTGATTTTTGATTTTTTCTTCCTAAATAAAAACATTATCTTGCAGATTTTCTGGATATGGTAATATATTTAATCGACAAAATTGTCGATCTTTATGAAAGTAATCAAAATATAGAATAGTTCTGTCTGATTGCGCTGGATTCCTTACCATCCATATTTAGGTTCCCTAGACTATTTGTAGTATGTACGTAATATAATTGCTACAAAGCAAGTACATTACTTGTTCGATAAAAAGTCCGCACTTATCGTTTCAGCATAACTTGGAAATTCCTACTTTTGTTGTGATGAACTTCAAATTTCGCACGGATTGAAAAATTAAGTAGTTCAGTACGACATTATAGGTATGGGATGTGGAAAAATTGTGTTGTGTAAATTATTAGTTTCATCGTCTATTTTTTTAATGGTTTTAACATCAGATTTGGGAAGAAATTGTTTAGTTTTCTATAAATCAAACATTTGTTCGAACTTATCAATAAAACTGGAGTCAATATTAATTCCATTGATAATTTATAAGAATGATATTCCAGTGAGGACTTTAAATATAAAGTAGAATTTTCTAGTCGCTTATACCAAATTTCATAAACATGTTATTTGACAAAAGTCGTCAACTGCACTATATTATATAGTAAGGTCAAACTAACGGATAAATTCATTTTCTACGTAGCTATGAATATAAGCTAAAATCTATTTTAATGTCACAAACCACACTTTTTTGAACAAAATCATTCACTTGACTCTTCAATCTCCTAGGAGTAAAAACTACCCCCAAATTGTTCGGTTTTATTTTAGTCAATTTTGATCTCAGTGAATTATTTATTGTAAAAATCCTTATTACTTTATATTTATGCATAACATGCACAACTCTCTCGAAAGAACCGGAAACAAGATTTAACGTTTCCCGAGTTGTACAAACTTGCGTTTTTTTAATTAATTTAGAAGTACTTTGTGAGGTTTCCATGGTATTTTGGATTCATTGTTTTTTCGTTCTGTAAACTATAGTTTTGTCTATATATATTTTTTTTAGATATCATTTGGTTCTAAAACTTGACTTGAGAAGCGTAACACTTAGGAAAAAGAACTATATTGAAAAATTTCTACTCTATCATATAAGGATTTAATTACTCGTTTTTTACTTAAAATATGTGATTTGAGCAATAATTCCTACGTGTTAATTTTCTGTACATATTGTAGTTTCAGGGCTCAACCAGGATGTCTAACAATTGAAAGTTACATCGATTCTCAATTTCGAAAGTAAATTTACTCCTAGATTCTGTTGTTACTGGACTACAATAATAAATAAATTAGTACTCGACTTCAAAGTAATATTTAAAAAAATATATTTTTAACATTTTAATTCTTTTTATTTTTAAATTTTTTTAAAATAATATCTTTTCAGCTTTTTAGTTTTATTTTGCACTCGGGTAATCTTTACCCTTTATTATGTATTATAATAGACCGAGGCCAGTGTTACACCAAAAACCCCAACATTACAGAATGATACATTTTCATTTAGGAAAATTGAAAGGTAAGAATTATACAAACAAAATAAAATACAAACACATTGATTTAATAAGCGAAACTTATGTTTAATTAAATTAATTATTATTACTATTGCTATCATTTTACTTTATGGTTTTGTTGAATATACTAAACACCCTGTGTATTATCGGACAGTATAGCAGGGTGTATTCTGAAGATGGGTTGACCTCAATGCCATTACGTTGATTTTACAATGGCATACTTTACTGATTATGTGGAAGAGGGCGCTAACAATAAGGAATTGCCGTTTTCATGTATTTATAGGGTGTTCCTAACGTTTTTCATTTTGATTCCTTTAAAGTCAGGTTCTGAGATAATTTAATTTATAGGAAAAAATCCAAATACAAACGCAACTGTGAATTCATAAAATTTCGAAATACCTACATCAGCTATATTTGATTATCTCGGAAACTATGAGTCGCAGACATACGAAGTGATTATAAAACCTACCCTATATTTTTGAGTTTTGAACGAATTCATTCTAAAAATTATACAATTTAATTTAAAATAACAAATTTAAGTATAACTAACCATTAGTATAACTGAAAGTGGCCTACAGTTTGAAATTATATATACACATATGAAAATTGTTTAATCAATCAATTTAATTTCAATTATTTAATGCCGCTGAAAACTTTATCGACTAGAGAATGAAACAATTAAGTGGTGAGTCATTTGTTTTTGAAGTTACAAATATACAATCCATACATGAAAATTGCTGAAGTTTATAGCTAGCTTGAGTTATAAAATACAATTACTAATGATTGTTTCCATCTGTACCAGGGTGTACACCCAGTACTGGATTGAGAATTTATTTAATTATATTAAAATATAAACATTATCATTTTTTCATGATTAAGTGAAAATCACATTTGTTTTAGTGAAATTGAAAGCAATTAATATATGTTATTACATTTATGTTACAATAAAAATCTAGTGAGTGTCATATAATTAAAATAAACGACAGCTTTAGCTATGTCCACTCAGCTGACCATCTGCCACCCTTAGGAGAAACCCGTATTCTAAACAGAAATTACATTTACAAAATTTATCTTTCATTATTCATGTTTGACATTTTGGGCCCTGAACTGGCTTTATTCTCATTTTTGAGTTTTTGTTGTTCAGTTCCTTACGTCGGCAAAAATGTTCAATTTCTCTTTTAAAAGACGCCTGATGTGTTAAATGAAGAATGTCGAAATTTTCAAACATCTACTTGTAGCTAAAAGTGTTTGCTACTCTTGAACACCATGCTATCCTCTTACATTGTAGTTGAATAAAATTTTTTCAAGACAAATCTAAAATTCAATGGATTATCACAGAAAGAAATGTACTGAATTTTGAGTGGCTTAATTTTGATCACACAGCGTTAAAGAATTATCACTTGCTTGAAATAGTATAACCCCATTTACTTCTTATTAAGTGATGTTTATGAAAACAAACCTTACATCTATTTATTACAATTCTTTTTGTATATAAACTGCCTGCTAACGCCAAATACGACAATTATTATTAACGAGTAAAGACCAAGTAAAGACTATTGTTCAATCACTTTTACTGTATAACGGAGTGAAATTTATTAACTCATTACCGAGGTGGCTTATGTTTACTACAACGTTAATGTCAGCACACGATTTCCGTGGCAGTTATGAATTTAATAAACTTAAGTTCTTTGGGTTGTGAAGAACAAACCCGAATTATATAAATTTATTTGACTAAAGAAATAATCAATACGATAGATGTAATGTCTCAGGTATTCTATGCGTTATTTTATGAATATCTGTTGATGTAAAATCAGGCCCGCTCAACCATCTACTTCGTACTGTTTTATTATATGTTCCCAGAGATAAATTAGTGTCGTGTACATAAATATCTATTGCAAGTAGTTTTAATTTTAATATTACAATCATAGCTAAAAAAATAATTGTAACTTTTAGATAGATTGACATAAAAAGAACACAATGTGTCCGAAACGTAATATTTGAAATTAAATAAACCGAAGGCCAAAAACCAAAAAAAAATTTTCAATTTATATGACACATGAGGTCTAAGAATTATCTCTCTCTCTCTCTCTCTCTCTATATATATATATATATATATATATATATATATATATATATATATATATATATATATATATATATATATATATATATATATATATATATATATATATAATCAATTAATTAGGAAGCAGCCAGTTCACTAGGGTGTTAAAAAGAAATACTCTTTATTACTTTGAAAAGTTTTCAGAATATGTTTATTCCTTCGTCAGTTCAACTAAAAATTACATATATAATGACAGTAAGAATTGTTAAAAAAAATTTTAATATAAACTTACGAAATGCGAGGTTCTTATTCACACTAACATTACTAGATGAAAAAAGGCCATGCTAATGTAAAACTCGTCTTGTTCGTTAAATTGCACTATTGATGTTTTAATAAAATTCTTGTTAGATATTTCATGATTGAGTGACATTAGGTTGTTTTGAAGTTATTTAAAAGGGATATGATTCGAGAAAAATCTAACTGAAAGCATCGTAATAATAATCTTAATTTGATTTCAACCAATGCCAGACCTTACATAAATATTCTAAAAAGAGATAATTAAGTTATTATAAAAATATTGGTCATGAGTGATCATTTGATATATTTGGTGTGACCTTTTTTGAAATTTTAACTTCAGTATCTAACAAGTTACAATAGATAACATTAAGATTTAGTAAATCCATTCTTTTATTTATAATGTTGACTTGATTATTAATGCAAACCATCTTTAGGAAGTTCCGTTTGAAAAGATTATTTTCTTTTTCTAATACTTTTGCATTTTTGAAATCGGCAGTGTGATTGTTGTTGATGCAGTGTATTGCAAGAGCACAGCTTTCTTTGCCAACCCTGATATCACTCTTATGTGAAATTATACTGCTGTTAAGGCTTCTAGATGTTTGCCCAACATAGGTAGCTTGACAGTCTTTGCAATTAATAGAGTACACTACATTTCATTTCTTTTCATTCGGTGTTTTGTCCTTTATTTTAGTAAATATGTTAGCAACAGTTCTAACTGATTTATAAGACACTAGCGTATTGTTGTTGGTGTTAATTATTTTTGCAATTTTATGTGAAATTAGTTGAATATATGGAATTGATACATGTATTAACGTAGTAGTATTATTGGAGTTGATAAGAGTATTATTACTGGAAGCCGCCTGCTGTCGTGTACCCATATTTACATCCCGTGGAGGATTATAGATTAATCTTTTTAGAAAACCAAAAGGGTATGAATTTTCTATGAATAGTTGATACAGGATATGTAAGTTCTTTTCCCTTAGAGAAGGATGGCTGATTTGACATATCCTTCTTTTCATCCCAGTAATCAAATTGATTTTCATCTTCATGGGATGATTTAGGTAGTAGTTTAGATATCTCCCGAAACTTAATGGTTTTCGGTACCAGTCTATTTTCAGGTAATTATCAGGACCCCTTATTATTTTTGTATCTAAAAATGGAATACTGCAATTAATATCTTCTTCTTCTTCTTACTGGGATGAAAAGAAGGATATGTCAAATCAGCCATCCTTCTCTAAGGGAAAAGAACTTACATATCCTGTATCAACTATTCATAGAAAATTCATACCCTTCTGGTTTTCTAAAAAGATTAATCTATAATTCTCCACGGGATGTAAATATGGGTACACGACAGCAGGCGGCTTCCAGTAATAATACTCTTATCAGCTCCAATAATACTACATTAATACAGGTATCAATTCCATATATTCAACTAATTTCACCTAAAATTGCAAAAATTATTAACACCAACAACAATATGCTAGTGTCTTATAAATGTAACAACGTAACTCATGCCTAGAAGTTTCCTTGGATTTCCATCATCTTGAAATGGTTAATCACACAATAGCATTGTACCTGCTATCGTCATCAGGTGAATGATCATCATTCAATTGAAATTTTATAAGTAAATATTCAAATAATTATTTAAGCTAATTTACACTTAATAAATTAATAAAGATTAAATTTACTAAATTAATAAAAAATACTTAAAATTAAATATGAATTAAATTTAGATATTTAATTGCAATTTTATTGGTTGTTGTTAACCGACAATTTAAAATCATTCCAGTATAAGCAATTTAGTGATTATGTCTATATTCATTCTCCATACTACTACAAATGTTTTCAAGTATTTCATTCAAAATTAGATTTACTTTGCTTACATTTGTTACAGAAACTGCTCAAATAAGTTATATTGTAAATAATGATGACACGTGATGGAAATGAAAGCAAGGACGATAAATAAGTAAATTTAGTACTATGAATGGGAATAAACTTTTTGTCCTTTAAACTTAGATTTTCAGGATTTTATTTAATTATTAAAATTGCTATCCAACGTATTTCGGGCGTTTATACTTTACAGGGATTGCTTTGTGTTTTTGTTGTTTTGTGTGTTTAGCAAAATAGTAACTTGTTCTTACCTGCTGTATTCTCTATTCGTCTTATTATAAAATAACTGGAAAATGGATTTATTTCAAAATATTATTTCTCGTAATTTTTGGTTGAATATTCATGACAATATAATCAAAAAAATAATAATAACAATAAAAATCTTAGTATAAATTTCGCCGACTTACTTATTGTCGAAAAATCTCAAAAATTAAAATATTTGTTTTCCTATACAGGTTATTTCTTAAGGATAACTTTAAAGTTATTTTACTTTTAAATGAGGATTATTGTAGTAGTTGATTTAATAGTAAGTAATGGTGAATACAAATTACCTACTCAGTTTAAATTTTTCAAGTCAAGGTGTACCATGTATTTAGGCAGTCGTCAATTCACTACAACTTTGTATCATTGGTATATTTATAAAAAAGGTTATCAGTGATGGTTTCATCTACTCATAGTCAATACTTGCTTTCATGTTTTTTACTAAACGTCTTGTATATTTAATTTTCCTGCTTTAGTCTATTTCAGTAATTTTCTGTACGTTAACCAAATTTTTGCCTCTTTATATATCAAGGATTTACACATAGGTTTATCAACATTAAATGCATTTATTAGAAATTATTTCGTAAATTATATTCCAGTTCCAATCAGTTACGTCCATAGAAGATGGAACATGAGAACCACAGAATTTAATAAACAAAAAATATGCAATAAGCATTTTCTGAGACAAAAACCGTTCAACACGGTGTAGCATTTATTGATATCAATTGGTCAACCGAATCGAAATGATTGTCTTTGGAGAATTTTGGAGAGCTACCACAATCACTTGTGTAAACAAAACACAGCTCCAATTTACAGTTTAACCTTGAAATTTTACCAATTATTTACTACAAAATCACTTTAAGTCAGGCAAACATAAACAGTCGGAGCAGTGCCAGATTTCTCTTGTTCATATTTGAAAGGATAATCTAAGTCGAAATCTGTCCTCACTAGATTGGCGTGAGAAATTGTTTACCTAGACGTCATTTTAGTCATAGGTCACTATTAGTGATCATCTTGGAAAAGTTACTATTATAAAACAGTACGAATAAATGGTTGACGGGCCTGATTTTACACCAACAGAAATTCATAAAATAAGGCATAGGGTACCTGAGACATTATATTTATGGTATTGATTATTTCTTTAGCCAAAAAACTTTATGTAAATCGGGTTTGTTCTTCACAACCCAAAGAACTTAAATTTAATAAATTTAAATTCTTTCACCTGTCCCGATGTTTATCTGTAATCAAAACTTGCAAGTTAAATTTTCTCCACTTCCCGGTTACCGATTGAGCTGAAATTTTGCACACGTATATCTATGTAAATCGGGTGACCATACAAAATTATTATGACGTGTAGCTGATCCGATAATCGAACCGAAAGTAGCTCAAGTTTGGACTCATTTGATACGCCTTGATGAGTACTTTGGTGCTAGATGGTAACCAGTGTCTGATGAAGTAGCTGGAAGATGTCTACAGGAACTCCGTATTTAAAGGATACAACCCCATAGCTCGTTTGCTTCGTCTTAACGGTTTTTTGGTGGTAGATGGTAACCAGCGACTGATGATGTAGCTGATAGGTGGCCAACGAAACTCAGTAATTTAGCGGTACAACTACGTCTAGTTTGATTTGTTCTGATGGGTGCACCATTTTTGATGGGTGGTGAGGTGGTTGTTAGGTGGACGTCCGTTATGAATGTTTTTGATTAGATGGATTAGATGGTTGACCCAATGACAAGGTAACCACGTGCTGAGAGCTGCCTGGTATGAGGGTCAGGATACCAGGGCGAACCCTGTTGTACTGGAGCCCTCACCCCCTTCCATATGACCCTGGCGGGGTGTACCGTTTTGTCCTATTCTCTTGGGAACGACATGAACAAATAAGATATTACTACACAAAAGAGATGGTTAGAGAAGGAGAAGATTGTTAATGAAAGCGATGCCCACAAGCGACAACGCTTGGAAAGAAATAGTTTAGCAGCAGCTAAACATAGAGATAGTTAGATCAACGCACTAATAGGCAAGATATCGAAAGAATACAGACACAAGAGAAAAGGGAAAATGAATCTCCTGAACAACGTGCTTTCAGGATAGATAATGTTACAGTACGTATACAAGAGCCAAGAAAAAGTGAATTATAAGAAGAACACTTGGCCAGAATCGGAAGGAACAGAATGCTCAAGCAAGCAAGTCAGTTCTTACAAACGGCAGATGAATGCATTTTAAGAACAGAGAGTTGACGACAGAAAAAAACTAATCAGAGGAATATCCAAAGTGGCAGTGTTGAGTATTTTTATAGCGCGATAAATACCTTTTATGATAAAGTGATAATATTTACAAGAAGAAATGAGCTTATGCCTGACGTTATATTACGATTGTCGCAAACTGAAAAGTGCCTTTTTTCAAAGAATACCATGAATACCATTTAGAAAAATTGAAAAATCTAACGGCTTACTTAGACAATATAGATTTCACTACTTTTGCCCAAGATCTTTTCGAGGTAACTGAAAAACTGCCACATATGTTGCCTAGGTCTGTAGATACCTGTGGAATAGTGATTGTTACTGAACATCTGGAGAATTTAAATACTACTATTTGAGTTTTCAGGGTCTTGCGTTAATGTCTTCGAGGCGATAATGGTTGGTGGCTAATATTCCTTTTTTCAAAACATAATGCAGCCGTTCTTGTACATTTTAAAAGGAAACACAATAAAAAATGTTCAGAATTACAGCCCAAGATCAATTAATTAATGGAACAAAAAAGAATGAACAGATTGATATTAATAATATAATACACGCGGACATTATCAAAGAAGGTTGTCTACCAAAGAAACTAGAAATTTTTGTTCGTGCTTAAGTCATGTTGAGATCTAAAGTTGACGTTGCTCAGGGACGTATTACAGGTATGCTTAACTATACGATAGCGATTTACCATCGGTTCGCGTAGATTTTGGTAAATCACGGCACAGCTGAAAGAAGACTGTTTCCTGCCGGTCAAGCTTATGTGGCTTTAAACCGAGTTTGGTCTTTAGCAGGTCTTCAAATAAAAGATGTTGACTGCTCCACGTTGACTTAGATGTATCCTTGTAATAATAGAATGAGAAATGTATCAAACAACTAACCAGTAATTACTTAACTAATTGATATGTATAGTTATTAAAATATAAAACACATTCAGCTTTAAGTGCTCAAAACTACACATTGTGGGCGTACTAGAGGCTCCGAACTACCCCGTAGTCAATTTCGGATCAAAAATACTAAAAAGTTTAAAATAAAATTCAATTAAAAATTAACTTTTTATAAACAAGCTTTTATTACTTCTCTATAAAAAGAACTAAAAAGTTAATAATAATTTAAACATAATAAGAAAAATACCATTATATAGATACGTACACTGCAGCCTTTAATGGTAATTAACCTTATTCGTCTACGCCACAATAAACCCATATCGTACATACCTAATTATATATTTTTATTAAACCTTAAAACTTTACACTTTGAATTGAATGTTTGCGTTTTTATCACAGATTCAATGTTTTATAAATAAAGGCGTGTTACATTGTGATTGCAAAATAAAAGTAATATTCAAAATGTAACACAATTTTATTTATAACAAATTGGATCAGAGATAAAAACGCAAAGATTTAGTATAAAGTGTAAAATTTTAAGGTTTACTAAAAATATATAATTAAGTATGTAAGTTATGGGATTATTGTGACGTAGACGAAGGAGGTTAATTATCTTTAAACGTTGCAATGTAGGTATCTAGATAATGGTATTTTTCTTATCAGGTTAAAATTATCTTTATCATTTTAGTTCTTTTTATTAACAAGTAATAAAAGCTTGATTTTAGAAAGTTTATTTTTCCTTTAGTTTTATTTAAAGTATATGGTAATTCTGTTTTGGTTTTCAAAATGACATTTTCTGATAATGTATTCACAATTTTAATGTTTAATATCATATTTCCATTAATTTTCATTGGGAAGTATCAAATGATCACGTTTTGTATTTCTTTATGTAAATCTCTACTGCTTATTAAAAATATATTTTTTAGCACCAACAAAAAATAATTTAATTGTATATTGGTTCTGGTTTTCATAAAATCTTTGATAAAAAGCAAGATTTTAAGAAGTCATATCAGTGAGAGAGAATTTCTGTGCAGGTAACCAGTAACTACCCTTTGTTGTCATTTTACAGTTTCAAATATTTACCGTTGCAGGAAAAATCTCAGAAAAGAAACCAGGTAAAATAATCAAAGACCTCCTCAAACATCTTTTCGAAATTACTTAGTTTTATTATTAGACAACTCATCTGTAATGAGTTTTAAGAAGTTTATTGCCTAAAAGTTATGTTAATCTTACGGAGACATGACAATGCATTGTGAATGCCAAGTGAGACCTGGTCGAAACGTCTGCAAGTTAAAAACTTATTCCCGGATATATGAAAGCCTACCACTAAACATGCATATATTTAATGAAAGAAACACCAAACTTGTTAATCTGACATCATATACAATGAATGTTGTTAAAAAAAGAAAAATGTAAAATAAATGTATAAAATTGTGCGAGAATATTATTACAAAACTTCATTTATTTTAAAATAAATAAAATTTAAACAAGGCAAAGCATTGATTGTAGCCAAAAATCTGAAAATCAAATAATAAATGTGGCGTTCTAGGAAAATAAAACAATAACTTTGATGAGTTTCTTATATCTGAGAGACAATTTACCTAGTGAAAATAATTTTATGATATAAATCTAATTGATATCAACGAGTAGGATAATTTTTTTCCAAAGTTGTTTGGTTTAGCCGTGATATTGCGGGACGATAACACTATAGAGTTCTTTTATTCTGTAACTAGCAAGCCGCCCCTGCTTCGTACTGGTTCTTTACAGAAAATATAAAATAGCCTTTGTTACTCCGATGAGATGCAGCTTTCGGTAAAATTATTTAGGCAATTTTTTAGTGAAATTGTAACAAACAAAAAGTCAATCATCTTTCCTCGTTATACATAATATTAATTTACATTATTTTTTGAGTGGCAATTATTAATGAGGCAAACAAAAGAGAAAATATTTAGATAAGTTTCTAAGTATATTCTTTGTATACGACATTAATAACCTGATCACGTGCAAAACTAACAAATTTTGTTTCGAAGTAACACGTGATAGGGCAACATACATACATACAATTGCCTTTGCGAAAAGCACTGGGTGCTTAAGTCTACTCCCGCCAAGCCCGTAGCGCGCTGGCGTTCAAACACCCTCTGAAATTTTGGGATTTTTGTTTTCAAGATTAAATTTTAACCCCTTCATATTTATTTCATAAGAATAAATATATTGTTTATACAATTTTATAAATCCTGGAAATACGTGAGTACTTTATCAGCCCATCATCAACGAAAAAAAAATCCAAGCCCCACGAAAAAATTATCGAACCCACCAGGCAAAAATTTCCTGGCTACGGCCTTTGACACAACCAACTTTTAATGCTTAACCCTGCGCTTTATTAATTGTCATTCCAAAGGTTAGTTTTACGGGAAATTGTAGCCGTTTAAATTGGAAAGGCAATTTTGAGGGTATCATGGGAATTCTTGGTATAAAAACAGTTTCACCAGTAGCGTTGCCAGTTAATATGATATATTCGATCAATTTTTTGCGTAGATCTTACATTGTCCTATTTGATGCCTCAAATGAAGCTTTATGAGACATAGAAGCCTCATCCCAAATAATCAAACTGCAAAACCTCACTAATTTTCAGGTACTACTCTGTTTAGAGATATTACAAATGCTAGTGACGTCATCACTAATGTATTAAAAATGTTTTACTTATGCCTCTAGGGGCATCTAAAAAACATTTTACCTTCATTACTATTATTATTTGAGGACATTTTTGTTCAGCATTCAAGCGATGTTGAATGAGTAAAAGTCTCAAAGGGTTATAGTTAGTTTCTCGTAAATATTCTGAATTGAATTTTGCAATTAAATTGAAATTTAATGTCATGATGAATCAAAAATTTTTATAGATTTTCCTGACAGAGATTCCACTTGTTTATTCAATGCAAATAAAGCTTGATAAAATACTTGAGTCAAAATTATTTAATAACAATTCTTGACGTCTGTAATGCACACACATAGAAATTTTCAGGCATGCCTTGACGCTCATTTTGTCAAAGATGTGAGTCGGTAACTTCACTGAAGGCTATCATGAAGGTAAATAAATAACTAATTAATTTAGCTGAACAGCATAAGGCAGCTTTTAAAAGCGTACTTTCCCAATGAGGGTCATCTTCCAAGAGACACATTGCTTAACAGAGTCCTTGCAATGTTTCATAAGTTATACCTTGAAAAGTACGTTGACTATTGTAATTACCATATCGTTATTTTCGTAGTTAAAATTTTACAAAATTTTCTTACTCCCACCGTCTAATACAAAGATTACGGAAAGAAGTAGGGCCTTTGACTACGTGGAGTAACATCTACGGCTCGGACGCGAGGCGCAGGGTGACGGGGAGCCCGTCCGGTCCGGTCAAATCACAGCGATTAATTTCGTTGCGTGTTACAAATTTGATATATCTCCTAAGGTATTCATTTAATTTGCATGGTGTAAAGGGAAAAAATATGCTTCATGAAATGATCAAGCTAACTAACGTATTTAAAATGATAAGGATTAATACAGTATTTATCTAAATAGCCTTCCAATTACCGCTTTATAATTGCCCTTTTTTTAAGTATTAAAATAAGTATAGCATGTTATCCTTAAGAGATAGACATACGACTTTTTTGTAGACCTCTAAAAGATATACAATTTTACCCTACATTATTTTGTTATATCTCAAAATGTTTAGGCAGCGTTTTCGTTGAAAGGTCCGACAAGGCTTATTTTTTTCCGACACCTCCAACAAATATCATTATATTTCAGTTAATTTATATAAAAACTAAACAAGTTATATACTAAAATCTTCCTCGAGAACCACTGTATCCACTGGTGTAAACAGCATGAAAATTGGTGCGGTAGTTTTTGAGTTTATCGCTAACAGACAGACAAACAGACAGACGGGGCAGAGGACTTTATTTTATAATATGTATAGTTATAAATACAATTATAATTTCTTTAAGATTAAAGGAGTTCATAGTTATGATAACAGACGACATAAGCCTTAATAATATTGAATGAAAATATGAAAAAATTATTTGAATTTCTCTTGAGCTCTTGATGTAGCAGATTTAAACCAGTTAGAAAACCATTGAATTCTTATATTTGTATCTCAATAAAATTAAACGTGTTTTTCTTAAAATTTATTTCAGTTTATAATAATCCACCAATTACAACCTACTTTCTTCAATTTCTTTTTTATCGTTTATTAGCACAATAGCGTTTGTTAGGCCTTATTCCAATAAATTATATAATGTTTTTCGATATCGAATTTTGATGCATTATTGAAATCGGATCCAAGAATACCAGAAAAAAAAATCGTTGCTTAAGTGCTAAATATAGACAAAAGAGTAAAATAAACAAAACCGATGATCAAAATCCGAAGGTGAATCGCTTTTGATTTATTGCTTCAAGGAAACTTGTAAGCAATCTCAATACTTAAGCATTTCAATTTAGTAGAAATTTATCAGTTATTGTACAACTAACAAATATTGAGCAAATTAGTTATTAATTGTTAGAATTAACATTTAGTTAATATGTAGGTGTTAAGTGTTATATAAGACATTAATTACTTGTTAAACATTTCACAATTTATTAACATATTTGTTACTAGTTGTCAAATCCTTGATTGTTTATTCGGGATTTAATATTCTACCCGCCTGACAGAATATAAATATAAGTAATATATATATCATCTAGAATTTACGGCTGCAATCTGTGGATAGTAAATTGGGAATTTCAAACTGTAATGGGAAAACAGCCCAATCTTAGGGGGCACTACATACGGTGTACTCTTTTATTATAGCATGAAAGCTTTAGAAATTTACTTAATTTCTTCTCTAGTCAAGTTTCTGAAAGATTACACACACAAAAAATGGTATAAAACTTAATCTAGATGGTAGAAGCAAACTTACAATGTCGAGGATTGAAAATTTAAAAAGGCTCTCATTGCAGGTAATCCAAATTATGAAATACGTTTAAAACAGCATTGCAGACATGTTATAACAATTTTAAAAATTATTACCTATGGATCATAAATACATTGAATACAATTTTTAAATAAAATAGAATCACATTTTAAAAAAGTAAGAGAGTCATTTGTCATATTATATTATTGACATGGAACTCAACAACAGCGACTCGAGTTACAGAACACAAAGATTTTTAGATCATGGGGTGTCTATTGCAATAAAATTGAAATGACAGAAATCGTAATATATATTGAAAACTTTTTTGCCATCATACCGTCAATTTCGCTATTATTTCAGTCAGTAATTAGTTTTTGAGCCTTCTGTTGACAATGAGTTCTAACTTGAAGATTTTTTTTAACTTTTCCAATAAATAATAATTATTGGTTACCTCAAAATTACGTATTAGTTAGTCCTGATGTTAAGTCACTCTTCACAAACATTCCTGTAAATTTGTCAGAACTTATCATTGATATAAATTGGGTTTCAATTTCCCCTCACACAAATATTGGTAAAAATAACTTCCTTGAACTAATTAAATTTGTCTTCACTAACACTGTTTTTTCGTTTGATGGAAAGTTTTATAAGCTGATTTTTGGGTCACCAATGGGATTAGGGACATTGACAATATTCTGAAATTAGATTGGTAGAGGAAACCTAGCCGTTCAGGAACATATATGAATTTTCACTCGAATCACCCACTTAAAATGAAAATAAACTTAGTTAGTAGCATGAAAAGTAGATTTCTTAAATGGACTCCGCACATTCCTTATGGAAAGTGCCCCTGGTGGATTTGGCTATTTTATAGATTTCAACGAAATGAACAAATGTCTTCATGGCCGCAAAGTCCGATGACCGATAGTTTTCAAGTTAAGGTTAATTTTATATTTAATGTTAGGGTATACCACGATGAGCTGAGTTGATATCTATATCAGAATTATTCATCTGAAAATTAGTATACAGGGGTTTTTCGAAGAGCTGGTTTCAGTTAAATCAGTTACCTACGACTTCCGGTTCTATCGGAAGTGGACCCAAACTGTTTTTTTATAAATGGAACACCCTGTTTTTTAAAGCTTTTTTAGAATCTACGATGAATTTCAATATAACTTTATTAAAAATATCATATGTCTGAAGGGCTCCAGTTGAAAGTTATTTAAACTTTTTGTAAATTTTGATAGATGCAGCTTTCTATAAAATATATTTTTTTGGAAACAAAGAGGGCCAGGTCAAAAATTACCAGAATTTGCCTGAATAAAAAGTGAAAATTCCAAAATCTTTGAAATCTTTTCAAAAGAATATACTGAGTGTTCAGAAATTGGCCCCGAATTCGGCTATCTCATTTTTTATCCAAATGAATTTTATGTTTGAATCCCCATACATAAATTAAAGGATTTTTGTGGTTATGAGAGATATCTGAATTATCACTAGGCTTTTTTAAACGAATCGACAAGAAACTAATGCTAGAGTGTCATCAAACAATATTTGCTAATAATTTGGTATTAAAGCACGATAATATGGAAAGCATTTATCTTGTCCCGTTTAGGATTTAGTAACTAAGTTCCGTTCGCGATACTCGGATAGCACAAAACCCACTCACGACACGCTGACGGGGCTTATTCACAATTGCAAAACAGATGGACAGTTTGTGAAAAAGCAAGAAAAAGAGAAACCTGTCGTCCACAATAAAGAGAATTAAGTTACAGTCTTCGCATGCTTAAAAGCATAACCAGAAAATTCCTCAGTAGATGCAGAAAGAGATGTGGGAATATCTCTGACTAGTTTTCAGAAGATTTAAAAAAAACATGAGAACCATCCGTTTGCATTCTCATAAGTTAAGAATTTAAGAGCAGGTGACACTCAAAGACGGAATGTTGTTTCGAATTCATATTAATCAAAATTCAGGAAGACGAACATTTTATGGAATAGTCAACCACATTACTGGAGTGATACTAACCCAAACATTATTTTTAGGTGAGAGATATCTCGATATTTTAGAAAATGGTTTACATCCATTAGAGTTGACATAGAATCAGCTGTGGTCTCAACACGACCTCATAATATTGAACCTGTTAAAAACTTTTTAGGCAATCATTTTGAAGATCGTTGGATAGAGTATAATGGATCTCATCGACAGCCCCCTCGTTCTCCCGATATCACTCCTTATCTTTTTTTTTATTTGGGGTCGAAAAATAAATATTGTCAATGCTGCACCGCTAACAACAAAGGTAGATTGACAGGAAATAATCTGCGTCATGGTGTTATGAGTATGCTTTGGTCTATACGGAGATCGCAATGGAAAGGTTTCACATACTTTTTTATACCATTTCAAATTCTACAGAAATGGTTAAGAAAGTAAAGTAATGTATATAAGTTTTGTGACGGTTCCTTCAAAAAAGCATACTAATAATTCATATATCTCTAATAGCTACACGGAAATTTTAATTTTTTCAAGTGTATATAAAACTGTTTCATTTAGTCTGGTAAGCATAAACTCCTACTTTTTGGCCTAGATTCCAATTGTTTTGAGGAAAAATAGAGTTGCCATTTGAAAAAAATTAGTTTTCCGATTCAGTACCAATTTCTGAGCTCTCCGTTTTTATTTGGACAATTTTTAAAGATTTAGGAAGCTTTACGTTTTATTCAGGCAAATTGTGGTAATTTTTGATCTGGCCCTATTTGCTTCCACAAAAATAATATTTTGTGAAGAGCTGGATCTGTCAAAATTTTCAAAAAGTTTAAATAACTTTTAACCGGACGTTTTCAGACATGTGATGTTTCTACTAAAGTTATCTTAAAATTTATCATAGATTCTAAAAATGGTACAAAAAACAGGATGTTCCTTTTAAAAAGACAAAGTTTGGGTCCACGTCCGGTAGAATCGGAAATAGTAAACAATTGAAAATATTGTAACTAAAACCGGCTCCTTGCAAACCCCCTGTATACTAATTTTCACATTAATACTCCCAGTAGTTCCTCATATACATATCGACTGAGATCTTCGTTGTATACTCGGATCATATATATAACACTAACCATAACTTGAAAACCATCAGTCTTCGGACTTTGTGGCCATGGAGACATTCCTTCATTTTGTTGAGGTCTACAAACTATCAAAATTTCAGCCAAATCAACCGGGGGTCACTTTCCATAAGGAATGTGCGGGGTAGTTTGCCACCCCTCGCTCAAAGACAAGAGCCTACAAGTTTTGTTAACATTATTCCTAAATAATTCTTGTCCTTTCGCTTTTATGTCAACAAGTCAGACTAACTTTCATGTAAATAATATTAACCAAGAAACTTCTAACGCAAATTACTGCTATGCCATATATCAAAGAACTAGCAAAAGTATCAAAAAACTTCAAAAACGAACCTCGTATAAAATTTGCTCATAAATCTATAAAAACAGTTAATCATCTATTTAGCAGAACAAAAGATAAAATTCCTAATGATCTTAAATTTAATGTTATATATAAAATTGACTGTAGCAACGGCCCTGCTCCCTATATTGGTCAAACGTCGAGAAATTTGAAAAACCGAATGACCCTACACAAAAGTGATTTAAAATGGACAAAGGAAAGTTGTGCTTTAGCCAACCACTGTTTAGAACATAACTATTTTCCTGCCTTTGAAAATCCGCAAGTTCAGGCCATTGAACGTTACAGTTTTTAACGTAGCTTCTTGAAGATGGTTTTCATCAACGGCCAGTCTAATACCATCAATAAAAGACAGAATTACAAAATTTAAATATAATTTATTGTAACCTACTGGAAATGGAGAACAAGTTTTCAACCAGTCATAATCAATCCGAATATAATACAGATTTCTCAGATTGATTAAATAGAAAGTAAAATTTTTGCGACCCAATGAATTTTTGTTTCCTAAAATTCTTCAGTATGTTACAAATAATTATAAAAATAGTTTACCCGTTCTTTTTAAGAAAATTATATCACATGTCTTCAAATCAAATGTGCCAACTTGATAATTTAGTTAGATGAATTGCCAAACATTTTTAAAAAGTGACTCCTCGAAAGCTTTCCGATGCCCTTTTTCTGTTTCTGACGGTGTTGGTATATTGTATATGTGGTCCAGATGATAACCGTTTTGTCGAAGGATTTGTTGAAGAATAGAAAGCTTGTTTTGTCTATTGTCAATAACTGTTAAGCGAATAGATGCCTCAACGCTTAACGAAATACATATCGAGGAGGAAGACCTCTATTCGGGTATGCTGGAGCATACAGACGCCTGACTTGTGATGTATTTTCAGTCGCACGGCCATACATATATATCTGCCATTTCAGTGTTTGAAAATGACTCCATTTTATTAGTTGAAATATTGTTGCATACTTTAATTTTCCAATCACTACTTTTACTAATTAAACACTGCAAAGCTCAATTGACAGTTTATCAATAACTTTAATTGTTAAGCGTTGTGGCAACGTCAATCTTTTATTTGGCAAGGTAAACAGATATTTGTAATTTTTGGCTTAATAACTTAAAGAGCAGAGTAATTATCATACTCAATTTACTCTAAAACCATTGGAAATATCGACTTAGACAAACATAATATATTTTAGGTAAAATTGATAAGATTTTGTAAATCTCTAGACAAAATTGTAAAAAATGAAATAAAAAAAATACGGGCCGCAAAACCCTTCATAGGACGCTTATGATTTGCATGTGGAAAAACTTAGTAGCACATGTTATTTAACATAAAAAGTTATATAAGACCCATTCATTTCTTCTATGTATTTTCGGCCATTTTGTCAATAACATAAAAAAAACAGCGTTATTTGATCCCTTTGATAGGGCATATAACTTCCTAAGGGTGCGTTTTAGGGCACATGTTAAGACGGACTTTCTGGCTTATTTAAATCAGTTGTATCCACAGCAGAAGTTTGCAACCCTATTGTAGGAACACCCTGTATACTAAGGGATTAGCCAAAAAATCGTTGGAAATAAAGTGATAGAAAGGTCACATAACTGTCAAATATATGTCAGTAACAAAAAAATTTAGCCAAAATTCATGAAATAATTCAGAACTAATAAATATAATGATTGACAACTCCTGACTTGAAAATAAGACATCTGCGCAACAGATGCATTTGTTTGTACCGAAGAAGATGAATTGGTCAGATAGCAGAATTTTTTTTACTTAGTACATATGTAAATGAGAATCAGTCGCCTTCACAGTTTTTCGAAATTACCTTGATACTCATAGTACCCAATGCAAATTTCCAATATTTATCTGTTACAGAAAGGAAATGAGAAGATGTTTTTCTAATGAAAGGGTAGAATAATAATGTATTTAACTTATATTTATTTAGAGACTTATCTAATAATGTTTATGATGTAACCAAAATAAACAAAGCGCTGTCGAATATTTTATGAATCGCCGGCCTTCGGACATTCTTCGTGTCGTCTATCAAATTTTAAATAAACAGCATAATTCGTTATTCTCGGAATAAAATCCATCAAGGTAAAGAACAGTTGTCAAGAAATTTTGGGAAGAGAATTCTGTCCTTGCATAAAAAAATAAATGTGTTCACGATCAGATTATTTATTGGATATCTTTAATATCTATGACATCACCCCAAAAAGAACTGACAGTTCATATAACGCATCTTTATTAACTTAGTATGATGATTTTTTCATCACATTCAAACTAATGTCAAAGTTGAATAAAATCTGTACATTATTTTGTTTGTTCACATTGTTGTTAATCATCGCTTCGTCTTGATATGTGGTCTTGAACCACTCTGCGTGAATAGATTAATCACCTCTGTACACAGTATCAATTAGAACTGTCATTAACAAATTTATGCAGTTTTCGAACATATAATTAATGTGTCAATAACAAAATCGCATAATATGAAATTATGTTCAACTTGTCATTGCTTGAAGACATGAATCTAGGATTTTTTTTCGCAATTTTTCTCGTTTCTAAGATACGTACGTATATTTACAAATAATTATAAATTTCAGGAGTTTAAATAACCGAGAATACTGAAACACCTGTTTCTGGATTAAAAGTTGGGGCAGGTTTATTTTAATTAAGAATTGCTGCTTGGTTTCTGAAGAGTTACAGCAACCGAAGGTATATAGGAGGTAGCCAAATATTTCGGTCCACAGAAACAAAGATGAATTAAGTAACCCAGTCAATAGGTGTTTTAAATGACAATTCAACAGCACACCGCTGATATTATTACTTGGGTAATAGTTCATAAGCGATAACTGAAACGAATCTAACAGCACATTCGTAGCAATAAATTATGTAGATAATAAATCCCGACAAAATATATATTTTTGTTTTTTTTATTTCATTATTTATTTATTTATTTATTTTACACTGTTCTACAGTTTACATCATTAAAAAAACAAACATAAATAATTTCAAAAAAAAATAATGCAATACCGAAATAAAATTGGCTACATTTAATTAATTTCATCAACGCCACTACAAAATATTACTTACAATATTATAATTTTTTACGCGTATTATACAGAAGAGAATTTTTCAGGATATTTGTTCGACGTGTAGTTGTATAAACACGTAAATGTTACCAGACGCTTAAATTTTCTCCAATTTAGAAGCACCCACCACATAATGTGGACTCTACACGAGCGACGCATATTCTAGTTTTGATCTAACAAATGCATATTAGAGAGATTTTAGAGCCTTGATCTTCTCAATTCACGACCTATTCGAGTAATAGATCCATATATACTACCAATCGACAAAGTTATTTGCTCCATGAGATCATTAAAGAGAGTTACCTGTAAAATGTTACTCCCAGATCAGTGACAACTTTGGCCCACAGAGATCAATCGAATATATCATTACATTGCATTTCACGGGGTTCAATATTAATCTATTTTTCTTGCACCATTCATTTACTTGCGACAGATTCTCCAAGAGTCTCTTACAATCCAAGATGTCAGTAATTGGCAAAAATAGTTTTAAATCATCAGCATACAGGAGATAATTTTTATTGATTATCTTCCCTATATTATTTATGAACAAGTTGAATAGTAAACGTCCTGAGCTGGCAACATATTTATTAGATCTAAATCCATTTAACTGAACATACCGCATACGATTTGACAAATAGGATTTAAATAGTGCTGTTAGTTGATTTGACAGTCCAAAAGTTGAAAGTTTGCTGAGTAGGATGCTGTGGTCAAGTATATTAAATGATTTCGTCATGTCCAAGTGTATAACATTCGTCTAAATTCGATAATCAATATTTTCTGCTATAAATTGTGTAACAATAGACAAAAATGAGACGATTGTAATGCCGTTAATGAATTGAAATCCTAATAGCTGATATCCGCTTCTAAATTGTACCTAAAGTCTTTGATTTTTATTCCGATCAGTTTCTCTTGTATTGTTACATCATTTTCAACAATATCACCGTATGGATTGCTATCATTTGTTCTTAGTCAAAATATATACAAAATCTAAACAAAAGACATTTTATTGTTGAACTTATGTAGAAAGGTGATCTTTCTTCCATCTTCCTAGTAGTTTGTGAGAAATTTGGAGATTGGAAAATTAGCCGCGTCCAATATTTTGCTGAATAACTTTAATACTGGCAAGAAACAGGGAAATGTGGACTTTGTTTAGATTAAAATTGAGCTTCTTGTAACTGCTAGTTAACCCTATTAAATTTACTAAAATAATTGATTAAATAGGTAAAATATAGATTACACAAACAAATGTTGCCGCAGTGTGGTGCTATGTATTTTTATTTGTTTACAAATCTCGTTCAACCGTTAATAAACAGACTGCTTGCCCCTGAATTGTAATTCTTCATGACATTAATGTCAATTGTTGAAAAGCAGTTCTTCGTTGAGTTCTGGATCCTAAACAAAACGAACAACGAAATAATATTTCATTACCAGGTAAAGTTGGCTAATTCAGCTGTATAGAGGAGTAAGACGTCTGCAAATAATTTCACAAAATGCTTTCAATTTCAAAATGCCTTTGAAGGGATATTCTTTTAACAATGGCAGTTACAGGGTGGTGCAAAACAGCTTTTAAAACTTCTAGGGCTGGTAAAATCAACTTTTCTCTCATAATTTTTGGCTTGTTCTGATTTTGGGAGTAGCGGGATATTCTAAGATGCTTGTGAAACATCATCTTCTCTTTATGACATTAAAGTGAACTTTGTCTTCTAAACGTTTGTTGTGGCATATTCTTGATTACTTTTATGTTTTTTGGGCAATAATACCATAATTGAAATAAAACGACGTATATTGAAGGAAAACCAATCGAATATACTTTGAAACGTTTGGTTTTCCTTTAATATATGTTGATTTATTTCGATTGTGGTGTTATTGCCCAAAAAACATAAAAGTAAAGTGAACTTTATTTTTAAGTGACTAAAAGTTTTGAAATCTTTAACTGACACATAGACAATTGCTTGTCTGACAAGGATGGAATGACGCCACATTTCAAATAATAAACACTATAATGTCTGCATATCTTTTTACATTCGGCAATGTTTTATTCGTTATCTGTGAACAAAATATACTATTTAAATGGTATATAAACATCATATAATGGTATAAAATACAATAGATGGAAATCTTATTTTAAGTAAATAATGCAACATACTGTACATATATGTTACAAATTGTTGTAGCTTTAATAGTAAGCATCATTTCTCCAATGTAACAATTTAAAAAAAAAGACACAAAGCAACGATAACATTTCGACGAACATTTTTGGTCGCCATCTTACTGACAACGCGTTAGATTAAATTTTCTCCTCAATACTGTTCAGCAATAATGTACAAAATTCGTTCGGAAAAGAAAATAAAAAATAGTTATGTTTTTTGAAATTTATGTACATTTAATAACAATAAACAAAATTGTCTGGGAAATATTTAGGAAGATTACTTATCAACAATAGCATCACCACACGAAAATATGTCTACACTAGACAGGCGATGCTTCATTGCAACCCCAAGTATGTTATCTCGGTAATCATGAATCGCCGGTCGTAATAGCTACATCAGCTTTTAGTCTTCAGCAGTTTAATGAAGACCTAAGGGTGACAACAACACAGAAATAAGTCTGATCCGAAGACCCGGGAAGAATTACAATATCATATCTTCCATAAAATAAAGCTGATATACAAAAGTCTACATTCTCTTAAGAGTCTTCAGGGCTTCGATGAGGACCAAAGGGTAAGTGAGTAATTCTAGGTCTGTGGATTCGCAATCAGCGACCAAAAATACATTCGACCACAAAACATTTTATGTGACGGTCAATCATCAGCGATAATCATAAGTAGTTTAGAAAACTATCAAAAAAGTTTTTCAGTGAATTATATAGATTTTAACTCATTAAAACAAGCCTTAGTACCGAACTCTTGTTGTTAATTAAATAGTAACCATTAAAGTTCATGTCGACGGACTAAATTCTTGTTCTGTCGACAGTATTACATGCATTCAGAAGGTTCAAATCGAACGGATATTATCAGTTGGTTAAACTAGACTTCCAAGATTAGTATACAGACATAGTTGGTTAAAAGTTAAGCTAATAAAACGGTGTTACAAAGTATGCGAACAATTAAACTAATTTTGAAATAAGACGGCCAATTGTGTCCATCATTTGGGCAATGATAATATATATAAGCACAGTTCAAATGCCAGCGGGTGACATATTTATTGAAACTGAGCAAACATTATATTTTACACATTTACTTTCACACCTGACGTACATAAGGCAAGTATGAAAAATTTACGAATTTAGTAGGAGGCAGATTTTGAATACCGAAATTGAAATTGAGACTTTTTTTCTAAATTTGTCATACTATACCACTATATAAGGCTAAAGTTAAAGTTTAACAAATATAGGTCCGTTATTAAGTAAATGAATAATTATTTTTGTAAAAATGTTCGTCTTTTTGGTTATAAAGATAAAAATGTAAGTTTTCTGTTTCTATAGGAGAGGGTTTCTCGAAAACGGAAAAACTATAATACAATAGATAGAAAATTGCTTCTCGCGGTATTTGAGTGATAAAAAACGCTATATAACAACAACAACGTTTTAAAACATGCAGGAGACGGCAATCTAATTTTATATTCACAAAAACGTGTTCATGTATTATTTCGCATTTGGCAACAGTTTTGTTTTTCTTATCAGATAAACATCCTCGAGGGTTGATTAGCTACCATAAAAGTTTGTATTTTTTAGATTCTGGGTATAATTACAGCAATTTTACCCTTGACCTCAACAAATCACGAAAAAGTCGTAATTTCCGTGAAAACCTGTTAATTTTAGAAAAAATAATTACATTCTTCTTGTAGAACATTCTATTGTAAATATGTCGTAAAAGATATTTTTCTCTACATCTTATAGCAGCGTTTTTCAAAAAATTTGGTTGTATTGCAGCCTTTGCTAAAAATCTTTTAAGACATAATACTTTTGACTAGAGGCGGATCTAGAAGCTGGATAAAAAGTTGAGGCTTGTGTACAATTTTTACTAATCCAAACATCTCAAAGCTTTAGTCTTATAAAAAAGAATTGACTTTGCTCTATTTACTGACCAGACAAATATTTTCCTGCCATGTAAATTTTTTTTAATTTGTCCCTGGCTGGTTTTATAAATGATGTTTGTAGAAACCCTAATTCTGTTGACCTAATGCTTTCAAAAATGACGCATTTCCAGTTATATCGGAAGTAGACACTAACTCGCTTATTTGGAATCGTACATTTTTTTGTATTATGTTTTAATTCTGAATTCTTCGTCCCATTCGCAAGAGATTTTATTTCATGTCCTGCATACAAAATTGCTAGTTGTTGTGATATTTATTTATTTTTTCTTATTTTTCGTGAAAAACGCCGTTTCACGTAAATCAAGATATTACTTTTTGCAAAAACGCTAGATTTACAAATGTAGTACAGTAACTTAGTAACAATATTTGAGTTGAATATTTTTGCATTTATTGCATTATTTTACATAGAGAGCGTTAACAGGTATCACCAATTTAACTAATATATAACATGTATAACTCGCTTGTTTCAAATGCAGACTCCTGTATTTTACAACAATTGTTGATCTCCACGTTTATTTCCCTTTCATTGATATTAATATTCCTGAACGTTTTGAAATATTTTTATATTTTATTAAGAAAAAAATGACACATCGTTTCAAAGTAATAAAGCATATGGAATAATTTTCAGTATTTAAAGTTTGTTAATGCCGGAGTTATTTAATCTGAATCAATATTATTAATTTGGTCAATCAACAAATGCCTTCGCTAGGTAACGAGTATATCAATTTGTTTATATAGTTCATAGTTTACCTAAAATTTGGACTAGCAAGCTGTTTAAAATGTTGGTAAGATCGCGAGGCATGTGCATGTTATGTTGTTTTTGGTGATAAAAATAGCCGAAATTATAAATTCACATAAATATGTAGTAGAGAATCTATATATAAATAGACAAAACGATTAGTTGCCATATTCTCCTCTGTCTCTCAATCGATTTTCTTCATTGTTGTATTGTTTAGTAGCTACTGACGAACTTCAATGCAGAATGCTAATATTAATTTATACTATTAGTTCATTCATTAAATAAAATATAATAAAAATTCATTATGTACGTCCAACTGACAGTGCCGCCGACGTCAGTCGTTCAAAATTTCAAACCTTGAGTAATTATATATGGAGCGATCGTTATTCTTAGAGCATATACTTCTGGACGTACCATACAACCTTTGTTAGTGTTAGTGGTAAAATACTCAATGTAGTAGATCAGTATTGATTTTTCGGACGCGTTGCGGTAATTTTCATATTAAATATTCTGTTTTTGATGTAAATTTAATTATTTAATTAATATATTGTTATCACAACCTTCCCGAAGGTGTTGTGTAAAAATTGTCAGACAGCGGACAATAGAGAATGTGCTAAATAATTAAGTTCTCCTAGGGTTGTTGGTCCTCTCTTTTTCTTAATATTCCTTAACTTGATTAAAACGGCAAATGACGAAAACTTTTAGATTGCAAAGAATAATCTTCCAATTATCATATCGAATATTTTGCCAGGAAGGGTTCGAGTTAAAAATTTGTGGGGTCATACATTTATCAAAAATATTTCGAATACCGATATTTGATTACATTTTTTTAATTGCAATCGATTTGTCAATATGTGTTAACAATTTTGGTCATTACATCTACTTCTCCGATTTCTCCACAACTCTGTTTCTTATAAAAATATAATGTTTACAATTTCATGAAATACGGTCGAATTTCGACCACTAGTTTCTATAAATATGCGACTCGACATAACTGCCATAGTGGACCTATAGGTACAATTGTTATCCATATTGTCTACAATCTGTTTTGGAAAACAACAGTTGCCAGTCGCATAAATTGAAATAACCCGCTTGGACTGTACCTGCAACTTTCTTTCACAAGAATACCCACCTAATAGGAAAAAGAACAATTTACAAAAAAAAACAACCTTGTTACAGTTATTACAGTCTAACGCTGTAGACCTCAGTTCATCATGTGATACGTTTAGTTCGCTGATAATGATAAAATTGTTCCTTTGTACGCTTGGGAAAAAAACGTTTTAAACAAAGGTGACGTTCTTTCGGCAAAGTCCTTAATAATCTCAAGATTTTAATTAATTCAAGAACTTATAGCAAAAAAGCAAAGGTATACAACCAATTTGCATTTTGGGTTAGAAAGAATTAGAATTATAGAGTTTAACATCAATACAAGTTAAATTTACCAGAAGTAAAAAACTATGATGAAAATCTGGTTCGTACGAAAAGCACTTATTTTTGTTGGTTTCATCAAATTTAAGACATAATTTAAAATGCTAATAATATGGTAATTCTCAACAATAACAACATAAACATAGGAAGTTGCGATACCCAAATTTAACAAATCTTCGGTTATGTTTTTGTTTTTTTTAACACACCTATTATCTAATTATAGCTGTTCAACATACAATTATTCACAGCATCTATTTTGTTTACTAATGTATAGATAATAGTTAAAAATTAGTATGTTTGTCTTGTTTACCTTGTCAATAATTGACTGATGAAAACACGTGCTTTTGTAAACAATAGAACCAGTAACAATTATTACTTGGAGTTCACCGTCTACAAAAAATCAGTTATAACATGCAATGGACAAAAATATAACAAAGGCATGTTATATCGGTGGTTTCAAATATAACTTTTTACAAAAAACTTTTTATTGAAAGAAACTAACACTCTAAATTACAATAAACTTAAACCTTTTTAAAACTTATGATGTTGACTCTAACTGGAATGAAATTAGAATAATGTTTGATCTACAAATTCGATCTTTTATAATCTTGGTCAATTGTGTGGCATTTGCAGTTTAGTTTGTTATTCATAATAATTGACTGCAAGTGTCACTTACATAGGATGCTGAATTATTGGAAATACACGTGTGATTTATGAATGAGTAATTGTTTATACATACAATGTTTCATACAATGGTCCATTGTTACTAAAGGATGCTGAATTATTGGAAATGCACGTGTGACTTATGAAAAGTAATTGTTTATACATACAATGTTTCACACAATGGTTTATTGTATTATTTAATATAACAGCTTCCCTTTTTTTCAAAAAGTTGAGGCTATGTCGTCAACTTTTAAACTGAGTCTTTAAGTTCCACTTCTTCCTCGACAGGTTCTCCAAGGTGGATGCTTGGGCGTCGACGTACTAGTATTCGGTTCCAATTTCTGTAGAAGTTGCGGTTGGAAGTTCTCGGGGGTGAGGGTGGATCATCATCATCTGTGGTTGTGATGGCCATTACTCTTGAAGATCTTCTTCTTTTACATTTGTAAAAGACTAGAAACAAAATTAGTAAAATTATTAACACAATTGTTGTAATGGTGAACCATGACATGTGCTTTTCTACGAAGGGCTGATTTATGATTTTGTCCAATTCTTCGGAGTATTCGTTCAGTTTGTGTTGGGCGATGTTCAGGTCTTCTACATCAAGTTTATTTAGTTTCAGCGGTTTCAAATTTGGGATGTAGTTTTCGGAGGGAATTTGTTCACAACAGTCGTAGGGAATTATCACTGGGTAACTTCGGTGTGTCACGTTTTGATAGGTATCTATCAGTTTTCTTGCATGAAGTTGGGTACTTCCAACGAAGGCGTTGCAATTTGGTTGTAGCGTCAGCAAGGAATTTTGATTTATTAGTTTCGTGGTGATATCTTTGCTTGAACATTTTATGGTAACTGGTAGCGTTTCTGAAACTGTGATGAGCCAGTGGATTGTTTCAATTTGTTGGATATTGTATCCTTGAGCTAATAGTAGGGTTGTTTGGCAAGTTCTGGGCAGGAACGTCTGCTGCTTAAGGAGTTGTGCCTCACAAATCGAGTCGCTGTCGATGGGGTATGGATATGTGTCTGAACAAATCTGTTGTCGTTTGCTTAGAGGCTTGCAAGTTTCCATATTTTGAAAGGATATGTAGAGCAGTGAATCATCGTTTCTCGCGATGTACCTTTTTGTAGTTGGAAGAATGTGAAACAGTTTTGTTCTTTCATCTGGTATAGGGATGGGATAAAGACGGTAGAGGGTATAGCTTTCAGGATTCACAAGTGGAATTTTCAATACAAATACAATTTTATTATCTATCTGAAACGCTTCTAGTTCAATAATATTGACATATTGAGCAATACTGGAACTGTATATTGGCAAAGGCAAATTATTTTTCTGTAATGATTGTGAGATTGTTTGTAAAGATTCAAGTAGATCAGCAGGGGTAATTATTGAACTGTGAAGTATTTTTAATCGTGCGAAAGCAATTGCGTTCAATATATCATTAAGGGTGTTTTCTACAAATGTATAACTTTCCATGAGTGACTCACACATGTCTAGAATTTTAACTTGGGCTTCGTAATAAGCAAGATCGTCTGAGAGGGACATGATCGACCTTTTCAGTTCCTCTATGTCTTGGTTGAAGGTCTCCTCATCAACTTGGAGTTTTTGAATTGTTGAGTTGAAATTTTTGATTACAGAGGTTGTAACAGATATTTGGTTCTTTAATAAGTTTTCTATTTGATGTTCGTCATGAGATAGTTTATCAATGCATTCATTGAAATATTCACCATCAGAAGCATCTAGATTGCCTGAGATTGATTTAAATATTGATCCTAAGCCGTTAATTAATCCGCGTTTCTTCCTGTTTGATAAATAAGGATTTGTTTCAGCGAAGATTTCTTTATATTTTAAATCTACAGAGTTTGCTATTTGTTTTAAAAGGCTCACATGTGTTTGGGGTACCGATTTGAACGATATCATTCGAGGGTATTGTCATCCAAAGTTTCTAATAATTCGTCTAGGATTTTCTCGTTATGATCTATTGCTCTTGAAAAAGGATACATGTCTTTATATACGAGAAGGGTCCATTTGTCGTTGGATACTTTCAGATAACCTTCTTCATGAAAAAAGATTCCTATGGTATTATTGATAGGTGTCAGTGTATATTGGGAAATGGCTAGCGGGATTAGTACCAAGAATCTGAAAAGAAATAATCTTATTCAGTATAAGGTTTTAGTCGATCGAAATTTATTCTGCTTATTTGATTTGTTTGTAGGTTTATGACAGTTGCAGAATTTTTAAATATTGCAGTAATTTCGAATGGTCCATTAAATTTGTTTTCTGATTTATTTTTTATTTGACCTTCTTTAACGTATACTTTATCTCCTATTTTATAGTCAGGGATTTTGTCTGATGCGTGTTGGTCATATCGTTCTTTAGATTTTTCTTTCTGTCTGTCCGTTTTTGAACGTGCGAGTTTGTAGAAATATTCCATTCTATTGTTAAGATCTCGAACGTATTTAGAAATTAATTTTTCTTGGTTATATAAAGTCTCGGGGGGTCTACTCGAGGTATGTCCAAATATAAGCTCATAAGGTGTAAATCCATGGGTTTTATTTTTAGTATTGTTATAACAGATTATGGCATAGGGTAAAACTTTGAAAGGGTGTTCGGTAGGATTTTCGGCATTGTTTGCTCTTATCATTTCGGCTAGGGTTGCGTGAAATCTTTCGAGTGAACCATTTGATTCGGGGTGTTGTACACTAGAAAAAGTTAATTTGATATCGTATAGTTCACATAGGTCTTTCATTAGGTTGTTGTCGAATTCTTTTCCGTAATCACAGTGGATACGAAGCGGGGTTCCATAGTGTTGAAAGAAAACTAATAGTGTGTTTACAACTGTTGAAGCCGTTTTGTCATTTATGGGGTAAGCTTGGGTGAATTTAGTCAGTTCATCTCTGATTGTTAATGCAAAGTTTTTCGTAGGGTATTCAAAGATGTCTATGTTTATCCTTTCAAAGGGCGTTTTCGGGGTTTCTGTTATTACAAAAGGGGTGGTTAAATTTTTTCTACAAAATTTGACTTTTTGACAGGTTTCACATGAGTTGATAAATTTTTCAACGGTTTTTGTTAATCCGGGCCAATTATATTTTTCTTTGATACGTCTGATTGTTTCATTTATACCACGATGTAAGTTATTTTTACCGCAATGATATTGTTGTAAGATGTTAGGAATTTCGTCATGATTGGGTGTTATTTGGATGTTTTGACAAATTAATAGTTTTACTTCTTTATCAGCTAATATGAATGATAAGATTTCAAAAATTGGGAGTTCGACGTTATTTTCAATGTAATAGGTTTCAGAGTTATTAAATTCATTTTGGTTTTTATATAAAATATAGAAAAGATGAGAAACAACTTTCTCGGGGTCGAAGGGTAACGGTATGATCATATATTTCCTATTTTTGACAGTTTTACTCGCAAGTGTGTTTAAGGTTTCAGTGCTGAATTGAGGATTTTCTTCAAAAATGTCATCGATAATTTTGTCGTGAAGTTCGTTGAGTTTGTTTTGCCAGAAAAAGGTAACTATATTTTTATGGGACCTGTCTAGTAACTGGGTATTTGAGAATTCGATTTTGGAATAATCAATGATTGATTTAGTTTTGTATAGATTAACGAATCTATTAAACTCGGCTGTCATTTGTTCGTCGTCAAGGTCTTGAGATTGATTGCTTTCAAGTTCGACCGGGTTATCATGACTCTCAGTTTCATTGTTGGCAAATATTTGGATTTTTGAGTGGAAGGTTGTGCACTCTTTAAAATGATTTACTTTTATACGAGAAAGGGCGTCTGCATTTGTGTTTTTCTTTCCTGGTTTGTATTCGATTTTGTAGTCGTATTCTTCCAATTTTAATTGCCATCTGGCTAGACGACTGCCAGGGTCCTTAATGGAGAAAAGCCAAGTGAGTGGGCGGTGGTCGACCAGTATTGTAAACTTTCGTCCAAAAATGTAAGGACGAAATACCTTTACCGCCCAAACGATAGCAAGTAGCTCTCGTTCAATAGTCGAATAACGAGTTTCTGCTGCGCAAAGGGTTCGGGAAGCATATGCAATTGGTAAATCTTTTCCTACAGGGCCTTGAGAAAGTACAGCTCCTATAGCGAAGGCGCTAGCATCAGTTGTAAGGATAAATGGTTCTTCGAAATTCGGATATCTCAATATTGGTTCAGAAGTGAGGGCGTTTTTCAATTCTTCGAAAGATGTTTTACAATCTGCATCAAAAATAAATTTAACATCCTTTTGAAGTAGTTTGGTTAAGGGTTTTGAAATTTTTGCGAAGTTCGGAATGAATCTTCTGTAATATCCGGCAAGACCAAGGAATGATTTAATTTCTTTAGCATTTTGAGGTTGTGGGAATTTTTGGATACATTCAATTTTTGTTGGATTAGGTTTTACACCTTCTGGAGTGATAATGTGTCCGAGATAAGCGACTTCTTTGCGTAAAAATTCGCATTTGTCTGGCTGGATTTTAAGATTTGAATTTCTGAGTCGGGTGAAAACTTCGGTTAATCGAGAAATGTGTTCATGGATAGTTGCGGAATATACGATAATGTCATCCATGTATACTAAACAGCGTTCATTCTGGATGCCTAACAGAATATTATCCATTGCTCTTTGAAATGTGGACGGGGCGTTTTTTAACCCGAATGGCATTCGAATGAATTCATAGTGGCCATTTTCTATAGATAATCCGGTTTTGGGAATATCTTCTTCTGAAATTTCTAACTGATGGAATCCAGACGCGAGATCTAGGGTTGAGAAATATTGACATTTTCCGAGTTGATCAAGAAGATCTGAAATGTTTGGTAAAGGGTATTTGTCATCAACGGTGACTTCATTTAATTTTCGATAGTCAATGACTACTCGCCATTTTTGTTTTCCGGAAGCATCAAGCTTCTTTGGGACGATCCACACGGGTGAAGACCAGGGGGATGAGGAGTGTCTTATGATGCCTTGACTTAGCATTTTTCCGATTTGATTTTTTACTTCTTCCTTGTGGATTTGTGGGTATCTATAGGATTTTGTATAGATGGGTTTTGCGTTGTTAGTGTCGATAGTGTGTTTGACTTCATTTGTAAAACTTAAAACGTCACCTTCAAGGTAAAATATATCTTGGAAATCTAAACAGAGATTAGTTATTAACTCGTTCTCTTCTTCATTTAGATGTTCAGTTCGAATTTGGGCTTTGATAGTAGTATTTCTATCAAGATATTCTGAGTTGGGATGGTAGTCTTGTATGTTTGAATTCAAAACGGAATGTGATTCATTAAAAGGTTCTAAGAGCAGATCCGAAAAATCAATTGTTTTGGGAATTGCATTTGCATTTATAACGGAGGTTAAGAATTCTCCATTCGAATTGACATGTACAAGGGCATTAGGAAGTCTTACCTTTTCTCTTTCTTGGGTTTGTAAAATAGCATCAGTATTTTTTAGGTCACATTTCAATTTGAAAATTTTTTCTGTACGAGGTTCGATGGATACTTGGTTTCGTTTTTGACTTTGTGATTTATTGGGATTGGTTTTGAAAGGGTCAGTGTTATTTAGACTGTGTTCTACCTTATGCAAGGGAATTGTTTTGAAATTAGTGATTAATTCTTTCGATTTTAAATCTATTACACATTCATAATGATTGAGGAAATCTAAACCGAGTATTCCGTCAAATTCTATATCAAGACTGTATATGTAAACTTTATGAGGGTTGCCAGAAGTAAAAGGAATTAGGGTGGATTCTGTGATTGAAATCTTTTCGTCGGTAATGCCTTGGATTGTTATATTTTCGGTTGACCTGTTTGGGAAATTTTTCACTGTATTTTGTTTAAAAATTGAGATGCCTGCTCCGGTGTCTATGAGTAATTTAAATTTTCCAGTGGCGTCATTGATGTAGTACAAATTTTTGGAATTGACTGTTAGGAGTGGTTTTAAAGAAACGTCTGTTCTGGGGAATTCAATTTGGGTATGGTATTGTCGATGTTCAAGTTCTGAATTTGAGATTGTAATGTTGTCGTTAGATCGGGAGGTTTTTCTAAATCCAGGGGAAGTAGAAAATTTTGTTGTTCATACATATTATGTTCGGCAAGTGTATTGTCCGTTGTTTGTTCGTATTCAGGTGCAAACATGATTGGGTTAAAATCATCAGTGTTATACATAGTATTATCAGTATAATACTCATAAAAGTCATAATTGTATTCGGTTATGGGATCTTCATAATAATTATTAATTTGTTGGTTGAAATGGTGGGTTCTTTGTTGGTTTTGTTGTTGTGAATTTGGATTTCTATGAATCACTGAAGGGCGTGATTGATTTGATTGTGTTTGAAGATTGTTTGAAAATTTTTGGGTTTGATTTTGGTTCGCTCCTGGATTGGGGTTATTAAAGTTATTGTTGAAATTCTGTGTTGGAGCTCTGAAGTTTTGATTTGAGTTTTGATTTGGGACTCTGAAATTTGAGTATGAATTTTGAGTTGGAGTTCTGAAATTTGATTGTCGTTGCCTACAATCGTTTGCGTAATGTCCTAATTTTCCACAAAATAGGCATTTGATTTGTTGAGGTTGCTTCTTGACTGGTTGAGTGGGTCTGGAAGGATTGAATTTAATATTTTTTTGTTGTTCGAAATAAGAGAGTTGTAGTTCCCTTCTTATTTTGACGTGTGCTTCTAGGAGATTTCTGGGGTTTCCAGCACGGATGACCTGTCCTAATTTGGGATCTAGGCCTGTTAGCAGTGTATTTAGAGCCAATGTTTCTATTAAATCGGTTTGAGCGATTTTTTGATCTTGAGTTAAGGTGGTTTTCTGAATATTCGCATGCATTTTTGCGTTTAACACTTGAAGACGGTTATAAAACGAAAAGGGGGATTCGTTCGATGATTGTTTGAGACATTGGAGGTCTTGGATAAGAGATGAAAGATCTCTTGAATCGCCAAAATGTAGATTGAGGAGTTGTTTAATTTCTGGGTAACTAGAAGGGTTACGAGAGTTTATTAATTGAGCTGCTTTACCTTTCAGCTTGTTTTTGATGTGAATCACTAATAGAAATTTTTGTTCTTGCGTTGACATATTGTAAGCGCAATCGCACGCGTTCAAAAATGCTCCTAAGAATATCTGATCTCCTTCGAAATCAGGTATTATTGAAAAAATTTCAGAAAGTCTATACATTTCCGGTTCTGTATCAGCTTGTGCTTCGGACATCGTGAAATGTATTTATTGAAATGAATTAAGTTAGATTGACTAGATTTGTTTCTGGTCGGTTAGTAAGGAATGGTTTGTTTTGGGGAAAAAAATGTTTTAAAATAGGAAATGTTTTAAGCGATAATTGAACAAATGTTTCAAAAATAAAAATGTACAAATAATCGAGATGATTCAAATGTACTCACATTACTTTCATGTCGATGCTGTCGTTTGCGTTCACAGTGGGGACGTCTCGACGTGGTTCGTTCCTTCTTGAGGGATGAGAATCCGCCGTTCTGCGTGAGAAAACCTCGTGTTCGAACTTTGCCTGTTAGAATTTTCGTGTTCAGGCGGTGTTCGTTGGAAAGCCTCGTGTTCACAAAACGTGTCTGGATCCTGCTGACTGCGCCAAATTGTTATATCGGTGGTTTCAAATATAACTTTTTAAAAAAAACTTTTTATTGAAAGAAACTAACACTCTAAATTACAATAAACTTAAACCTTTTTAAAACTTATGATGTTGACTCTAACTGGAATGAAATTAGAATAATGTTTGATCTACAAATTCGATCTTTTATAATCTTGGTCAATTGTGTGGCATTTGCAGTTTAGTTTGTTATTCATAATAATTGACTGCAAGTGTCACTTACATAGGATGCTGAATTATTGGAAATACACGTGTGATTTATGAATGAGTAATTGTTTATACATACAATGTTTCATACAATGGTCCATTGTTACTAAAGGATGCTGAATTATTGGAAATGCACGTGTGACTTATGAAAAGTAATTGTTTATACATACAATGTTTCACACAATGGTTTATTGTATTATTTAATATAACAGGCATTTTCCTCTGATAGTTTTTTTCTACAGGCTCTATTGTTTCCAGACTGAATAATTTTTCAGTGTGTGTCTGAGTTAGTTTAGCAGCATTTACTCTCTAGGATTGGGAATTTTATTATTTACTTATTGTGTCTTTTATTTTGAAAAAAATATGGCTGGACAGTTTTTCCTTCAATAACAGAATTATACTGAAATTAGCTTAAATTGTTAGACAATAAAGTGTTTATTATTGATTATAATAATTACGAGAGCTATATTTTAAGTCTCTATGTGAAATTTGTATCACGTACTATCCGTTAGCCGCGGTTTCACCGGCGTATGGAATTTGCAATTGTTTGGAAAATAATTCCAACTTTTTTGAACTACCCCACATAACTATAAATCTACCAATCTAGAACTAATTTCACACAAACGGCAAGTGCTTATGGGCCACCCTAAATAACAGTTTAATTCAACTTATTTTTCAACCACCTTGAATAACTAACTCTACTTCACCCATTAGTGGAACCATCCTGTATATACTGTTTTATATTTGTCGACCAATAAAATATTTTTAAGCACCTGGCTGTAACTGTACTCCAACCTACAATTCAGCAATGCAACTGCTATGGTCTACGCTATATAACAAATATTCCTTATAATTTCTGAGCCGTCTTGTAAAGTATAATTTTTCTTCACCCTATATTTTATCCACTCTTTATATGCAACTTTTACTAACATTGTTTTAAAAGCGTATAACTATAACTCATATTTCAGGTATTCCAGATAGTAGGATGAAGCTGATAACTGTACTCCACCCTATATTTTAACTATTCTATCTGTGTAACTGATTATGAGCTACCCTACTTTCCAATTTTTGGCATATTTTTTGAATCACACTTCATTTAAACCACCCTTCATATGCATCTTTTTCTAATATTATTTGAATTACATTGTGTAACTTAACTTTACTTCTGCCCATATTTCAGGTACTTCATATGCGCTTATGTTCTACCCTATATTACAAAATTTTGTATACCATTTTTTAGCTACCCTGTAGAATTATAATTCTACTCCACTATATATTCCAACAACTTTGTGTATGCAACTATTTATGGGCCACCCAATATAACATTCTTGCACCACCATGTATACTAGAACTCTACTCCACCCTATATTTAAGCCACCCTGTATGTGAAACTGTTTATACATCATAACAAATTCTTATAAAAATTTATTGAGTCAGTCCCTGGTTTCATTCCGGTGAGACATCACTCGCTGGGATAGAAAAAATAGGAGGGCTAGAAGGTTCGGATAAAAAAAAAACTTATTTCGAAATAACTCAACATTTTAAAAGGAGCGGCCCATCATCGCAGGAGTTAGTTAGGCGGCGAAGAGCTTATGTCGTGTAATTATCTAGATTTCGAAACAGCTGTTGTGAATATTTCATGTAAATAAAAGTTTCTAGAAAGTGAGAGTAAATATTAGTTTTTCAATATTAATTGAACCCACGGAGAATATAACAAATATTCTGATCAGAAGTGCAAGATTAAGTGAAGTTGAAATAGTAATTTGATTAATGAAAACCCGAAAAATTAAAGAAGAAAAAATGGACGGGTTAAGGATGGACTTGACGAAAAAATAACTAAGATTCTGGAAAAACGCGACAAGAAGGAGAGACACAACATCAAGAGGAAATTCAACAAAGTTTAGTGAAATATTTTGATGATAAACTTAAATTTGAGTTAGGAAATCATGTCACTAATATCGATGATAAACAGGAAAATCTTGTCATTGCAATCGAAAATAGACAACAAGACTTACTTGAAATATTATTCTCGAAATTTGAATTAACCAGACAAAATGATTTATAATATTTAAAGAAAACCAAGAACAAATTGAATTAAAATGACAAAATGATTTTAAAGTAACTGAAGAGAAAAGACAACTGCAATTTGAACAATTAATGCAAATAGTAGAACAAGTTAACGAAACAGTTAATAAAAGAATGCAAATAGTCGATTCAAATACAAAAGAGACAAATGATGACATTAAGACCATAAAAAATACCATGGACACTCTTGAAACCAAAGTAGATGACCTTGATTCCATCCAAAGCCAGGTAAAATTTGAAATCAGTTCAATTCAAAACACAGTTCAAGACCACATCAGTTCCATTAAAAAAACAGTACAAATTGAGGTACAAGATATTATCAGTGCCATCCAAGACAAGGTAGAAACAGTTATTAAAACAATGCAACACGACTTACATATACCAGAACACCATCAGTACCAAAGGTTCAGTTACCAAACCACCCACATTTGATGGCAGCTCATCTTGGCCTCTGTATAGACGGCAATTTGAACTCGTGGCTACAGCTAATGGATGGGATAACTAAGAAAAATCTCCCTCTCTTGTAATTTCCTTAAGAGGTCCGGCCTTAGAACTCGTCCAAAGCATTCCAGTCGATGAACAAGGCAATTTTGACAAGATCATCGTTATCCCGGACAAAAGATATGACAATTAATCCCTGAGCCAAGTAGACCAGGTGTAACTAAGCAGAAAAATGCAAAAATCCGGAGAGAGCCTTCAAGAGATTAGACGTTTAGACGACTTGTCCTACCCAGACCTGCCAGAGGAAACTAAGGATCAGTTGGCCACACAGAGCTTCACAAACGGTATCAAAGATGTAGAAGTACAAAGAAACCTAAGACTTAGTGGTATTAAGAACAGTAAAGAAGCTGTGCTCGGGGCTTTGGAGGTAGAGGCCGTCTTGCACATGTCCAAGCCGAGGATGCGAGCAGTTTCCTTCAACCAGGAAGAGTCAGAGTCACCATTTCAAGCGCTGCTGGCTGGTCTGAACAAACTATTAGAACGGTCCCAAAGAACTGGCACTAGGGGGGCATATTAGCTCTGTGGACGTACAGGGCACTTTCAACGCGACTGCAGAGTAGGGCTACCGGAACGATCACCAACCAGGGGTAGTCAACAAACCGACCTTACCAACCAGGGAAACTCCAATCAGTCAGAATAGGACAGTATCCATCCGGGGATTTTGCCGAGAGCAAACTAGCAACCTAGTCATCTGGGGCACCATCAATGGCCGAGTAATTACCATCACCATCGACACCAGCGCTGCTGTGTCCATTGCCAAGTCCAGGGTCTTGAAGTCATCAGATATCCGGCCAGCTAACAACAGCATCCAGCTCAGAACAATCACCGGTGAGTTCATGTCAATACAGGGTGAGGCAGGTGTAGTACAATAGGGGACAACAGAATCCGGCATAGGGTCCTGGTAGCTGATTTTGAGGACGATTTCATACTGGGTATGAACCTAATCAGCCAGCGTGGATTATGTTGGACCCGAGGCATGATGTTATTCGGTTCCTAAATGAGGAATTTGTGTTGATACGGCCCGCCAACTGCTCAGCGACCTCAATAAAAATTGTAGCAAAATGTCCAGCCAGGATTCCCTGTCGAACGGAACAGATTATTCATGGCCAGCTAGAATGCAATCCAAGGAGCTGCCTTGGAAGGGTTGGCCCGTACACTCATGACTACTTAGTTGGACGGGCTATAGTAAAACCGGACGCATATATACCAATTAGAGTCCTGAATTTGCCCAACATCAATGTCAGAATTGCCAATGGTCAAGATATAGCTTGTTTCTAGACATTAGAGACCATCGTCAATTGAGAGGAAGTGTACTAGACATCGGTAAAGGAGACAGGGCCTAGTAAGGAATTCCTGCAACAGTTTGCTAACCACTTGACAAACCTTAACCCAGAGGAACAGAAGAAAGTGAAGCAGTTTATCACGAAGCACTGGCAAAATTTTAACAGTCAAGATGGAACCACCGGTCGTACCAACATCATTCAGCACCTAATAGATACCGGAAAGACCCATTAGAATATCACCTAGACGACTACCATTGGGGCAACAACAGGCAGTTGAGGAAAACATCGAGTCCATGTTACAAAATAGAGATATTGAGCTTTCCATCAACTCATGGTCTGCTCCCGTCGTGCTAGTTAAAAATTAGGATGGAAATATCCGATTTTGCGTGGACTACAGAAAGCTGAATGACGTCACGATGGAAGATAGCTATCCACTACCCCGAATTGATGACACTCTGACCACACTAGCAGGCTCCCGTTGGTTCTCCACACTAGACCTAAAGAGTGGATATTGGCAGGTTGGTCTACACAAAAACGACAAAGAGAAGACAGCGTTCTCCACTAGTAAAGGGATATTTCAGTTCACGGTTATGCCCTTTGGGTTATGTAACGCTTCCGCAACATTCGAGAGGCTAATGGAGTATATCCTGAGCTGGTTAACATGGAGGACGGGCTTAGTATACCTCGACAACATTCTGGTCATGGGTCAGACATTCGACGACCATCTGAAGAGCTTGGGTGAAGTATTCTCCAGAATTAATAACGCCAATCTGAGACTCAACCCGAAGAAGTGTTCCTTGTTCCAAAAACAGTAGAGTGTTTGGGCCACCTCGTTTCCGAGTCAGGAATCCGCACCAACGAGGACAAGATAGAAGCCATCCGTTATTGGCCAGTCCCAAGAGACAAGCATGAACTCCGAAGCTTCTTGGACCTCTGTTCCTACTCAGGCGATTTTTTGAGGGTTTTGCCACCATTGCCGCGCCTCTGCATAGGCAGACCACTGAGAAAGAGACCTTCCGTTGTAATCAGGAATGTGTAACATCATTCAGGCGACTGAAGGCAGCACTATGTTCCATCCCAATCCAAACCTTTCCTACACAGTCCGGAAAGTTCATTTTAGACACCGACGCCAGCAACACAGGTTTGGGGGCCGTCCTATCCCAGGTGCAAGATGGTGAAGAGAGGGTGATCGAGTACTACAGCCGTGGATTCTCGAAACTGGAAAGAAATTATTGCGTCACTAGAAAACAACTTCTTGCAATAATAAGGGCTGTAGACTATTTCCACAAATAGTTCTATGGTTGTCATTTCTTAATTCGAACAGATCATGCCGCTCTCAAATGGCTGCTGGACACCGGAAGCATAACTAGCCAGATGGATGGAGAAATTACAGCAATACGATGTCAAGGTGGGACACCGTGCCGGCCGTTTGCACAATAATGCCGATGCCCCATCCAGAAGACCCTGTAGAGAAGAATGCGGACATTGTTTGAACAACGAGGGGGTATCTCCATCACAGATTCGACTGCAAGCTAATAAAGACTGGACAATGGAACAACGAACCAATCTTGTCACTCAAACCGAGAGGATCACCCAGGCCACGATGAGACGAGGTAGTTACATACTCGGGCGTGATGAAATCGTTATGGGCCCAATGGGACCCTATAAGAGTGGAGAATGGAATGCTCAAGCTAGTTTGGGAATGCACTGATGACTGCGAAACCAAGTCCCAACTGGTAGTTCATAAGAAAAAGGTATTAGCCATCCAGACCGAAGTACATGATGGGATTACCGGTGACTATCTGGGCATGAACAAAACCCTAGACAAAGTTCGCCAGCGATACTACTGGGAAAATAAATTCGAAGACGTCAGAGCTTGGTGCCGAAAATTTGCCTGTGCAGCCAGTAAGGGCCCGAAGACCCGAACCAAGGGCAGAATGCAGCAGTACAATGTAGACGTCCCATTTGAGAGATTTGCCATCGATGTGGCGGCTCCGTTTTCCAAGTCTGAGAGGGAGAACAAATACATTCTGGTCGCAATGGATTACTTCAGTAAACGGTCTGAGGCCTATGCGATATCCAACCAAGAGGCAACTACGGTAACGACGGTGCTAGTGGAACAGCTAATCAGCAGGTTTGGCGTCCCGAAGGAACTTCATTCATATCAAACGGAATGGTGGAAAGATTCAACAGGACCTTGGAACAACACCTATCCAAGGTCGTCAGCAATAACCAGTGTGATTGGGAGGAGCATATTCCTCTATTCTTGTTGACATATCGCTCAGCCGTATATAATAGTATAGGCCTGACCCCAGCCAGGGTCCCATTCGAAAAAGAGCTGCGATTACCCTGCGATTTTTCTTTTGGCTCCCCCGAAGAACCTTCCCAAGACAGCAACAATTATGCCGGCCAGCTCCGACATAACATACTGGCAATACACGAATTAGCCCGAACGTAGATGTTGGCCACCAGTGACCGGAGGAACCGCGATACGACCTCAAAGCCAATTCAGTCGGGTTCCAACAAAGGGACAAAGTCTGGCTGTACAAGCAAGGGTAACTCTCCATAGCTTACACTCGCCTGGGATGATCCATACGAGGTTGGGTTGTCAAGAGGCTTAATGGCGTAGTCTATCGGATCCGTCGAAAGCCTAGTGCTAAATTGGAGGTGGTCCATTTAGATAGACTCGCTCCCTACCATGGAGGGGATGTTTATGACCGGGACGAACAGAATTAAAAATTTATCCAGTTGGATGACGTAGAAGGTTCGGTTGAAAAAAAAACTTATCTCGAAATAACTCCATGCTGATGTTAAAAGGAGCGGCCTATCATCACAGCAGTAAGTGAAGTGGCGAAGAGCTTATGTCCGTGCTATTATTTAGATATTAGAATCAGCTGTTGTGAATATTTGATGTAAATAAAAGTTTCTAGAAACTGAGAGTAAATATTAGTTTTACAATTTTAATTGAACCCACTGAGTTTTTAATAATATTTTAAATCAGCATTATCGAAAACATCCTGCGATAAAATTTGATATTTCGGTAAAATGGTGTCCCTGTAAACTTGTAATAAAAATTATTCGTGCCATGCCATGGATGCTTCCAACAAACCCTAAAGGGATTAACTATAAATTATGGTTATATAGATTTATTGTTTATGAAGTTACGATTAACTATTCTCAAGATGGGTATAAACTCAAACAATTTAAATAGATATCTTGCAAACTGTATCGTATTAACCACGCTTTCTATTGGAATGTTGCTTGGGTCTTTAAAAGTCTTTAAAATCAGTTTCAATTAATACTTCTTAGATTTTCGTCAAAGTCCTGTAAAGGTAGAATAAAACGCTTGTGAATATTGCATTATACGCACAAGCATGTGATAGGTGGGGACAAGTGCATGTTCACAATGAAGCATCATGATGGTGCATTAGATAATAAAGATGAGATCAATGTTCAAGCAATAAGGTATAATGTTGTTAATGAATTAACAATATGAAATTAAGTATTTGTTTACTTGTAACAGCAATGATGATTTTTTTTGAAAATTCATATAATTTAATATAAAAACATTAATATAAAACAACATTGAATGTGTTATTTATTTCCTACAGTTGTATTTTGTTATAATTATTCTTAGTTGTCGGTAGAAGTCGGTTATATTTTTTTAAAAAATGTTTTATTTTCAACTTTTTAGTATTTTTGAATTCAGGTAGTTTTTATTCTTTATTTTTTATTTTGTATGTATAACCTTAATAGACAGAACCAGGTAACATCGAAAGCCTCAACATTACACAATGATACTTTCTCATTTAAATTGACAGGTAAATCTTTACGAACAAAATGTACTAGTACGCGTTGACTTAATAAGCCCAAAATATATTTATGCCGTATGGACTACGCCAGGTAACTTTTTTCAACTTTTTTTGACAACCCTTTATTTATAACTATAGATAATTCCACTCTAACCTATGTACCAACCATCTTGTACATACAACTGCCCACGGAAAAGCATAAATTTGTTTCTGCCTTCTATAGGATGGAGTAGAATCCATCCCATATTTACGGAGTCAAATCCGTCCTATATTTCAACCATAGTATATAACTCCTTGTGTGCTGGCCCATAAATTAGTTCATTTTTCACATTTTATATTATCGTCCTGTGTAACATTAATTCCTCTCCACACTTTATGCAACTTCTTATGGGCTATAAAAGAAATAATTTTTTAATCACACTGTATCAATATAATTCAACTGCAGCATATATTTCAACCATCCTGTATATGAATTGCTTATATCCACATCATATCCAAACGTCCAGTCCACCCTATATTCCAACCATCCTGTATATACGGCTGCCTACGGACCACTATCATTCTAGTCCTTCCTATATTTCAATCTTCATATAAATGCAACTCCTTCTATCACTTTACTTTGTGATTTTGTTTGCTATAACTAAACACCCTGTCTATAAACGTACCAAATAGCAGTTTAAAGTTTGACATATGTTGTCACGGAGTTTTCTATTAGGCCGGGAGAATGTGGCAACCAAAAGCACCGTCATCCCAAATGGAAAAAATTGCATTTAAATAGGTATTTGCCTGGTATACAAACAAAACGAGCTTGGTACTCATTAATTTAAGGAGCCGAAAATACTATGCTTTACTACCTATATGCTTGAGATGTACATAGAAAATTTTCAAATTCGCAATTAAAACTTCCAGTGCCCAAAATTACCGCACTATTACGTTGGAATTAAAATATTTATAAGGAAATGTCCGGTATGTCATTTCGATGAAATTTTTGATAAGAATTTTGGAATTTTCGGCGATTTGCATGTCACAGAAAAGTATATCATCTAAGGATCTTCCTTAATAGATTAAACGTTAAAAAAACTATACACATCCATAAGGAGTTATCGAAAAATCGACTAAAACATTAGGAATATTGGTCGATTTCCATGCACGCATGTGTTCATTCACCAATTTGATGACTTTACCCATAGAATTCTTTTCCAAAATTTGAAGTTTCACCAATCCGGATATATACTCTATTAAACGAGACCATATTCATTCAAAAGGGTACACTACAGGAGAAGAAATCAGGTAACATACATACAAAAAAAAGCGAAAAAAAATACGCGACGAATTGATAACCTCCTTCTTTTTGGAAGTCGGTTAAAAATACTAGGTAATGATTTTTTCGATTATTTAACAAGTAAGGGAGATATGTACGATTATAAGATTTTTTAGATGAAAATACGGTTTTATTCAATTTATATACACTTTGGTAACTAAACGAGAACAAATATTTTGTAATGTATGGATATGTCAATTTTAAGAAGTTTATTTTATTGAATCAAGAATCATAATACTTGCATTGAGACATCATTTTATATATTAAAAAATTTAATTGGATTTTTTAAAAATTATTACATGTGTTTCAAATTTCAATAAATTGTAATGAAATTATCATCCACTTATCTTACTGTACTTTGTACATGTCATTCAGGACACTCGAGGTAAATATTTTAGCCATAATATATTTAGATGTGTAAAACAGATATGATAGTCAAATAGAATAAAAATTGTCAATAACTGCACTGAAATTTTACCTGTGGTATCTAATAAATTCACTAGTGCCCAGGGACTAACAACCGGTCCTGGTAAAACTTCCTTTCCCCTAAATTAGCATAACAATCCCACCATATTTTCTTCTGTCTGCGTCCTCCTAGAACTGTTAAGTAAAATGTAATCTTCACAAGCACTTTTAAATATTTTTATTGCATGAAAACTAATATCCAAATATATAAATTGAAGTACATGATAGGAGCTTTCAAAAAGTGTTTGGTATATCCCTATCAGACAGACGCTATTAATAAGGTAGCGTTAGCAAAATATCTCTTTTATTTGTTTAAATTACAAATCTGTAAAAACTACTTATCCAGTAAATCCATCTAGAGCTTAATTAATTCTAACAATATAGTCTATGATTGTGGGAAAAAACTTTTTATTACAACAATTTTATAAATTTTATTTAGTACTTGTTTTCGGTTTTTCTGGATTTTGTCCGCAAAACGCTTTCGATCGGGACTTGTAAATGCTCATTTTAAAGATGTCCCAATTCCTAATAACTTTTTTATTACCACTATTACGTTTCCTTTGTAAGTTTTCATACAACAAGCAAAAAAAAACAAATAAAAAATATTTTGTTTTTTATTGTTTAAATAATTTAATTCTTCGAATTTGCTGTTAAATCAAGTCAGTTAAAGTCTATTAACCATTATTAATGACACTTAAAAATCTCTATTGGCTGGTGTAGAAAGAATACGCACTAATCGTTGGCGTAGCGTGCCTTTGAGGGGCCCTGTATCAAACCATAGCTTAACCCGGGAAGAAAAAAATTGCTTTTTTGACTTTTGTCATTTTTAGGGTTTCGTATATACAATATACGGATACCCTTATAATATCACTCAGGATTTCTGCCTCTGTCACATCACAGCAATTTTCTCCTAAACTACTAGACGGAAGAGGTTGAAATTTAGTATCAATATATAGTTTGGTGACTCGATAAGGAGTACATATCGTAAAAGAAGAAATTTTGATTTTAGGGGTATTTCTGCGGGGAAAAACTAAAAAAAACGACAGTTCCCCACCTGATCTCCGAAACTACTGAGCCTAAAATTTTGAAGAACATAGGAAATATAGAATGTTGCCCGAACTTTACAGGAAAAATAAGGAGAAACCATTAATATTAATTTTGGGAGCAAATTATAGAATTAAATGAAAATTTAAAAATAAAAAAAAATTAAACGCATCATGTAATACATAAAATGAAAGTTTCTGAGGAACACAAATATATTTTTTCATATTTAAAAAAAATTAGTTGAAAAGATATTAACGAAAATATACCAAAATTTACCCATTCCCCCCCCCTTATCTCCGAAACTATAAAACCTAAAGTTTTGAACAACATTAGAGGTATAGGGTCTGACCTGAAGTTTACTGGAAAAATAAGTAGAAACCTCTACTGTTAATTTTGGAGGGCAAATTAAAGAATTAAATGGAAAATATAAAATTAAAATTTTTACTAACCCATCATGTTATATATCGAATGAAAGGGCTCAGTATGACGAAAACAAATATATAATTATTTCATATTTTTAAAATAAATTAATTAAAAGATAGTAACAAAAATATACAAAATTTTAGACCTCCTCTCCTCCTTATCTCCGAAACCATAAGCTGGAAAATTATGAAAACAATGGACGTATAGCCCCTCACCTGAACTTTACTGGAAAAATAAGCAGAAACCCCTCATAATTATTTTGCAGGGCAAATTTTAGAATTAAATAGAAAATAAAAAATTATAATTGTTTCTAACGGATCATGTAATGTATCAAGTCACAGGGCTCATTATGACGAATACAAATAAGTTTTTTTAAATTTTTTTAAAATTAATATTTTAAAATATATTAAAAAAATTACCCATTCCCCCCCTTATTCCCCAAACTATAAGACCTAATTTTTTTTGTTTGCAGACAAAATATGAAGAAATCCCTAATATTAATATTGGGAGCCAAATTATAGAATTAAAAGGAAAATAAAAAAATATTCTTTTAACGCATCATGCAATACATCAAATGAAAGGGCTCATTATGAGGAATACAAATATATAAATTTGAAAATTATTTGTTTACAAGATATTAACATAAAGATATAAAAAAGATTCATTTCTCGATTTATTTCCGAAATCATACTACCTAAAATTTTGAAAATAATTAGGGGTACTGGGGCTCACTTCAAATTTCTAAGAAAAATTATTAGAAAATTCCCATAGTAATTTTAGGGACAAATTATACAATTAATTGGAAAATAAAAATTTAATTTCAAACGAATCATGTAATAAATATATCAGATAAAAGGCTCATTATGTGAATTACAAATATATCATATTCTTAAATCATTTGTTTAAACTCTAATGTTAATTTTTGGGGGCCAAATTAGAAAATTAAATACATTTGTATTCTGATAGAAATCAAGCGAATCCTGAAGCAGATAAAATGAAAAGTCTGTGTGGAAAATCAAAGTGTATATTTTTTTATAAATTTAAAACGCTTCCTTTAAAAGATATTACCCGTAAATATAAGAAAATGCACTCATTCCCTGCTTGTCTAAAACTGGAACATTAGAATCTTGAAGGTAGTACGGAACCCTTAGTATGCGAGTCCAACTCGCACTTGACCAAATTATTAAAGTGAAAACTGTACGTGCACGTATGACAGTTTTTTTATAGATGTTTTCCTGGGTAGCATGAGATAAAGTGACATTGCGGATAACATTTTACTAATTTTTGCTTACACACGTTAGGGGCCTCTGTAGCCAGGGGCTACACTGATAGGGCTGAAACGGTGATGGCTACACCCCTGGCACTAATGTTCACAGTACAGGTTAGCAATAGTAAAAAAAGGTAAATAAATTTTAGTCCATAAGTAGCGCAAAAATATCACCTCTGAATTCGGAAATTGCTTTATTGACTTTTGTCATTTCTGAAGTGAAAAGTCTACAGGCACGTATGACAGTTTTTTTATCGGAGTTTAACCAGTAAGGATCAGATTAAGTGACATTGCGGATAACGATTTACTAACTTTTGCTCATACTCGTTAGGGGTCTCTGTAGCCAGGGGGGCCCGTATTATTGATACGGCTGAAACGACGGTAGATTAGCCTCTGGCACTAATGTTCACAGCACAGGTAGACAAAGGGAAATTAATTTTAGTTCATCAAGTAGTAGTAGTAGCTCAAAAATGAAACTTCTGAATTCGGACACGTTTATAAGAATTAAAGTTTTAAAGAAGAAGTAATCCCAAGAAAGAAAATGATATTCGTTAGGTAGAATTATTAGAATCAATTAATTTAGGAGTGAAGCGGGCAGGGTACTACTGAATAGTACGAGTATAATGAATAATAGTAGAACTAAATTTTTTCATAATCTTATTACAAATGCCGTATGTGCGGTTATTAAAAGTCTAAAGGCGAATAATTATTACACTTTGGGAGTAGGGTATATATGACACAAAGGCAAATTGCACTAAAAGTAGGAATTGTACAACAGGTTGTTTTAAAAATTTATATAAGGTTTTTTAAACTATTTATGTAAAATTGGCCAAGGAAAAGTGTTGGAGGAGTTATTGGAGAACTTCAGGACCGCTTCTTAGTTCAAACAACACGGCCAAATCTCAAAAAGTCTGATCCAAAACTACAAAGGCAACTTTTGCAAAACTTCCTGTGTTAGATTTTTAGTAGAAACTATAAAACACAGACTTCGCTGTCTAGAATTGTCCAGTAGAAAAACGTTAAGGCTTCCACAGGTATTTACACAAAATAAAATTGTTCGGCTTGAATGGTGTTTGGAGGACCAAAATTGGAAAATGAGGAAATGTGCTATGTGCTCACGTCAAGTGAATTCGTGCGGTAAATGGTTGTGAGAGACAAGCTAGTCTCCGTGCTGTAATATTTTGGAGTAGTATCATAATAAAAAAACTGACTTGAGTCCAATTAGACCACCACTAACAGGTCCAACGTATGTAGAGTTACCGCAACAACTTGAAGTTAGTCGTGGTAAAGGTTTTGGTGATTCTTTCATATTTATTTAAAACTAGAATCGCATGTGGTCGAAATTCGACCAATTATGTCAGTGAGTAATGAAATTCACCTTCTTGTTCATATATGATTAATAGGAATTTAATTGTGTTAAAATTTAATAATGAAATGAAAAGAGACAGTAAATGGAACTAATCACAAAAATTTAGTTACCACAAAATTTCTTAGAATTAAATAATTCAGCTTTTAACCGGTAGAATAATATAGAAATCGCTTATGTAGAAATTACAAAATAATCTGTTTTAATTTATTACTAATACTTATTCAATATCCATTTGTAAATTTAATAAATAGTACATGGGTGACCCAACTTTACTCGTAAATTCAAGGATTCATCAAAAATGTTGGTACATGTATCCATATAATCGGACATTTGCTGTATAAACTATTTTTTGTCAAAATGAAATGTTTCCGTTTAATTTCAATTCTCTAACATTTATTAAGCTACTTATTATAATAATTCCACCTCAGATTATATTTCCACCACCGTTTATATATAACTGCTAATTGATGTTTGCGAACATTTTTCTAACCACCCTATGAAACTATAGTAATTCTACTCTGGACGATATTTTAACCACCCTGTATATACTCATGGACCACTCATAATATTTTTTTAACCCTGTAAAACTATTATTCCACTCAAACCATTCTATATATGCCACTGCCTATGAGCCACCATATTTACACTTTTTGTTTGTACATTTTTTAAACTATCTTCGGTAACTATATTTCAATTATCATATATATGCAACTCATATACCATTTCCTTTTCTAACTTTTTTGTAATAACTCTGTATAACTATAATTCCTCTTACACTATATTGTATCTATCCTATATATGCATACGAAATCTTGCATTTTTTAAACTACACTGTATTACTATAATTCTTCTCGAGCATATTTCCAACATACCTGTATATGTATCCCTATATAATATTTTTGCACCACTCTGTTTAACTATGATTTTACTGCGCCCTCTATTCCAAGTACCCTGTAAATGCAACCGCTAGTAGTCTACACTATATAATTTTTTTTTCTAACAACCTTGTTTAACTATAATTACACTCCACTCAACATTCTAAACAGTCTGAACGTGCAACTGGGCCACCCAATAAAACATTTGGTTTCTAACATATCGGGAAACGCCCTTTATAATTGTAATCTACAACGCCTTATATTTCAGTCTATTTATGCAAGCATATGTAACGAGTTCAAGACAACTTTATTGTGTGCCTCAAATTAATATGAAAAACAGTAATGAAATTTTTATAAGATCCTACACATCAATTTGCATTGAAAGAATTTTTCATACCAGTTTTATTCTCAAGTAGGTCACCAGATCATCCTGTATTGAACAAAGCTGTCATAATTGTAATAGTCTCATTCTTTCTCGGTAATACGATTTTTCCTGAGCAGTCGATTTGTAGATGCCAAAACCTTAAAATGGAATTTCGACAAAATGATAAAATAAACAAAGATTATATGTATTATGATATTAGATAAATAAGTAAAAATATATTTGCAACATATATATCAGATCTCGTTAAAAGAACATTAAACAATTTTTGACTGGCTGCTATTTTAGATTTATTTAAAAGATTGCCTTTGAACGCAGTAATAGACACACTAAATATTAATAAATTGTTATTTGATTTGTGATAAATTCGTGACTGAAGAGATGTATATACTCAATTTGGTCAGGATCGAAATAAAATGTATCAATTAGCTTTAGAATCTCTAAATAGTTATTGTACTTACGTAAAACTTTCCACGTGAATTCTTCTGTAAATGCGCAAACTTCTTAAAACCACATTCAATTCATCACAACACAATAGTTTCTGAAGTCAACGTTTTTAAAAAAAAGTAACGTCATAAATGAATAGAATAGAAGGTTTTGAGAGTATACGTCATAGTAAGTAAAAATCGATTATTTAAGCAATATTTATACTTCGCTACTCGATTGGGGTTTTGTCAACTGCTGTCAAATTTCGAACATTAGATATTAAGGGTTTAGGTAGTTGTTCATACTGGGCGCCATCTTACTTGGTTTGTATCAATAATTTATATTTAATTTACCTATTTTTAAAGAAATAAATAAAGATTCTTTATATATTCTGCACATCTACGGCACATTACCTTTCGAATGGCATAGGTTTCTTTACCCTAATTTCAAAATGAAGGCCGTAAAAGCGGAGTGCGTTTAGCTCTTTGCGTATTAATATTAGTATGATAACGTACCGGCCGAGCTGTGAGAAATTGTTTAGACTAGAGAGTTATAACTGTTTTGGAATTGCCAACTTATTGAACACTTGTGGGATATATTTAAAAGTACGACAAGTGCTTGTTAGACCAATCCTGGTAACGTAGAGCAGCTCGTGGAAGAAGCACTAGATGAAAGGAGAAATGTTTCCCTAAGAAAAAATTATAAAAGTCATAAAAAGCATGCCTTGTCGAATTCGCCTTGTATTGATGCTAGAGGTGGTAATGTGACCATTTTACGACCCAATTCGTTTGTATAACCTTCTTTTCATATTAAAATGATTTATTATTGCCAAATACTGTTTTTGTGCAAATCCTAGTTGAGTGTGTATAAGTTTGGTAGCGTTGCCGATGATTAAGGAAGAAATTGCTAATGGTCATGTCCTTATAAATAACTCTTTATCGGGATACTTCATAAGGTTTTCCCTTATGATTTTAATGGGATCACTGAATCAACAATATTCTTTGGCGCATTTTTGGCGAATGCAATACCTTATAAGGAGCGCTAAATAAAATTCTGAATATCACCCTATTGAAATTCTTCAAATTTGAAAAGAACCTTATTATTATATGATCTCTATTAGTTTCTGTGCTTCCCAGTATATTATCAAATTAAATGCTCTTAGTTAAGTCATAAGTCAAATAATAGATATTGTGTCATTTTAATTTTACATTTTACATAGTTTCTTTGCCATTGTCAACGGAGTCTGACCTAGACTCCGAAACGTTTGGAAATATACAGAAATTTCGTGACTTGTGGTGTTATTTCCCAGATAGTGCTTAAACCTTGAAAAAATATGCCACAAATATCCTTCAGAGAGCAACTAAAAATAAAAAATATAGTTAAATGCCATTAGTTAATAGTATTGGAAACAAATCAAGATCGAGATTTGCATATATTACCTTCTTATATTTACCTTCTGTAATACGACATATTACAATATCATTAGCATATTAGAATCACAATCGAATTTGAAGACATGCTTAACAATATCAAATGATAAATATTCAGAACACACGTCGCACATCAAATTGAATAGTAAATTAATTGAAATTAAATCGTGAAGATGTATACAGAATTTTGTTAGCTGTCATACCGCACATACCTTTGGAATATTGTTCCCACATTTAACATGTCAAACTGCAATTGAATAGGTCTTTCATTATGTTGAATGCTCATCAAAGTTTTCTCTTCAAAGGTTTTTCCTGTATCACATAAGTATTTATAATTGTAACTGGGGAGCAAAGTTCCGTAAGGAAATTTCGACAAATTGGCCCTATTCCATGTTGTCTGTCAAAAATTCACCTGCAGATATTCTGAGAGATATCTACAATGTGACAACAAATATTTCTGTATATGAATGGTGTTTTGTTCTTGTGTTATACTTATCTGTGTTTGGAGACGTTTCAACTGTGTTTAGTCTGAAGGTTTTTCTTAAATTAATGAATTCGATAAAAAATTTTTTTGTTTATCAAAAAATTTTTACACTGAACATTTGATGGTTGGTTATCACTTGATACTGACGTTACTATTTTTCCATCCAAAAGCAATTACATACTGAAGATAATATTAAAGTAATGACCCCTTATAAATATTATATAATTTTTATTTTTGATGAAAAATTTACTTATTCGCAGCTTCAAGCCATGACTCGTTTTGAAGCTGTTCGTCTGACTATAATAACATATTTTTTTATGATGGAAAAGCCTGTACATTTCATAGATTCCTAATATTTCAGATTCAACGACAATGTCCGATCTCAATGGAAGTTACAAGTAATTCTAAATTTGAAAGTAAATTGTTTCGCAGAATAAAATAATGTAAACCACAAAATTTATATAAACAGGGTACTTCATAAAACTATAATCGTATAGGGTGAATAACATAGTTATTGGGCACAATATAGTTATTGGAAGTTCTAATTCTAAAATCAAATAATTTGGTCAAGTGCGAGTTGAACTCACATACTAAGGATTTCGAACCACCTTCAAGATTCTAATATTCCAGTTTCAGACAAGCAGGGAATGAGAGCATTTTCTTATATTTACCCTAATATTTTTTAAAGGAAGCTTTTTAAATTTATAAAAAATATACACTTTGATTTTCCAAACATAGACTTTTTATTTTATCTGCTTTAGGATTCGCTGAGTTTTATCAGAATACATATGTATTTAATTTTCTAATTTGGCCCCCAAAAATTAGCATTAGAGTTTTTTTTTACTAATAAACTTTCAGAGAAGCCTTTTATAATCTACTGTTTGAGTTTTGCGCCTCTGTATATTGGAAGATAAAGGGCCAAAATAGGTCAAATTTTAAATGATAAATTATTAAATCTGTTATTCAAATTATTTAATAATACATAAAATATATTTTTCAAAATTTAAATAGTGTAGTTTCTAAAGTGAGAATTATGTCGATGTTTAATATTTTTGTTAATATCTCTTAAACAAATGATTTAAATGATATATTTATAATTCACATAATGGGCCTTTTATCTCATATATTACATGATGCATTTGAAGACTGAATTTTCATTTTCCATTTAATTGTATAATTTGTCCCTAAAGTTACTATGGGGGTTTTCTAACATTTTTCCTTATAAATTTCAAGTGAGCCCCAGACCCCTAATTATTTTTAAAATATATATTTGTATTCCTCATATTGAGCCCTTTCATGTGATGTATTGCATGATGCGTTAAATTTTTTTTTATTTTCCGTTTAATTCTATAATTTGGCCCCCAATACTAATATTAGGGATTTCTTCATATTTTTCCTGTAAACGAAAAAAATCCAGGTCTGATAGTTTGGGGAATAACGGGGGGGAATGGCTATATTTTTAAATATTTTTTTAATATATTTTAAAATATCCATTTTAAAAAAATAAAAATATTTGTATTCGTCATAATGAGCCCTGTGATTTGATATATTACAAGATCCGTTAGAACCAATTATAATTTTTTATTTTCTATTTAATTCTATAATTTGCCCCCCAAAATGAATATTAGGGGTTTCTCCTTATTTTTCCAGTACACTTCAGGTTAGACCCTATACCTATAATTATTTTCAAAACTTTACGTTTTATATTTTCGGAGATAAGGGGGAATGGGTAAATTTTGGTATATTTTCGTTAATATCTTTTTAACAGAATTAATTTAATCTGCCCCCCAAAATTATTATTAATGGTTTCTCCTTATTTTTCTTGTAAAGTTCGGGCAATGTTCTATATTTACTATTTTTTTTTTAAATTTTAAGCTCAGTAGTTTCGGAGATCAGGGGGGCGAACGGTAGATTTTTTTAGTTTTTCCCCCCAGAAGTACCCTTAAAATCAAAATTTCTTCTTTTACGATATGTACTCCTGATCGGGTCACCAAACTATACACTGATGCCAAATTTCAATTTCTTCCGTCCAGTAGTTTAGGAGAAAATTGTTGTGATGTGACAGAGGCAGAAATCCGGAGTGATATTATAAGGGTATCCGTATATACAATAAAAATAAGAGTCCCATTTGTTGTCAGTAGCGTCCTCGTTTACCTTAATTAAGTAAAACGCGCGGCAGTCCAGTTTCATTTGGGAATTACATGTTAGTGTTGAAAGTGCCCATGGTTAATAGATAAGTATTTCTTACTGGTTTTGCTTAGAATAATATTATACTAAGTTTTCATCATTTTTCAATCTATTGAACGCCAGACAATATATTGTCTAGTCGAGAACCTCATCAGTTGCGGTCTTCTCTACTTATTGAACTCTCTAATAATTAGTTATCTATATGGTACCTATAACTGACTTTTATATTTGATGAGGAATTTCAGGGAAATCTAGTTCAAAGAGTCTCCAATTCGGGAATTGTCCAGTGTGTAACGCCTGTTCTCTGTGATTGGTAGGATTGGAAAATCTCTAAAAGTTAGTATCGTAATTTCTTTGACAGATTTTAGTAAACCTATGAATTTTTTCGTGGGATTTCTATCCTAGGAAGCACAGGGAAACGGCGGTACACACTTTACGATTAACGATTTGGAGTGTCTGTGTGTTAGATTTTTCTGAAACTCCTGGATGTCAGAATTACTTTCACGATAAAATAGAATAGTATTATTTATAAAACGTGATCTATTCCATTCTTTGCTACTTATTTGAATGTTTCACCTGAATTGAAAATTCTGATTAATTTCAGTTATGGTACAAGTGTCCAAAAACTGCCAGTATTTTAGTACCCGAAATAAAATAGCATTTACCTATGCATAATTTATTAAGGTTTCAGTATTTTGCAGTTTACGTACTTACCTTTTGGCTAACTTAAACAGTAATTGGTCACATCTCCTATAACGAAATTTATATTGTCAAATAACTGTATTGCTTTTTTATAGATAATAATGATGCCTTAAATAAAATAATGTAGCAAAAACAATATTAAAAAAGCATTTCAGTATGTTCCGAGTAAAAAAAATCAGATTGATCAGCTCTACGATCGAATTTAGATTTAAACATCTAGAACATAATATTTGTGACACATCTCCCATTGTCAGTGACGAAGGAGAAAACATTGGTAGAGTGAGAATTATAGTCAATCGTCACCCATTTCATTTCAGTTCAGGATTTACCAAACATTTTTATTATCATTCCAGCAGAAATGACAAGTAAGGGGTCTCCGAAAAAAGTAAAGGACTTGCAGGCCAGTATGCAAAAATTCTTAAATAACGAAAGAATCCGTTTAATAATAATAAACTTAGAAATGGGTGTTTCAAGGTATGAATAAAATATGTTCAGTCCAACAAGAATTTATAAAACTTATATTTTCAGGCCTTATTAAAAAAACATCACGAACTGTCCGAAAGGACGAGCGTATCTGTTAGATCAGCCAGTGTTTGCGTTTCCGGAAAAGATATTGGACACTGGATTGTAGAAGTTGAAAATTATATGAAAGAAAAGGGGTTACAAAATATTATAGCCGATCTTTCAAGGTTTTTTAAGTGTATGAGATTCAATTTCAAATAAATCCATCCACTGGAAAAATATTTTTACAGTATGGGTAAAAAAACGTCTGTACAATTGATAAGGGACCTTCAAAAGGAAACGTCACCGTAATGTAATCATTTATGGCCATTGATGACACTGATAATTTATCCTGAGATTTCTAGACAAAAATACAAAATCAGTTAACCTGGAATAAAATTTCTTTTAATATATAGTAAACGTTTTTTTTCATCAGTACCTTGTGAAAAAAATCCCTGTTGTCCTGTTTATAAATGAGCATACAACTCATCTTGATTATACTCTAAGTCGTTTATGCAAGGACTTAAAGACCGAGCTTTTGCGCTTTACCCAAATTCAACTAGAATTATACAGACATGCAATGTGACTGTTTTTCGGTCACAAAACAACTTTGGGGTTGAACAGTTAGGCAATGGAACGAAGAACACCCTGGGGAAGTCCTCGAAAAGGTTAATTTTGCACTTGTGCTACCTGAAACAAATGCAGTTGACTATTTAAATTGTTTGGGCCAAATATTATAATAAGTAAGTCCGAAAAAGACACTCTATTGGCAAATCAGTATAGGATTATTTAACATTTACTAAAATTGTTGACGAGAAAGAGATAGGACAATTCAAACTCTTGGTATGAACAGATTCAGGATACTCAGAGTGTCAATTTTCTTTTTCTCTTTAAAATTTGGCGGCATTTTAATAAACAACCAGAAATTATGGGTCTTAATGCAAACCAAACTGAAATTACAAAGCAAGGTGAAATTATTAACGAAAACTGTATTAACATAATAGATCTAACTGCTTCAGCATAGAGACTAGCCTTACCACAACCACCAACACCCAGAACTACATCGATAAATATTATATCAGAGGATGTTATGTTTCATGAACCAATAGAGACAGAATCATAAATTGAAAATGACTCAAGATGTTACGACAAATAAGACAGGCGATATTCTAGCCAAAACAACTAAAGATCTTCTAACAAATAAAATTGAAAACATTTCTATAAATTCAACTGACACATCGTTAATTGGGCAGTAAATGACAATTCCAGAAAATCCCAAGAGAAAAAAGAAGAAAAATATAGAAAAAAATTCATTCGCATTAACATTACAAAGGTGTCAAGGAATGTTAGAATAAAAGGCAAAGAATAACAGTAAAAGCACGAGAGAAAACGAAAACTACCACAAAAAATAAATGCAAAAATGAAGCCAATGTAAAGGTGACATCTCAAATAAAAAGAAGCGTCATGAATATAGGAAATGTTTTGTATGTAAGACTAATATCCTACAAGGGAATGATGCAAATCAGCATTATATTGGTTTCTTCCATGATCAATGTTGATTCCCAAAGAAGGACAAGCAATTTATTATAGATAACAAAGATGGTGAGATTTTCCCTTGTCATGCAGTCAATCCAGTGATAGTGATGCATCTACTAAATGTAATACTAGTTTACATTCTGTCTCAGATGAGGAAATCAATAAACTTTATAATGCTTACAAGACTTACTTAGAAGATAATAAGTAATTCATAAGAACACTACATTTATTTTTCTGTTTTCTTGGGATATAATGCCACAATCGAAATCAAAAGCTGTATATTGAAAGAAAAACCAAATGTTTCAAATTCGATTCTGACTTCGTTGTCAATGGCTTTAAAATATGAATTGAAAATGTAAATTGCAAATTGAAAGCTTGATTTATGAAATTTTTTTTTATTTTATATTATTTCCCAAGAAAACAGAAAAATAATCAAGAATATGGCTTAAATACCATTTAGAAGACAACAGTAAAATTGTTTTTTTAGTGGACGTCCAGTAACTGTCATAATAATGTCAAATCACTATTGAAATTGTCCAGTAACTATATTTTTTTGCATGTACCATTACAATTTTTTCAAATCTATGGGCCTATAGAGTTTTAATGTACTTCCGGAAAAAATGAATTAATAATAATTGAAAATAAAAACACAATTTACAGATATTTTAAGTAAAACTATCTAATAACTAGATGTTTTACCCTACATAATAAATCTTCTTTTAAATTGGACGAATTCTAAAGTTATTTTCAAAATTTTGTGTGGCAGTCCTGTGGTATTAGCCAAAAACTTAAGAACCATCTATATTTGGGTATGTTCAAAAGGACATGATAATTACTAATTCTATCCTTTATAATATGCAACCAGGTATGAATCCGGGACTAAATTTTTAATTTCTCGAATTGTAGTATCTCTCTTTAATATTTATGTTCATTTCTTCTTAAGTGTCTGTGTCTATAGCTGTAGAAAGGCTGCAGTACAAACAGTAAAATGTGGAGTAGATGATGTTTCCCATAGTTTAACGTATAGGTAATAAGTGAATAAAATAATAATTTGTAACTGTTATTTGAACTATTAAATAAATATAAAAAGTTTAAGGCATATATTATCGGGTATATTTACTATTTCTCTGTACTGTAAAGGCCAATATTACAGAAGATGCCGTCTCGTAAATACCAGATATTTTTTATTCGAATAGGAAGTCGAAATCAGATTGATTCTCAGAATATCCTAGAGATGAGTTCACCATAAAATAAGTGAAATTACTTTTACTAGTGGTCGCCCAGTGGTCGAAATTTGACCCTATTTCATGAAATTGTAAAAAGTATATTTTTATAAGAAACAGAGTTGTGGAGAAATCAAAAAAGTAGATGTAATGACCAGAATTGTTACTCATATTGACAAATCTATTGAAATAAAAAGAAAATAAAAATGTAATCAATTATCGGTATTCGAAATATTTTTGACAAATAAATGAACTCCCAAATTTTTGGCTGAAACTGCTCTTGGCAAAATATTCGATATAATAATTGGAAGATTGTTCTTTGCAACCTAAAAGTTTTCGTCATCTGCGGTTTCAATCAAGTTCAGAAATATTAAAGAAAAGAGAGGACCAACAAATTTAGGAGAACTTAAATTTAATAAATTCTCTATCGTCCGCTGTCTGACAATTTTTAACACAACACCTTCGGGAAGGTTGTGATAATAATATATTAATCAAAAAATTAAATCCACATTAAAAACAGAATATTTAATACTATATGAAAGTTACTGCAACGCTTCCGAAATATCTTTATTGATCTACTACATTGACTATTTTACCACTAAACAATAACAACGGTTGCATGCCACTTCCAGAAGTAAATGCTCTAACGATCGCTCCGTCTAAATATAATTATTCAATGTTTTGTGGTATGATCGTCTGGCGGCGGCGGCACTTTCAGTTGTTTGACGTTGACAGATGTGGGTAAATAATGAATTTTTATTATATTTTATTTAATTAATGAACCAATATTATAAACTAATATTAGCATTCTGCACTGAAGGTTGTCAGTAGCTACTAAACAAAGCAAAAATGCAGAAAATCAGTTGAGAGACAAAGGAGAAAATGGGACCTAATCGTTTTGTCTTTGCCTATTTATATATTGATTTTTCTAGTTGCTGCCGTGTGAATATTAAAACCTATTTTTGTAAATTAACTATCTATCCTCACTTCCCTGAATATTGCCTCAGACATAACTTAGTCTGAGGAGTCGGTCGATAAGATGGTGAAATTTTCAGATTTGTTGAGTATCCTGAGAGCTTTTCACTCCTGGTGGATCAGGTTTGGTTGTGGAGTTTTTGCAAATCTAATGATTTTAGATACATCCCTTACTTGCTCTACGGTCTCATCTTGTTTTATCCAGTATTGTTTTTGCCCTTCTGGTTCTGGTGTGGTAAGATAGTTTTGTGAATTCTGGCTGTAGATGTTGGTTGCCGCAATTTATTAGAAAGTTGAGGTTGCACAACGAGAAACACCTTTTTTTCTCCCAGTTTTTCGTAGGTCCTGCTAGCTCTGAAGTATTTTTCTGGGAATACATCCCTTCGTTATTATGATTTATGTCTGAATCTTGCAAACGTTTCGTCAAGGTCAATGCATTGTCAAGTAGACTGAGAGTTACTGTGTCTGCGCTCTGTATTTATATAACTTTGTCGGATTATTATTTTGCAAGTATTGGAGAGGCGCAGCGCGTAATCTCTTCGATTTATTTGTCCGGCTTTTTCGATTTCAATTGCATCTCGTGCTATCCTTGTTTTATAATTTATAGTGTTACCTATTTGATAGCAACTATCAAAATATACTTTACAGCCTGTTTGTAATTGGTGTTGAAAAAGAGCAGACGTTGTTTGTTTGTATACACCCTGATTTTCTAATTCGATTTTAGGTTTTGGAATTTTGGAAGTTGTTCCTATGGTTCGGTGTGGTTTATGCGCCGTAGTTATGTTGTGTTTTCGAGGAATTGGTCCAATTCTACAGGTTGTTCCCATGATGTACAGTAGGCTGGTAAATGGTTTTTCAGCAACACTTTCCTTTTTGTTTCAGTTGTGAATTCTGTCTTGTGTTTTATTGTTTGGTTGATTGCATGGTGTCTAAATTCATTTTGATGAAGTGCAGCAGTAATTTTTGTTAGTTCTTACGCTTTTTGCTTGTTGTCGGGGAGCTTATATGATCTCGAAATTAGTGTATTGGTAACTCCCTGTATTCGCCAGGGTTGGTGATAGATATCTGTATTTAGGAGTCTATTAGCCTTGGTTGGTTTTCTTTAAATAATGTGTTCTATGAGTCCGATCTAAGTTCTTGTTATTTAGACGTCAAGGAGAGGCAATTGTTTGTTCTCTTCGAGCGCTAGTGTGAACTGAATCCTGTGATGGAGATAATTTAAATGATTTAAGAACCTGAGAAGCTTTTCTTTGCCAAAACACCATATGACAAATACGTCATCTACATATCTAATCCATGTTTTGGCTTAAGCTTTGCTTTATGTATGTCATAAGCAAATTTCGAACTGCTGAACATAGTAGAGACCCCATTGCTGCTTAGTCTGTTTGCTTCTAAGTGTACCTTGTACATTACATTTTTATTAACGTTTATGTAGATAACGAATGCGACTGGTGCATCATGCTTTCTAATACAACGGTCACCGAAGGAGTATAGTGGCGACGCGTTGATTGAACTTCTATGGTCATATTGAAACAAATTAACATACATCAGTAGGTATTATATTATACGTATAAATCCTTCCTCTTAAATCACTTTAACTTTTGATGAAAACCTCATTAAAATCTGTTGCCTAGTTTAAAAGTTTTATACTACGGTAAAGAAAAAGGTGTCAAAATTGAGAACCAAACAACTTGAATTGTCATCAGTATTATAGCACGTTTAATTGTAAACTTTATTAAAAAAGATATATTTTATTAAGTAGCTAGGTATTAATTGATATGTAATAAGCAACCGGCCTTGGACGATTTGACTTATTGATAGTTTAATTGCCTTGAGATAAAAATTTAATTCAAACAAAAAAATATCATTAGTAAATCATATTTATATTTTTACAATCTATTATTTTTTCTGAAATAATATCACTGTCACAATAAAAATGATGCGGTAATTCATGGTCTTCATTCACTTTGTTGCATTTTCAAAATAAGTTTCAAATAATTTGGAGAAAAACTCAAAAACAAAATTCATTTCATATTCAACACATATACTCTGTTCCAGAAAACAATCTTGAGCTACTTGTCAGGGAATTTTTGAGAAACATCACTTTAATTCAAGATAACGGGCATCTTTCCAGACTACATATTAACACCATTAGATATAAATATATTTACGGCAACTATCTAGTACCGAGTAGTTTCCGATATACAATATCAGTGACGTTATTTTTCCGCTTTCTACCAACATAATTTAGAAGTTAAAATAACTGTCTATCTGAGAACAATTTTTACTAGTTTTATGCATTTGGAGGAACCTCGTCCAAATGCTGACATATAAACAAACATCAAAAAAATACTTTATAAACACCCCACCAAAACTATTCACAGAAATTCAGACTAGATTTACAGAAATTCCAATAATTTTTACAAAAATATATATTACATAAATAGAGAAAAATATATACAGTTATAATATTTCATAGACTTTTATGGTTAATATCGTTTCTTTAAATTGTTGATGTTATTTTGCCTGGGTTCGATGGCATCCCTTTGTGCCCTAGTTGACTCTTCTGGTTCTGGATGTGCCTGGATCCATTCCAGTGCCCGCTGTATAGCTTCTGGTATGGGTGGAGGAGTTGGAATATGATCTCCTTGTGGCTGGAAACCCTCCTCGTTCGCAATATATGTCATCGAAATTACTGTACCATCTGGAGCAGTGTAGCTGTAAGAACCTTGAACTTCCGCAGCTTCATTTTCTGAACCTGCGTTCTTGAGCTGTCCTTTCTCCTCCGCTGTAATACTATTACCGGTTTCGTAACTGAAACAAAAAGTAACTATTTAGGTAATTAACTAATGGAGTATACCATTTACTATAAATCAGGAAATCCTTGCAGAGGTAAACTATAATTGCCAATCAAACCAAACAAACTACTTAGAAAATGACTTTCAAAAAACTGAAGATTTTTATTCAGATAACAATTCCAATGAACATGAAAATTTTCAGGACGTATCCTTTGTAACAGATCAAACTTGATAGAATTCCATGTCTCAACAAATGACAAATAATTACGGTATATAGAAATTAATTTTGGTGGATTACAACCTATGAAACTGGATGAACCAAATCGTTCACTAACCCTGAAAATGTTTCAAAATATTAAAAAAAACAAAATATGAACCTTTTGTAGTCTCAACTGTTTTTTGAAGTTCAAACCACGAATACAGAGTAAACATACCAATGTTTAAAGAATTTAAACAAAACAATTCTTTAAAATTCTTCATATTTAAATTTCATCCAATTTATGGCGGACTAATTGGTGTTGACAGTTTAAAATTGTTAAATGCAACATTAGATTTCGTAGACTCGAAACAAATAACAGCAAACTCGACAATTCCTATACATTATCAACCATCAAATCAAAAAGCAATTCTTAAAACAAGTTTAAAACCCTATATTTCACAAATAATTAAAATTCCAGTGAAAAACTAAATGGAGATGTAATTGGCCCAAAACAAAATTATTAAAATGAAAACTCTTACGACAGCAGTCAAAGGATTGATTTGCTTATCTGCAGATATTAAATAAATCCGAGAAAATAATAATTTTAACTTTAACAAAACCGATTCCAGTTATTTCTTTTAATGAAAATGAATATGAACTTTATCACATGAATACTGACCCTAATTTACAAAAATCTTTCAATGACGATTTAATACGTACTTCCAACATGAACCTGAAAGAGAAAAAAGATATTCTTAAATTATGCAGAAAAATTTCTGATATTTCTTATATGGAAGGTCTACCCTTAACTTTCACTAAGCAAATAAAACATAAACATTCCATCAATCCTGAAGATGAAATGCCAATTTACATAAAATCTTATCGGCATCCCTTTGTACATAAAAATGAAGTACAAAGTCAGGTTAAATCTATGTTAAAGCAAGCCATAATACGACCCAATAATTCTCTCTGGTCGTCATCTATATGGGTAGGACCCAAAAAGCCCAACGCCTCCGGAAAAAAGAAATGGCGGATCGTCGTTGATTATAGAAAGTTAAATAACAAGACTATTGGTGATATATATGCCTTGCCTAATATTACAGATGTATTAGACAAATTAGGTCGTTGTAATTATTTTACCACCTTGAATTTAGCCAGCGGGTTTCATCAAATTCAGATGGACCCATTAGATATTCCAGAAAGGTCATTTAACGTGGAAAATTATGAATATATAAGGATGCCATTAGGCTTAAAAAATGCTCCTGCCACTTTCCAGTGTGTAATGGATAACGTTTTGAGAGGCTTACAAAATGAATTTTGTCTATTTTATCTAGACGATATTATTATAATGTCAGCCTCACCTCAAAAACATGTAGTTCACTTAACGAAATTATTTCAAAGATTACGTGAAACTAAATTCAAAACCAATTTGATAAATTTGAATTTCTTAAAAGTGAAGTTGCCTATTTAGGTCACATAATTACGTCAGAAGGAGTAAAATCCAACCCTGACAAAGTTGTCGCAATTAAAAAATACCCTATTCCGAAAACAAATAAAGAAATAAAAAAATTTCTAAGTTTACTCGGGTACTATACAAAATTCATCAAAGGTTTTGCTAAGTTAACCAAACCGTTAACTTCTTGCTTAAAAAGAATGAAACAATTAAACATACCGCTGAGTTGATTAAAGGTTTTGAAAACTGTAAAAATATCTAAACAAATGAACCTGTCCTACAGTATCCAGATTATTCAAAACGTTTCATTTTGTCTACCGATGCAAGCAACATAAGTATTGCAGGTATTTCATCTCAAGGTCCTATAGGTAATGATAGGCCAATCGCTTACATTTCTAGAACACACAATGATTCTGACCAAAATTACAGTTCAATTGAAATAGAACTCCTTGCAATTATATGGTCAACCACTAAACTGAGAACGAATCTCTAAGGCCAAAATCAATTTTTTTGTGATCATATGCCCTTAAGATGGCTCACGAATTTAAAAGAACCAAATTCTCAACTTGTATGTTGGAGATTAAAGCACAAATGCTGACGCACTTTCGCGGGTTGAAAATCATAATTATGAACTTACTGACTTAACTGAACAACTTTAACTTACAAAGCGAATACCGATTTACATCGAAAAATTAACATAAATTAAATTACTCAAAAATTTTCTAAAGAAAAAATAGTTAAGATGAACACATAAAAAACCAAACTACGGATAAAACTTTACACAAACAAAATGTTCTTTGAATAAGTAACAATGACCCCTTGTTACAAGTTAACCCTAAACCTCCTGACCATAACATAGCTGCAACAAGCATGGTCCCATGCATATTTTGCAAAATTTGATACATTTTAGAATAAATGAATTGAATTCAGTGATCAGAAAATCAATTTTAGGAGTATTATACATTTCCCAATTGTTTATCCAGAATATTTTACCTACAATCATTTATATTCAATACCTACACGAAATTACTCGGTAATTATCCCGAAAAATACTTATCTGATAATGAATGAAAATTATTACCAAAATTGTAATCTATTCGATAGAATTCAACTAGAAGATTGTATCATCCAGATGTTACAGCTTAACACAGTTCCAAAAAGTTGTAACACAGTTCAACTAAAAATATCCAAAAGTCTTATTCAGCAAATCGACGAATCAACATATATGGCGATTTTTCCAAATCAAACAAAAATCGAAACCTTTTGTGGTCAAACAAACTTCACAACCCTTCAAGGTAATTACTTAATTAATTTACCATACCAGTGCCGATTCCGGACAGCAGAAGAAGACTTCATAAATGAAAAACCAACTTCTTCGGGACACCCCTTAATTTTGGCGGAAATCAAGATATCAACCCCTAAATCGTTGCAACTCTTAGAAAAAATCGAAATCGCAGACGTCCAACTAGACAAAGCCCACGAGTTGTAGAATTAATAAAAGAAAATAAAATCAATTGAATTACGTCAAATTGATAATTCTAATCATTTTTGTTTAACACCTACATGTTTAATAATTTTTGGTATATGTTTTTATGTTGCTTATGAAATATTCAAAATTGGAAAGCCAACAAAAGAGCGAATTCCAATTCTGTGATGCCCAGCCTGAAACAACCCCAGCCAGCATCTCGTATATTTTTCACTATCTTCGGAAGGAGGAATTATGATATCATCAATCCTTTATCATTAATAAAAATCCAGATTCTTAAAACACTTATATTGAAAGTTGCATAGTTGTTATCTTTGCATATCTTTTATTATCTTTAATGTTCTTGATAATTATGCTTATTAATTATTTTCACTTGAGTTGTTTTGTTGAAAATGTAGGTCACTCTGTCAGGAAACTCTTACTTGATTTTTCAAATTAAATATAAAATAATCTTAGAAATAGAAATTACATGTGTAAAATTGTCGTTTTCAAATAAATAGTTTTTAAAAAATAGAAACATTTTTACAAACATAATAAGTCAACGGCTTGTTATAAGTTGCAGGAATTTCTTTTGCTTTTTAGTTTTGTTCCTTTTATAAAGTAGATTTTTGTTTTTTGGATGAATCTATTTTCTTTGAAAAAAATCGCGATTTTTTGACTTATTCAAACGGTTACATTTTTTCATTTATAAATGGTATACCCGAAAGACGTCCTGCCTTTCGGGTATACCAGAAGAACAGTTTTTTTTTAATTTTGGGATGAAGAATTTTTTGGTCAGAAACGTCGTGTTATATATGCTTGTGTAGCAAATTAACTATCCTCTCAAGATTACGAATATTCATTCCAAGTCCGTATTTGAAAAAAATGTGAAGTCGGTAGCTATGGCCAGAACACCAAAATTTAGCAATAAAATCTGAAGTCTTTTAACTTTGAACTGTGTCGCGAAACTCAATAGTTTTTTATACATGGAACAAAATTACTTTAGGCATTTAAACCAAATCACCCTATATCTAAGAACGGCAAAATGTACTTGAATGAGTGCCAGTGCCAAAAACTGTAACTTTTATTTAATTTATGCGACCTTGTAACACTTATACTTTAGGAGATCAATAATAGCACAAGATATTTAAGACATTGTATATGAATTTTTGTGTATTGTCTTGTTCTGCCTTGCTTGTGTTTTAAATTGTTTGAATGTTTTTTTTAATCGACCTCTTTTCTAATAGTTATACGGTGTTAGGTGTGTGTGTGTGTGCGTTCATCGAAATTCAAACAGCAAGCAATGTGCGCAGTTGAAATATAAATGTGATATTGTGTGGTATATAAGCAGTTCCGTATATGGAATGGTTGAAATATATGGCGGAATACAATTAAAGTTATGCAGGGTGGTTCAAAAAATGTTGCATTTGGTGAAGTAATACTATAGTTATACAGAGTGGATCAAAAAACCTCAAAAAATGGTTAAGTAAGCATGTGCAGTAAGAATTCTCAAGTTATAATGATTGAAATATAAGGTGGAGTGGTATTTATAGTTATACGGGGTGGCTAAAAAATGTTAGATAGTATGGAACATAAGTAGTTGCTTACACTTGAACAATAGGGTGAAGTAAAATTATAGGTATACAGAGTGATTTAAACAATAGAAAAATAGTAACAGTCAATAGGGTACTCTTACATAGGCCGGTTGCAACATCGTATAGGGATGAATTATAGTTGTATAGGGTGATTGAGAAAATGATAGGTAAATAATTAATATTGGTTGACTAATACACAGAGACATACAAGATGGTTCCAATATTATGTGAATTAGAGTTACACTTATAGAAAGTGGTCCAAATAATAAAGCAAATAAAAAAGTGAAAAAATTTGGATAATATAGAAAAAAATACAAATAAGAGAGAGAGAAAGGGGAATATAGGAATTATCAAAAAAATTGTACCTTAAATCACATAAAAAAATATATGTCAGAAAATAGTTTTTGCCTGCACAAAGTTTCTAAACGGTTTTCATTTTAAGTCGGTTTTTGGAGTCGGTTCTTTTTTAAACATAAATTATTCTTGATTTTACTTCGTACTAGAGTGACAAGATTGTATTTATAAAATATGTTTTAAAGATGATGTTTAGGTCATGTTTTTAGCATTTTTAATTTTGTTATAAAAATATATACAGCTGTCAAACCAACAATTTAAAAATATAATTTGACTTTCCCGCATCGTGTGATTGCAAATTCTTAAAAATAATTAAAGTGAACTTTATAATCTAAATCGGATGTAAATTAAAACAAGACGACCATATTCTTATTAAGTACGATTCATATGGTTTGTTATTCAAGTGTTTTACCTTTTACTACTTCTTGCTGGTATCATTCTTAATTAGCAGAATGAAGGTAACAGAGTTCGTAAGTAGTTATGCTTTTAGGAAGTTGGCGAACATTAAAGGTTTTTTATATTTTTGTAATCTATTTTACACTCATTTCCCTTTACTTTTACTTATCTAAACCTGACGCGATTTCAAGTTGCTCGTGTAGAAATTCACATCTGACACGAAAAAATGTATAAACAATTCACATTTTCTATGAGATAGATATCAAACAATTCGAGTTTAATTAAGTGCTGTTATTAAGATTAATAACTTACCTCCATTGGTAAGATCCATCGGCATTGACCCCTTCGTTCTCGTATCGAAGAATTGGAATTGGTTCACCTTGTGGCTGTTGCGTCGGATGCTGAGCAGAAGAAAGTGCAGCCAGCACTGCAGACAGGACAACGACCTGCGAAAGAGAAGAAAGTGATTTACATTTCCGATTAACACTTCAACGAAAAACTGTTCAATGGAGTCCAGTTTGTTATGTATTGTATAAGACGTATGTAAGTACTTATAGTTGGAAATACTTGAGAAATAATGTGATGCAAAAAAATTTAAGGTGTGCAAATACTTAGTAAGTAAGCGGATGAAGTGTATGTTTGCTTTAACAGTGTTGGGATATTTCTAAGATGGCAAATAACTTTCTAATGAAGTCAGTGCACTTTGTATGGTTTCATAACTTCACTATTTTAGACCAGGTGATGTGCAAAACTTCTCTATTTATTTTTGAACTTTGCCCTTCCTACTGCTTTATTAAAAACCGCAATAAATGTGGGGTTCTCGATTTTTCTTATTATGTAAAAAGTAATGATCTGTTCATCAATACAAAAAAAAATCAAAAAATATTCAAAATGAAAATCATTTTTCATAAAGAAAACTTGGAAAACCAATGAAAAGTGAATAATTTAAAAAAATTCAAAACTTGGTTGTAATAACAGCTGGAACCTTAATCTACCTCCTAGCTTATAACGTTGACATTAATAAGGCTGAATATCAATATTGTACGTTAAGTAGATCTTGCAGAATTGTAATTTAAGAAAATTGTAGAAATATTTTGAAGCGCGTATCGTATTAACAACGATAGTTCAATAGCGATATGCAAAATTTATTTTGAAATCTTATAAAATGTACTACACCTCATTTATCTTGATTTTTTGTCATACTTCCGTAAAATGTATTAATATTGCTTTTGAAATTTGACTTGAACGATGGACCCTCCGATGTTTTAACAGTGACGGATCCAGTCAGTGGAAAAAACTAACTAATATCAGTAAACTTTACACAGGTAACCTTTAACGTGATAAAACAACGGAAAAATAGGCCAATATAAGCAGTCAATAGTTATACAAATAAAAATGTAATAAACTGCCGAGAAATATAATTTTACCTCAAGAAAATTCTAGATACGTCCATGCACCTTGACAGTGCACCGCTCTGACTGGCTCTCGCATATTCGTATATTTAATGCGGTGTTTACCATTATTTTAAACCAATTTTTCAGCATTATAGCGAAAAACCAATGTAGAAAAATTGAAGTGGAACTTATGAACTTTCAAAATATCTTTAGTATATCCCGGTTGGACTATACTCGTTAATATGGTGGCATGTGCACAATAGCTGTCTAAATTATTTAAATTCGAAATATTCAAAAACTACTTATTCAATAGTATCCATCGTGAGCCTATATAAACTTAATATCATAAACTATCTTTTGACGATGACTAATATTCCAGTAATAGTTACCGGAAAATTAAAAAATGTTGAAAAAAATTCACTTTGACCAGTTTTTCTGAATTAAGTCGGTGAAAATGATCCAATCTGGATGTATACGATATTACTTTAAATTATTTTTTATGATATAAGCAAAAAAACAAAAGAAATTCATATTTTTGCGGGTTTTTATTATTTAAATCGTTTACTTCTACGAGTTTTCTGTTAAAATCTTATCAAGAATTATCGATAAACTGTTACTGACGTGATGGTATAATCTGCTGTTGAATTTTATATCCTGTTCAAAATATTGTTATCTGTAGCTAATGTTTCCCCATTTTTATCACATCTCTGTTTTCTTTGAAATTCTGAAAGTCTATAGATTCATTTTGTTTCTTAAAGGTTCACAATTCTAACCTGATCATAAGGTTCTGTCTCAGATGCAGTTTTAAAACCCACAAAAACTAATATAGAGTATTTAATGTTCTTTGGGCTATCCTCTAACTGTGTAATATATTGTGATAAAGCTATTCAGTGTTTCCTCTGGGAATGGGTTGATTTCTGTTGATTTCAAGTATGAAATTTACAAATGTTTTCGTTTTCCATCTTTCGCTGTTATATAGACATTCAGGCACTTATTTAGGATCAAATTTCTGATAAATGCCATTCTCCAAACGGCTCAACAGATAATAGCTAGTTCTGTTCTTTTTCTTAAACGATTAAAATATATTGGCTGAGTTAAAGTCTAATATTGACTTATCTCAGTATAAAGCTCATTTTGAATCACAAATGGGTCTAAATCGCAAAGCTATTATTTTAATAGTTCCTCAGTGTTTGTGTAATTTAGTGTATGATATTTTCGACACATTTTCATAATTTATTTCTTTCCAATCGTTTGTCGAAATAAGCAGACATGGCAAACAAAATTTGTCTGGTGTAATTCAAAGATAGGAATCATAAGGTGGCAGAATCTAATATATACAGCTAGCTGGTTCATAAAAGTAGCAATAGATATTTCTTTTTCCTCGAAATGAGTCATATTTGGTTTCTCTCAATATAAGAATCTACACCCAATTAAAGTTTTAATAGATCGGTTAACTCAAATTTGTGTCCGGTTATTCCGCAATTTAATATGTCTCAGAATAAGCTATATTTTAAAATTTATTATAATTCTCGTAAGGTTAACATAACGACCTATTAAAATGATGAGTTTGAAGAAGCTAAAATCAAATTATTTATGGAACATAGCTAACTAAATTCTTTCATTACTGACGAAAGGAACAAAAAAAAATCTTTAAACTTCATTCCTACTGAATTCGCATTTGTGTGAGACTGTGACATAAAATTACACCAGATTTGGAAAATGTTTGTACTTCTTTGTTTGAAAACCCCACGTGTCATATACAACATCTCACATCAATAAATAAATATTTGTTTCCTCTGATAATACTTGGAAATTAGTTTGAAGAGAAAATAAACCAACTTCTGTTTGATATTTCCAGTTTTGTTAACAAACTGTCCGTAAATGTACAATGATGGTTTATATAAATTGTTAATAGTTATTGTTATAGCATCCCCAACAATTTACATGTACATATCAATACTAATAAAACTTGATCAACTGAAAAAATTAAATAACTTGGTATTTATTATGACACGTTTAACACCATACCATATCTCTTAAAAAAAAATAAAAATATTTACCTTTTTTAATGTCAAGATCTAGAATAATGAAATATAATACTCTCAGATCTATTTGCTATTGTTTCTTACACAGACTTATTAACTATGGAAATATTGCATGGGGTGGGGCTTACAATAACTACCACAGTATGTTACAAAGACTGCAAAAACGACTATTAAAGATTGTAAATAAAAATAAGTTTACTGCACTAAACAATCCTCTAAAATTTTAACAATTGTTTGAATTTAATTGTATACTGTAGCATTATGATTAACTAAAAGCAAAATTTACTAAATCTCAGAGTATTACAAGAAAAAATACTCTTCAATGTCCAAAAAAGAACAAAACAGTTGGTTGTAAATGTAATTATAGAACAGCAATTGAATTGTTTAACCAACCTGTGAATGAACTAAAGACTCTGGAAGTCTCCCTCAAAGTAATAGACTCAAAGAGTAGTTTCGATATAATGTTTTAAAGGACAGATTATTCACATTAACATTATTTTCTTATACCATAAATTAAATAAAATATATGTATGCATAAGATTTTGAATTTAGATTATAGTAATAAAAATTCCAGACCTGCTCACAGGTGTCCCTATACACCTGTTCAGGATTTGCTGTAGAAATTTATAAGTTTATGTTCTTATTATGTAAATATAACTAACTGGAAATAAATTCTATTGAGTTGAATTGAGAAACAAAGAGACTAAAATATTTATCTTAAAGAATGTAACATTAACAATATTAATAGAGAATACTGCATATATAACCATTTTTATGATTTTCAAGATTCATAGAATCCATTGCTAAATTTCACACATACAAGAATAAAAAGCAGGATATTGAAATACATTTATTTTATCGATTTTATAACGGTCTAATTCTTTTTATTTAAAAATTTATTCGTTTATCTTTTTTGTAGTACGTGTGTGCTTCTAAAGTCTTTTTTTATTTGCAATATTAACAATGACTTCTAGTTTTTGACCTAAATCTGTTTGTCATCTTTCTTTTCTCAATATGTGTGTTTCTATTTTGGTTCTATATCCGTTTAGTTATTACAGATAGTTGGTATGACCCTTATTTCAAAACACCGTCTACGATATTAATATTTAAGTAATGTTTTATCTTTCGTACTTTATATCTTGATTGAAATTAATTCTACGTAAACAATAACAACTTATATCAGATCTTTATATAGGTGGTTTTTTAGAAGGTTTGCCAAACTTGAAGGGCATAAAGGTGGGCTAATGTGCTATATTATGTAGCCCATACAACTTCTAGATATATTACGGTTTTTGATTTATTAATTTTTTTTCTTATTTCTCAGATTTTTACATTTAAAATGTTGTAACATTTTTATTTCTTACTGTATCTTCACCAAATATACTTAAAACTGACCTATAAGGTTTGCTTGCACATCTGCATTCGATATTTGACACAAATAATTGGTGGAATAATTATAAGATTCCACAAATGGCGACATTCCATAATAAAGTCATTAAGTTAAATAATTTATTACATTACAAAAAAAATAGGAAGCACATCGAGAACTTTGAATAAATACAAAAACTTCGCTACTTCAACCCCATTCCAACAATATATAACACGTAATGGAAAGTAGTTAGTCTCATAATAAAATTTGAGAACTTACAAGGTTACAAAATGAAACATACATCAGGTTGCAATAATTTGTTATAAATTGTGTTCAAACTGGCTTCCATTGCTACAGATACAATCGGGACACCATTTTCTGACTGCTATAGTCGTAGTTTAGAGTCGCATCTCATCCCACATTGTTTCAAATGCAACATTTATTCTTTCTCTTAGATGCTCCTTGGTTTATATTTCTCTCTCATAAATGAGTTGCTTGGCCCGTCCCTATACAAAAAAAAACAGGTCTGGGGACCTTGGAGGCCAGAGTATAGGGCAAGCACTCTCAATCCACTAGTTTGGACTGAATTGTGCGGGTGCTCTCTGACAGTTCGCCTATAAGGTGCTGGACAGCCAACTTTTTGAATATTATTGGTCTGCCTTCCAATGAGATTTCATCTAATAAGATTGATAAATCCTTCAATAAAAATTCTTCATTTAGGAGATAGAAATATATATTCAATGTTGCATTCCAAACAATGCGGGCTGATCGATCTTATTAGAATAAACCCCATGGGAAGACAGACCAATATTATTCAAAATAGAAGGCTGTCCAGCAAATTATAGTCGAACTGTCAGGACAACTCCTAGACAATTTATTCCAAAACGCGTGGATTGAGAGCCTCCAAGGTCCCCAGACACGTGGATTGAGAGCCTCCAAGGTCCCCAGACTTGACTCCTTTTGATTTTTTTGCATGTGAACGGGCCAAAAGGATCGTTAATGAGAGAGAAGTAGAAATCAAGGAGCAGTTAAGAGAAAGAATAAATGTTGCTTATGAAACAAGGTGGATGAGGTATGACTAGAGACTACGACTCTACGACAGCAATCAGAAAAGGTGTCGCGATTGCATCCGTAACGGTGGAAGCCAGTTTGAACAAAATTTATAACAAATTTTTGCAACTCGATCTATATTTAATTTTTGTTGTTGTAAGAACTAAAAACTTTCCAATACGTATCACATATCGTTGGATAGGGGTGAGGTTGAGGTTTTTGTAAGCATTCTAAGTTCTCAATGTGCTTCTTTTTTTTTGTAATGTGATAAAGTGTTTAACTTAATAACTTTTTTATGGAACCTCGCCATTTGTGGACTCATATAATTTTTTCAACCAATTATTTATGTTAAATATCGAATGCAGATAAGCTAACAACCAACATAGATTAGATTGTTTAATGATAATGCAGATACTGTGAAATATAAAAAAAGTTACAACAGTTTAAATGTAAAAATCTGAGAAAAAACAACAAGCATAAGATATCTAGATGTTATATGGACTACATAATATATCACATGAGAGCCCACCTATCTGCCCTCCAAGTCTGGCGAATGTTCTACACGCTGTATTAAAAATTCAAATCAGCTAACTTATAATGAAATATGTCCCAGATAATTGATAGATATAGTGTATTTCTATTATCCAGTTAAATATTAGTGGATATATTGCACATTTTTAGTATTCTTTGAAAACTATTTCTGCTTACACGATTCTCTAGGATAAGCAAGTTTTGTACGCTGATTGTCTCAAGTAGAAGTGATACATATCGTGTTATCATGAGCGTTTCAGACATCGCATAAGTCATAAGGACACGTGGCATAAGCAGTGAGCAATAGGTATTGTTTAAACAGAAAATCAAGAATATTAAACAGTCAACGAGGACTGTCCGTTAGGTAGGATTTCAGCCACAGTACAATTTGGTCCAATTCGCAACAAAACAGTTTGAGCTAAACAAGTGTCTGAAATTTATGGAGCGTTTAAAGAAGCCTCTGGAAGGAATAAATCTAAGCACATTAGCAATTCTGCGATCAGTTTATTAGCGAGATTGTTAATGGTAGACAACAAATATCATATAATGTAATGAAGGCACTGAGTAAACAAGAAAATAGCAAAACACTATTAAAGAAAATAGAAGATAAATTCGTAAAATAGGAAAAGGGTTAAATCATATTGGAAATGACCAAATGGTAAAAGTTATTAAGTGGTACTTATAAGAATTCGAAATATCTAATTTTCTTAGGAAAAGACTTCGATAAGTAACACAAGGTTTACCATTTATGGAAGTAACTGCCTAAAAAACTAATATAGTTAGAATTATTGCTCTAGCATGGCAGAATTTTTCGAAATTGCAAAAAAAAATCGCATTTTTTTGTGTATTAGGTGCTTACGAACGTCTTGGGATAAGAGAATTTAGGGCTCTTGGAGTTACTGAAATAGGTTTTGTGAAATTGGGGTTTATGATTTTGAGTTTGGTGTACTTGAAGTTTGTGGGATCGATAAATGAGGACTTTGCAATTTGGAATTCCTTTTCGATTTGTTGTGTGGACTTGGAATTTAGTGTTAGGCTTTGTGAGCTTGGGATTTTGGTGTTTGTTTGTTGGCTACAAGACCAGTAGAACAAGCCCTCTTGGAGATTTGTAAGTAATTATTTTCAAGAAGTACGTAATGAACATGAAGAAATACGATATTTAACTTATTTATGTAAGCTACGAAATTTCCTGACTTTCAAGAGCACTAAGTTGAACAGATGTGTTGTCAGCGGTGCAAAATACATAAACGACACGTGAACTTGTTTGCGTATTTTTTTTCAATTTGTCGAACTGTATACTTTATCTCAATTATATGCAAACAACTCGCTTAAACAGTAAGTCAAGAGTGCTTTTAAATAAAGACCAGTATAGTATAACGCATCCTCAGCTACCTACACTGCTACTGTTAACTCTAGAAACAATTTGTACAGTTTGAAACTGTATAGGAATATATTTGGTTAAAATTTCAAAATGGTGGGGATCACTATGCCCACTAGATTAAACATTTTCTTTTAAAAATTTGAACATTCATTACTCTATCTAAATTGTCTGTTTGTTTGGTTTATAATGACTTTTTATGTTTACACTTTTATTTCACATGTTCTACTAAATTACTCAGGGAGCAAATTCAAGAGAAAAACAGAGCATAAGCTCTATACACCGACTAGAAAGATGTAAAGAAAAATTCATTTCAGAAAATCCTGAGAACAGACCGACGTCCAGTAGAGTGAACACGGAACAATCAACACGCAAAAAATGGTAGTAAAGTAGCCGGTTCCTTGACAATCATCATCTTTATATTTTTGGTTATTACACGATGAGATGCAAGTAGTCTAACATAATGAAGCCGTAAATTGACAATAATGATTTTTTCTTGCAACTGCCGACCCAAGAAACCTTTGTTTTGTTTGTCCGTTTTATCTCTAGCACTTGACATCTCAAATGCATCTAACTCAAATAGATAAAGGTCGCACTTTCCCATAGACGCAGCAATAGTTTCAGATTTTGTATAAAGTTCACACAATGAAAGAAATTGTTTAAGAAAAGACAAGGTAATTATTATAAAGGTTAAGAGGTCTTCGACACTACTCGACAGTTAAAGAGAACAGAGCGTAGTAGTTAATATTATTAATTACTACTAAATTGAGAGTGCTAGATAATATTAAAGTATCATAATTTTAAAGTAGATAGCAATCAACAGTGAATGAAAGGAGTTTTAAAATTGATTTGTTTATATAGGTAAAGTTTAACCAAAATTATATTTTGTTATATATGTCAAACAGTTCTTTCTACTTGTTGAGTCAGATTTGTCTCTCGCAATTCCAGAGATACTGAAGGCAACTGCAGATTAGAATGTTTATACATATTCTATCTGGACACAGGTAGACATATGTGCGATAATTTAAACAAGAAAGTTATTATAGCGACTTTCGGAAAAAGTAAGACAAATAATTTATCACCATGGCTGATACGAAAACTTAGGAAACGAGAAGGAGGTCTTTGCAATCTATTAAGGAACATATTGCTTCTCCTATTTCATCAAGAAATCCTTGAAATCGGCCGTCGCTGCATATGTTTTGGTTTAAACTAAAATGAAATAAATCTTCTAAATAGTAGCACCACCTTTGTCAGTTGCTTTAGCCACAAAGCTAGACGACGGCGAAATGAAAATATTTGGGACTGGAAGTAAAGTAAAAAAAGTCACCTGCAAAAGAGACAGCTTGTAATTATAAACCTAAGAACGCGAAGAAACCGTCGACCGGGTGTTTTTGACTACAAAAAGGTAGTAATAAACAAATATCTTTTTAACGGAAATGCTGTGGAACCTTTGGTGTGTCACAAATGTAAAGACACAGTCTTGCACTCTAACACCAAACCTTTATTTTAAACACTCAACGCTGTTTCAATAACTCTAAATTGTCATCATCAAGGAGTAAACCAGTAGTGTGGTTATTTGATAGCCCCTAAACAGCTTTTATATAGGTTGATTGCATATAAGTTAAAGCGGATTTTAGTTATACATAGTGGTTAAAAAAATGTTAGAAAAGGAAATGATTTATTGGGTAGCCCTCATGTAGTTGCTTGTATACGATAGTTACAATATAGAAGTCGGGAGCGAAAATTTAGAAACAAAAGTGTTTATATGCGACTGCTTATTGGCCATAAGCAGTCGCATATAATGAATATTGAAATATTCGGAGGAATGGGATTAGGTATAGTTATATAGGATGGCTCAAACATTTTGTAGTGACTGGTCTATAGGTAGTTGCATATACAGGGTGGTTGAAATATATTATAAAAAGTGTTTTAATAAATGTTCGAGAAGTGAAAGTAAACTAATTCGTTTCGTTTTGGGGAGACTTAGTATACATAACAAAAACTGATTAAGTTGATAAATGTACACAGAGTTCTATAAAACATTGAATTTACAAGCGGAGCTCGATCAACCAATCACTTATAAATGTATAAAAATGAAGATACAGATTGCTATAAAAATTTGGCGGATTGTTCTTTTTAAGCCCGCCTAGGTATGACATAGTATGACATAGATATCCCGGTGCATATACCAAAATAGGATGTGACCAGAATAACAAGTAAATGTTACAAAGCTACTAAAATAGTATGATAAAACATTGCGAAGCTTCTATGAACGGCTAGAAAAAAATATTAAGAAGCTACAACTAGACAAGACGGGGATCTGTAGATACTTGGTGCTAAGTGCATGAAAACGTATAGTGGCTAAATCAAAATCATCCAGCCAATTAAGGGAACTGTTCATTTTACAGAGGTGGTGCAAGAAGGGAAATATATTCATACTGCAAATTGACAATAAAAATTAGACCTGTTTCATTGTTTTTCATCAAAGTTATAAAAATTGTTCAAATGGATTGCAGCGTATGTACTATCGTAATAAACTATTGAACTTAATAATTTTTTTCTAACAATTTTATTATGTTAATAAAATCCTAAATTAAGTTTAGCTCAGCATTCATCTATTGTTAGGAGATAAAACCTTCGCCGGTTCAGCTAGTTATCAAATGGTTAACATTTCATATTGTTTTTAGTTTTAAATACCACTAGTTGTAAATCTATAAAACGACAGATCGAATGGACGCTACCACAAACATTGTAGTGAATTGCTGATTACTAGACTTTATATTTAAGTCAATGTAATGTTTTATATCATATAATAAATTGAAAATTATTGGGTGATCTTAATAATATACTATCATTTTGTAAAAATCGTGAAACTAAAATGTCCTTTAAAGAATTTTACTTAGATGTAAAATGTAAAAAGAAAAAAGAATATTATTATTCATAGTCTTGTTTAGTTACTGATTTTGTAGACCCGTAAAAAATAAAAGACAAAACTTATTAAACAAAATTTACAATATTAATAAAATTATCATTTTATAAATGTATTTCACACACGTACGATAATATAAGTTACACCCTATAATATCATCATAATTAGTTCAGAAATAGTTTTTATTTTGTTTTAGAATATTTTATGCAAGTTATAAGAATCAGAGGAAAATTATTCATCTAATCTTCTGTGTTCTTCATAACAATACTAAACCTTCATGAATAAAAATCACTTTTAGCTTACCCAGTGAAGATTATAAAACAGTTTTACATGAAGAATGAAAATGTTCTAGGCTACATTAAATAACATATACAAGTGTTAACGTAATATTAAACGGAAGCCACAATCGCATCAATTCAGATATTATCATTGAAGTATATTCAGTAAGATTTAGATTTCTCTTAAATTTATGTGACAAATATTGTGAAAACATTAGTGGTTTTCGAACTAAATTAGAACTAAAAGTCACTGTAAATTAGTGTCAGGTGTGATAAACGGATATTATTTTGGTTAAAAATTACATCGTGGTAAGACTACTTCATACTGTTGTTAATATAATTAAAGAAAATTGCTCGGCTGGTTTCAATGTATAACAGATCAGGTTACATTTAAAGCATGCTATTTGACTCAATTAAATTTTTTCATTTACACAGTTTAAGTTTTTCCATCATTCTGCTGTATGTTACCATATTTTTAGAATGTCTTTACTACTTCTATAGATTATAAAATCTATTTCACTCTTTACTTACTAAAATAGATTGTAGAATAACATGTAAATGCAAATTAAAAATTTGTTCTCTTCACTTTGTAAAGTTAATTAAAATTGTAAGTCAATAATTTGCCTAACAGATACTACTGTAACACTTATAGCTAATATCTTCTGCTAAAAATGTTTAACATCACTTAAATTTGTCTAACCGTTGAACATAGGCCGAGTCAACCAGTATGAAATTTTCTCACATAGAGTGTCTTGAAGAATATGATATAGCAGAATTATTTAACTGATAATATCAAGCGTATTAAAATCCTCAGATAAACTGAATATGTTTTTCATGCTATTAGGCACTGTTTGTTTATCCATAATTTTTTTTATTCACAGCACATAAAATCACTTAACACAACTTCTACCTACCGCCTTCATCATTCTAACAGCACTATTTGTTTACACTGGCCCTGGTGGATTCCCAAACAAATTTATATTATAAGATGTTAATCTCCCTACTCACAGATTGTATAATACAATAATACCACATGCAACAAAGTGAACTTTACAATTGGTGTCGAAATCAAAATTGAAGATGACAGTGCAACGACTTTCCTTCAACACACATTGAATATATTGTTTGACATTTCGTACTACCTTTGGTATCATCATGTTTTTGTGCTGAAGACATACTCATGTTATTAATTTACCGATGGGTGCCTCACAAAAACAAAAGAATTTGGAAACGTAGGTATTACACGCCCCCGAGGCTTTTTTTCATCATGTTTAACAACATATTAGGAGTTACGTAAGAAATCCAACGGATTTATGATAAATATGAGAACGTAATTTACTACTTTATAGTTTTGTTAAATATGATATTTGCCAAAAGTTCAAAAATAGAGAACTGATATGCATAGCATAGCAAATAATCAAAAAACTGGCTACCTACTGCTAGATTACTGAATTCACCGACTGAAATGATAATCGTTTAGTGTTTTAAAGTATATTCCATTTCATGTAACATCAATTAAAAGCAGAACAAGGAAATAATTTATGAAATTAATGTACACTTTATTATGAATCTATTATAACTAGTATCTAATTCACATTTAACGGGAAAGCTGTAAAAACGTGTGAAAATATTTATTAAATATTAAAAATGTTATCCCTTTCTTGTAATTTTCTTAAGTTTGTGAGTTGGACTTCAACACATTCTTTTTTGTGGTACATTGTATGTTGTCTTAACCCGTAAGGCGACATGACATCCTTTAAAATTAGGATTGATTTTGTAAACGTCAACAGTTGCTCAAGTGTTGTTGAATAATGTATAATTCTTTCCCCAAAATCTTATTTTCCGATAAGACTCTGTGACAATTAAATAATAAATTGTAAGGTGGAAGCAGGTTATCCTCATATCAATCAGTAAAATATATGTTGCGTCTTCGATTTATTGATGCCTAGTCAGCCGTGTTACTATTTAACACTTATTTGGATTAATTATTATCTTCTAACTTAACACTAATCTTCTCCAGATTCGGAATCTCTATAAGCTAGTTTCCCCGAAAATCCTAGATGTCCGTCTTTACATCTCACATCGTCAAACTAATCTTCTAAACAATCACCTAACTAATAAACCCTGTACAGGCAATAAGAATAAGTCAAATAGTCTTATTTGAGAGTAATAACTACTTAACCGAAGTAAATTAACATTAAAATTTGAAGAATTCTATTATTGGTACAAAAATATTTATACTCTATATTATTTTAGCATCTTGACATATAAATAATCTAAGCCCTACCCCACCAATCAATTCGCAGACAGAGATTCTACGTGCACATCTTCTTATCCGTAATGACTACGATAAAATATTGGAGTCCAACACCCAGCTTGTCAACAAGGGATTTTTCATCTGAAGTCAAGTTATGGAAGACATATTTGGGTTGATTTATGCAGGCAAATGACAATAGAATCATGTCATAAGAGTCAACGTTCATTCTTGTGCCTTCACACTATCATAAAATTGAAAATGAATTGGTCTTTAATTCCAGGAAATTAATTGGGAACTTTCGGTTTGAAACACAAACTCCAAACCCCTTGGATACAACTGTTACGAGGATCAGATAAAGATATATGATCAGATTTGTCAAGAAAAGTTATTAATAATATGCTGGGATATTTGGTCTAATGTCGTTTGCTACTACCTATCACTTTCCTGATTTATTTCCGTTTCTCAGGTTCTGTTATTTAATAGTTTTTTTTAATCAAATGAACTGTTTTATTTTTCCATATTATGCAAATTCTTTGAAATCTATTTATTCCATAAAATTTGGATAACCACCAGATGTCAAGATTATGTACCCATAAGATTCCTTGTAAAGACCTACAAACTATACATGTTTTGGAAAGTAAAATTCCAGTATGCGTATTAGCTAACCATGTACCTTACTACTTTAGAAGTTCACTTGAAATTATATCTATATCCGTGACCTTTCTATATTCGTTACTTCAATATTATCTGAAGTACTTCTATAGTGATCCTTTTGTATGCACATTTTGTTTTATGTTCTAATAATGATTTAAGGCAAGTATTCAATAGAATTCAAAATGAGCTGCTAGCTAGAAGAAAACTTTGGTGTGAAAGAACATTCACAACAGTATCTGGTAATTAAGAAATGCAATAAGCAGATTGTGGATATATATTATTACTTCTAACCAAAAGTAAACATTGCGCTGTCTACAGGAGTATGCCCAGTAGCAAGTTTCTTAATAGAGCTTATAGAACAAAATAAAATCACTGTTGCAGTAATAAAATATTATTAGTTTCGTTTCAAATAGGGAAAGCAGAATACAGATTTGCAAACTCAGCATGCAAGTTGACATTGCAGTTATTGATCCAGTTAAACATCTAAATTAATACTTTCCTTGACTAACTTTAGAAATCTGGACACTAATCATGCTATTAAAAAAGTATACAATATATAACATGTCTTGGCGTAACTGCTCTTCTACAAATTCAATCAGAGTTAGAATTGTGCGCAGATGTTCTAAAGGTGCATCAGTTTTTATTCCTCGCACACCAACGATACCAGCAGAATATCCATGGCAGCTCAAGAGATAAGAATTTTCTGTATTGGTAGGTTTTAGAATGACAAGTAATAATGCACAAGGTCAGACTTTGAAGCACACAGTAATAAATGTAAAATATTGATGCCAGGAAGAAAGACTTTTAACGTGGTTTACAAGAGGTTCTAGAGTAATTACAGTTTTTCAGCTAAAAAGGTTATAAGAATCGTACAGTTTTCTTTATTTTAAGGTTGGACATTTGAAATATCGAATCCTATGTTATAATATATCACAAGGACGGTTTTTAAAATTGAAATATTAAGTATTGATGCTGAAACGTATAGAGATTACACTATGCATTTGACTTTTAACTGTACTCTACCGTAGTCTAAGTTGTCGTTTAGCGTGCAAAATCTGAATGAAGGGTGCAGACAAGTTATGTGCTACTTTAGTATTATATAAATTCACTTATTTAGTGGAAACAAGATTTACTATAATAGTGGATTACTATCCGGAGTGGAATCTGAACCCCATCTGATAGTAATGCCCTTGAATTGCAGAAATGTGTTGAAGAGTAAATTAACGGAGATGTTCATCAATTTTTCTCTACAGCATGAGAACTGATATATTGAATAAATGAAACCATCTCATTTTGTTTTGAATTTTTGAATATAGAATACTGAAATTTGTGAATAAAGGCGTAAACACACTCTTGAAATGCGATGCCACTCGATATAACGCGACTCGTGTTAAGTGAAATCAAATCTTATTATGTTCTATGGTTAGAAACACACTACTCACAACCGACAACTCCCAATGCGGGTGATTGTAGTGTCTTTCTAGCCACACAAAATACTACGATTTGATTTGACGTAACATGCGTCATGTCGGTCTTGTTTCGAGAATGTGTCTCCCCTTAAGTCATTCGCCAGAGTAAGCAAGTTCCTCAATTAACGATATAGTTAGACTTTACAAAACAATTAAAAGAAAACAATGATTACTAGCAGTAGGCGACTATCCCAGTGTACTTGCATGATTTCTGGGTTATGTAGCTTTAATATACCTACAAGGAAGACAAGCTTGATAAGCCTGGACTGTAATAAACTATTTACTATAATCAAGAAATGTCTATATAAGGCTGAAACTCAAAAACAGTGGTCCATGTTCTGGAATGAAGAAAAATTCTTTTGTCCTTTGTTTCCTAGATATTCGTGTCAAATAAATCAAGTAACTCTACAACTCAGCACTTTTAAATAAACAAGAAGGTTTAAGTTCCAGTGGCTTTGGCGTATACTGTTCACCGTTTATTAAAGAACATTTAAATCTGACAAGCAAATATAGTTTTTTTATTCAGATTATGATGCCAGTGATAATGAACTCCGATTAAAATTTTAAAATTATTTTAGAATATACAGGGAGGCGTTATTTTATAATTAAACCAGAGGATGTCGGAAATAAGCCCTAGAAAAGAATTAAAAAATGTTATTGATATATGTTCTTTAGTTTTTATAGAAGTTTACACAAAATCTTTCATATTCTGTTCCGAAATACACCCAAAATTGCTATATCTCTAACCAAGTAAGTATTTTCAAAACAATTGTGGAGGATTCACATAATTGTAGAAAGGAGCCAGGTTCACTGGTAATCAGAAAAACTAATTCGCTCCAATTTCTTATTGATTTTATGTAATGCATCTTAACTTTCACAAATGTTAGTTGGCGTACTGTTGCAACTATATGTCAAATATAATGTAGGTTCAAAAAATTACGATTCCCAGAATACGACAAGCAATTAATCACGAAGGGTGACAGAGCAAGGAAAAAGTGCAAAAGCTATGTAAACGCCCCCACAGTTCTTTCATATTACATTTAAAAATACATTGCCATATTACATAATGTTTTCTACGAATCTGTGACGAAAATGGGACTGGCAGATCTTCTTCAGTTTATTGCCCCCTTGACGGTAATATTTACCTTTAACTCCTGATTAATATTTTGTTTAGGCAATATCGTAAACTAAAATTGAATTAAACTTCGCAACACATTTGCTCTTAACGAACAAAGGTGAAATTTGGCGGCTTAATATAGGTTACCGGAAATTCCATTAGTAATATGACATAAATGATATCATGAATTTGCATTTACGATGATGAATAAAACACCATAAATAATGCCGTATACTTTGCAGGACATTGATCATATGGCAATAAACGTTTAAGCCAAAAAGTATGACAAATGATGAGGCTATTAAAAGTTCCCTTAGAATACAAATTATAAAATGTCATGTTTCAAAACTTCCTCTTTGCAATTGTGAACTGGCAAATATTGTAATTATATATTATTAGAAAATGACCTATGAAACGAGTTATAAATGATACTATGGAGTATTGGAATTAGAGCAATACTCACAATCTTTGAAATTATAAATGTAATTGATTTGTGGAATAACACTGACAAATTAGTGTCGGAGTCAACAATTAAATTCTATCGTTAGATTTCAAAGCTACAAAAACGTGTTACTAAATATAAAACTGGCAAAACTGACATATTAATTACATTAAATTAATATGCTAGGTGTAGCTTATTTAATCAAACAAGAGTGAATGTAAATGTGAAACATCAAATCAAATAGATACATAGACCTATAAAACAACAATGTGAAAATATATAAAACGACGACACCATAGATACAAGATAATTAAACAAATATAGTCAAAATTAAGATTTACAGGAATATTGCTTGAACATAACAAGCTTTTAACCAGCTCAACAAGAACGGACTATTGTTTATGAGTGACGAGAGGCTTTGTAATATTTGAAGTTTTTGAGAAAAAATATTCCTTATTAGCAATGTGTATGATATTGAACCACTAGTATCTTCAAAAACTGATTAAAATGTTGCACATGGATAGCAAGTTTTGAGAAACCAGGTGAGTTTTTATTTATAAAACATCTAAAGTGCTTTTAATAACAACTGTAGGTTTTGCTAGTATTTAAATCTCCAGATATATAATACAGGTCAATTCAAATACTCCACCTATATCATTTTAATCAATAGAATTTTATAATTTGGCTACAATTTACCTATTTTGTGTTTCACATTGAACAATATGTTCTTTGTTTTTAAGAGGACTGCAACTCTACTGACAGTTTTTTATTAATATCAGAAGTGTTAAATAATTTTGTAGGAAAAACGGGATTTCGGGTCTAACACTGCCAACAGAATAACTTCTTATTCTTCTTCAGGATTTTGGAATATATTTTTTTGCATATACCCGTTCTTTAAGTTCATCCTTCTACAGTACATTCTTTTAAGTTTCCGATTTGCGTGGGCCTATTGAGGTTTTGGAATATGATGAAATAGAAAATCGATCATTCTCTTTTTGCATCTTTTGTTTTGAAGTAACCTTATGGCTCATTCTGAGAAGTCTACATTTTCTGCTACTGATTGACCTTGACCTGTTGCACAGTAATATATCCACCTAAATAAAACTAATTTAAAATGTCTAGGGGCCTTTAAATAAAATATCCACTTAATATTTATGTTAAATTCGCTGCCTAAGGTGCTTCCAATGAAAAGCTGTCTTTTGAAAGTGAGAGCAAATAAAGTCTGTAATAAATTTAGATTTAGATAATACCTAGGCATTTTTATGAAGCAAGTTTGTGCCACAGTGTAAGTTATTAAAGTGGGTTGACCGGAAACTTACATTTTAGACACACTGGCTTAAATTGATTCGAAAGTGGAAAGGTAGTCTTACATTATTGCTACTGCACTGTTAATTCAAAAGCGTGATTTTCGCAAATTACTAATTGTACTTTTGGATCTATTTTGAACCCACAACAACATCTGGTGAACTTTTGACTTTACTTCATCGTATACCCTCTAATTCCAGTTCTACTTAAAAAATAATATTTTTGTATGTATATGAACAATCCTTAATTTTTTATGATTGAAGTAATAATATTGCCTTAATACATCCAAACTCTTTTGCTTTAAATCAATTACCTTTTCTTGATTCGGTGTTTTCAGGAAAGGGCAGGCAATTATGAGTGCCTGCTTGCGTCCAAAGGTTTGTAAAATTTAGCCGAGGAAACTTTGTGATTACTTTGATATGTAAGTTTCCAGCAGTAAGTCAAAATTGAATTACAGTAAATAACTAACGTGCTTATCAATGTTCGATATAAACAAGTGTACAAGGACCGTTAGACCTGTAGTCTAACGGACCTTCTTTTCTTTATATTTCTTCCAGGCCTCTCACGTATTATTTCACTAGTCCTTGATCATCTTCTTGTACTTCTAACATTTGCTTGCCAGCAATATTTTTGGCTCCATCTTTGGCGACCATCCTTGCTATGTGCCACTGCACTGTATATGTTTGCATTTCAAGTATTGATTAATATTTGTTTTAAGGTATAGCCAATCGAGTTCCGTTTCTTCTTCTGAAATACTGCCCTTGATATTTAATTCCTCTAAAATTTCTCTTGAATTTTTAGGTACTCTCTACCTTCCTTGTCTTATTGTTTATGTCCCACACACATGCAAAAAGTCTGTTTAGTTTTGATTCCCCGTACTCCGTTTTTGCTTTTAAAATTTCCGAAAGATTTCTTTTTCCAATATTTTTGAAGCGAAAGCTTCTTAACAAGAGCCCACATTTACACACATTAAAATAGATGAGCAAGGCAATGAATTGAATAACTTGAGATTTCATTTGTTTCGCCACCGACACAACACTTAAAATACTGTGTAAGAAACAAAGACCAGGTAACATACATTATGAGTATCTGCTTTTATGGAATATCAATAATATATAGGAAAGTAACTAATATAACATCCAATTAATATAGAAAACCTGAACAAAATTTGCTGATCTAATAAATTCTTTCTTTGTGATGCATTGCATTACGGACTTGACATATGTCAGCATATGAGTTTCAACTTGCAAGCTAATATTTAACAATTTTTATTTGGCACTTATGGAAATTTAAATTAAGAATTAACACATTACGATTAATACTTGAGTCATAACAGGATAGTGACAATATTTTTTTATTGTCCTGATGTTAATAACCACTACTATTGATAAGACAAAGAAATAGAAACAGAGACAGGAGATAACAAGAAACGGGAAGTATAATTTGTAAGAAGCTTTCGCTTCCATCGTTCAGTCTCAAATGACTTCTGCTCTTTCTTTTTTTATTATTTCTTTCTCTTTGTGTAAATATTTATTATGCTCCATTCTGCTTATTTCCTACACATTTGATTATTAGGTTAGCTCGAAACCCTATTTATTATTTAATCACGATATATTTGGTTATAGATTTAGATTTAGATTTAATGTTATTTACTCTAATTTTTTTGTTTTTGGTATTTGATGTAAATGGGGTTACCCGTATATAAGAATAAATAAAATAAATAAATAAATGGAATCGTTTATTTTTAAACCCAAATCTATAGCTTACCGTTCCAATAACTTAACGTTCTTGTGATTTCATTCTTGGATCTCGAGATCACAGCAATTCGTCTCCATAGACTGGTAACTAATGCCACTTATGGAACCATCTGCGGTAGTATCTACCTAAGAATTAGTTCATGTATTAATTTGAACGTAGCTGTGGACAACAGACATTCTTGACACTGTTCTTTCTGTTCTTCGTTCTTCGGGATGTGATTTCAATCAAGATGTCAAGGTTTTTGTGGGACTCTTAACTATTTCAGTGTTTGAAAAAATGTTACATTTGCTTACTTGTACACTAAACGGAGCAGATCCTGATTAGATTTCCATTCGAAAACAATAAAAAATTTTGGAATTGTACTGAAGATATTTGAAAGTAAACAACATATGGCATTATCACTTTCAACCATTATTTATTTAAGAGATTTAAAAACATTGAAGCCAAACATTTTTAACTTAACCACTTTTACAATAACTTATGTTTCTTCTGTTATCCTAATTTTGATAATACTCCTACAATTTATTAAGAAAGACTTTTCTTACTTTTGATTATATACAGCGTATATGAGTCGTCAATGGTTAACCAAAGAAAATAAACAAAATATTCCTCACAAAAGAGCAGCAGTTATTCGAGACTGGACATTAACTTCCGGTATCTGTTTCTTTGTGATTCTTAGTAAAGGACAAGAATTTTAAGAAACTTAAAATAATTTTGTTACCATTCAATTCTTTATCCTAATGTGTAATTTCGTTCATTTAAGTAGATTTTCTTTAATATGAAAGCTTCTCCAGACTATACTAGCTTCTGAATATAATTTAGAACAAAATTGAGTAATGAAATGTACCGGGTGCCCAAGCATCACTCTCAAATTCGTAATTTCACCAAGTTAGCTATATGTAAACATATATTTTTGAGATGAACTATTTCAAATCGCGTCTCAGTTACCTAACAGTAAACAATTTAATTCATATGAAATATCTACTATAACTACGGTAAAACAAACAGACAAACCTGCAAAAAACCTAACTTGTTCTTTGGTTTCAAATGCAAATGATTTTTTGATCAAAGCGAATACCATTTTTTTGTTTATGCTCTTAATATGATATTAGTATATGCTCTAAAGTCCATTAATTATGTCGATTACAAGCTACCTCAAGAAGAATATGTGCTAAACTCCGATATTAAGAAACTGGAAGTAAGAGTGAACTAACAAACTATAAACAATATAATAAACAATTTTGAATTTTTTTTAATATTGTCTAAAAAATAGATATTTAACAAAACACAAGATTTCTAGCCCAAATTAGTTTAGATTTTAAAAATGTTTTCAATGTGGACCCAATAATATCACTAACAAAAGATAGTGAAGCGACAGCTTCTTGTTGTCTTCTAAACGTTGTTTGTGGCATGTTCTTGATTATTTTTATGTTTCTTTGGGGAATAACACCACAATAGAAATAAAACTACGTATATTGCAGGTCAACGTTTCAAAGTCTATTCTGACTTCGTTGTCAATGGCTTTATATTTATTGAAATAAATATAAAGCCTGCAATATATGTAGTTTTATTTCTATTGTGGTGTTATTCCCCAAAGAAACATAAAAATAATTGACAGCTTCTTAACAGAGGCCTGCACTCATACATATGAAAATAGATGAGCAAGCGAATGAACTGCATAACTTTAAATTGCATTTCTTTCGACACGACACGGCAGGACACAACTGACTGAGACCACACACTGCTTCCAACTTGAAATACCCATCCAATTCAGTCCTCTGTCTGTCTTCTTTTATAGAAAATAAATAATAAATAGGAAATAAACCAATATACATTATCTGCAGAAAAATTTGCTTTTCGTTCTAATAAATACCTCAATTTCCTCTTTGCGATATATTAAATTGGAGACCTGACATAAGTCAGAAAGGCAAGTTGGCATTAAACTTTCATATTATCAACAAATATAGACTCATAGAAGGACACACATTAAGCAAAACATGTCCTTTTTTACATCATTTTGTTATCGTAATAAACAAAGTACGTTTCCCATTTAATTACATACAGCCGGAACTTTTGTATCCTCTAAAGAATATAATTGAATTAAAGACAATTGGTCAGGAGTCTAAAGCGCACGGCTGCAAATCCAAAGTTCTCTGGTTCGAAACAGAGAACAATTATACTATTGCTAAATATAATATTATTATGAATTTATTTTGTATACTATTTTCAATTCACATGAAATGAATAAAAGTTATTTTAATATTACATAGACTAAGAACTTGAAAATTTGAAATTATTGCTACCGTTGAACATATAGGTGTATAATTTATTAGTTTGTATAAATGTTACATGTTTTTAGTGATGTTAGCTGAGAACAAAATGAACTTTTAATTATATTTAAGTTTTCTTGGAAATAACACCACATTGAATTAAAAAAGTTGTATGTTGAAAGAAAATACCAAAAGTCGATTCTGAATTCGTTGTCAATGGCTTTAAAATATGTAATGGAAATGTAGATTGCAAATTGGAAGTTTGATTTAGAACACAAAATTAACTTTTCTTTGACATCTTGTCTTCTAATACTTATTCAGATGAACAAAACTTAATATCTAAACTTATATTTCTTTGCAGATATATTTGAATTAATAATTAAATTAGGATTAATGCTTGAGTCATAATAAAATAGTGAGAATTATTTTAATTTACCTGATATTTGTATCCATTAGTAAGAAAGACCCAAAGAAAGGAAAATAGAGGCAGTGAGATAACGAGAAAAATGAAGAATATTTCCTAAGAAGCTTTCGCTTTCATCGTTCAGTCGCAAAAGACGGCCGCTCCTTTTTTAATAACTATGGATGCTGATAAAAAATGCCTAGGAGTGTTTCTTAAGACGTGTTCCAACATTACGTAAAACCGATAGGCAACCGGTAATCGTATTGCGCTTAACATCTTTGTAAACGGTAACTTTCCACCACGCACGAAGACTAACGGTTGTGTATCGGTAATTCGTTCTGTTAGAATGAACTTCTTATCTAAAGTTTACTGGCTTTCCGTGCAGAAATTCTTCATCATAATTCATAATTGTTTTACTGTATGCAAACAGTGTTGTTGTATTTGGCAGTATAAGTAATCCGGGCAATTTTACGAAATTGCCTTGCTACACTTTGTTCTCCATATACATTCTTCAAATTCTTATCTGTTGCAGGAAAACATCTGAGGGAAAAAACCCTAATAAACAGGCAAAATATGTTTATGGTATTTTGGAATAAACTTTTTTAACTCTACTCGTACTCATTAAAACGGTGAGCTCCTTAAGGAATGAACTTAATACTTTTACTTTGAGTTTCCAAAAACTACGACATTTATTCAATATTAAAGTCTAATACTTTGGAAATTTCTTGTTTTTGTTTAGGAGTCTAGTTGGGCATTTTATATTACTAGTAGCTTCGCTAATTAATATTATATTAGCTCTTTGGCTACTTCGCCAAACTGATTAGATAGTGAAAGGTCGAAAGCTGAACGTAACGAGATCGGATCGACATATAACGCAAGGTTTTGGTGATACCTTAGAATGAGACCAAATCTTCAATCAGGGAAAGTACTCTGAGACAATTTGGAATTTCTTTCATGAGAAATTAATCTAAAAAAATTTTTTGGAAAAGAATAAACGTCAAAACCCAAAATTCGAAGAACGCATCGACTCGAATTTTGAGTTTGATGTTTGTTCTTTTCCAAAAAATTATCTAGCTTCAATAATTGACTAATTCCTCAGCCCCACTCCTCTTTATCATGCCATATATTTAGTCAATATTTTATACTGATTTAAACTTTGTTAATGAATAATTCCAAATATGTTTTGTCTGCGTGAACTTGTACATAAAACAAGCATTGTTTTATTTATGCGCAGGTGTTGAAGCGATCCATTTCTGTCCTCTGGGTTACCAGTAAATAACATATTTTCTAGTTATATAATTACAGATATATGTACATTTTCCACTATAATTATAACAGTGTAAGAAAAGTCATACAATGTAATGTATTCATGGAGTATAAACTTTTTTTTCATTTTATGGTCAAAAAAAAGTCTTAACAAAGGACATCTAATTTTTGCATTTAACTACCACACTTATCTATATTTTTTCTTATGTATAGGTGCAGGCCTCCGTTAAGAAGCTTTCGTTTAAAAAAATTGCAAATTAAATATTATTACACAATAATTACATTTTATCTATTCGTGCAAATGGGTGGCAAAATTATGTAGAAATACCTCCAGGCATGACAAAATCTTTTATATCATTAATAACACCTTCAGTGCATCTATTATTAGACGAAAAATTCTATTGATAAAGTTTCTAACACCAACTTCTGTCTAGTACATCATTATCGTCAAACAAATTAACGAAAAAATATTAATTTGCTTCGTTGTTGAAAACGTTCTATTGAATGTCGTAAGTGTTCGAGCGTTTCATGGTCTCACGATTATTATTTCTGTGTATTGTAAACGGTGTCATAGTTCAAATTTGTAAATATCCGACGAAAGTGGGACTTTATGTTTCACCTCTTTGTCGTAGTTGAAGATTTACTGAAGTCAATGAATCATAAACACACGAAGGATTGTAAGTTAAAAATATTTTGTTCAAAAGTAAATAATATGGAATACTGGACAAAGTATAATAAGGTAAGCTAAGTTGATAGGTATAGAGTGTGGAACAGCTAAATGGAATAAATTCGATAAGGAATAAAGGTGGGCGTGTTGGAAAAAACGCTTAGACATGTCGATTTATATTTTTAATGCGCATTTTTTCAACAAAAAAAATTATGGAGTGAGTCATGTGACAGTGGCCAATACTAACTTTCTTATTTTAAATGCAAGCTCCTGTATATTATTTATTTTTTGGATTCTCAAGAAAATTCTAGACATAATTCATCTACAATGTCTTACACCTATCTTCAACTGTTTCAGAAATATTAAGTGTTTTCAAATTTATAACAAAAATTAACATTCAATAATTTATACTTAAAAAAGAACCGAGTTCATCCGACTTAAAATAAAAACACATTAGAAACCATGTGCAGTCAATCACTTTTTTCAGACATATCTTTTTTTATCTGGTTTATTTAAGGTACAATTCAGTTGAAAATCTTAGAGTATTCTTATTCAATTTTTATTCTTTGTGTATATTTTCCAAATAAATTTTAAGTTTTTATTTGTTTTATTATTTGGACGACTTTCTATAAATGTAAGTAATTCACGCATCCACACTCTATATGCTTCTGTGTACTGGTCAATCCTATATAACTTATTGGTCTATCATATTCTGAATCACCCTGTACAACTATAATTCAACACAACACAATATTACAACGATCTTGATACCTTTAAAGTCACCCTGTATAAGTATATATCCTCTCCACACTATTGACTATTTCTATTTTTCTATTGTTTAAATTATTGCTGTATACTAATGATTTGACTTCGCCCAATATGTCTAGTATTCCATTTATGCAACTGCTCATGCTCTACCATATATAATGAAATTAACCTTTTTGAACCACATTTTATTACCATAAATTTACTCTACCATTTATTTGAATCATCGGGTATATGCGACTGCTTCTAACATTTTTGTAACCCATGTCTATAATTATACCCCGTCCTACGTCCAACAATTCAAATATCCTAACTGCATATAAAACAAATGTTTGATACACCCCCAATAACAATAATTTTACTTCACCGTTACTTCAAACACCTTGTCTAAAAAACTACTTATGTTCAACTGCGTCTAACAATTTTTAAAGCCTTTTGTATAACTTTAATTAATCTCCGTTCTATAACGCAAATATACACTCTGTATAACTATATTTTTGCTCCACTCTTATTTCAACCACCTTGTATACGCAACTACATATGTGCTACACAATACAATTTTTTTAGAACCACCCTGTATAACTAAGTCAATTAAAAAAAACTTGTAGACGAATTGATAACCTCCTCCTTTTTGGAAGTCCGTTAAAAAACAAAATTATTTTATTTCACAAATTCGCCCCTTTGCACTCAATAATTAATTCCCATTTAGTTCTTGATATTGAGATAATTAAAACTCTGCCTGACAGTGGTGATCAGTGTTAGTGCTATTGTCGTCTGACTTGTGTTAACTGTACGTAATAATATAATAAAACGGCTTCATTTAATAAAAATGCACAAAATAACCATTCAACAAATGTATTGCTTGTGGAGATAACATACCAAATTTTCCAGATTTGTCGCCTGTATCCCAAGAAACAATTATCAAAATAGATAAGCAGTTTCGCGAGCTTGGTCATGTAAGACAGATAAAAAAGTAGTTGCCAATGCTCTAAGTGATAATACGAAGTTGGATGTTATGCTTGAGTTTCAAGAAAACCCACATAATTCTGACCGAAAAGCAGCCCCACTGTTCAAGGTTAGCCATTCATAATTTTTTCGAGTAATAAACGAAAGTAAAATGCATCCCTATAAAATGATGCTCTTTTAAAATTTCTATAGGAGAACGTATTTCTGTGAACAACTGATTGTATTTAGAACTGCTCCAAATCAATGTCATGCCAACCTTGACAAACTTTAAACTAGATCCAGTAAACCCACAAGTTCCTGCCAATTCAATAAGGTTTCGGCAAGATGGAGCACCGCCTCATTACGAAATCAATGTCATGCAGTAATTCAACAAATTTTTTCCAAATCGCTGCCCAGTTAGGCGCGGATCGATAGAATGGCCAGCACGATCTCCTGATTTGACAACATTGTACTACTTTTTGTGGGTATACGTCAAAAGTACTGTATGCAAAACTAAACCCCTCAACATCGATGACCTAAAAAGACGAATCACCCGTGTGATTCGGTCAGTCACACCTGATTAGCATGTTATCAAGACTTTAGCGGCGGGCATTTTGAACATTTCCTACATTGACATTAACGTATTTTTTTTGTTTTTTTTTTATATTATTAAGAAATAATCAGTATTATGTAGTAGATTTGTTTTTTTATTATTTGTGTAATAAATATAAAAACACTTAATGTTTCCGAAACAGTTCAATATAGGTGTAGTATGTTGTACATGAATAATGTCCATAATTTTCTGGAGAATCCAAAAAATAAATAATATACAGGGACTTGCATTTTAAATAAGAAATTTAGTGTTGGTCACTATCACATGACACACCCCATATAATTTTTTGTCGAAAAAATGGGCATTTAAGATCACAAATCGTAGTTATTTTTATGAGTTCTTGGGAAATATCACCACAATTGAACCAAAAATCTGTATATTTAAGGAAAAACCAAACGTTTCCAGGTCTATTCAGACCTCGTTTTCAATGGCTTTAAACATGTATTGAAAATATAAAATGGGCAAAAAACGTTCATTTTGCTTTGGTGGATGGTTCGAAAACACTATTCAATTAGCCAGGAGAACACTTCACAATATCCTTGTTAGAAGTAGCTAAAATAGTATTATATAACACTCTAATAGGGATTCGCTTGCAACTCATTTCCTTACTACCAAACGACCAAAAATATTTAATATCATTCTTAATAGTTGCTTTTATAATTTTAACTACTACTACTACTAACATTTACATACATAAGCATTATCTGGTAAACACGCTGATATATTCAAACAATTAGCTATGAATCACCTTTTCAACAAAAACAGTAGTTTGTAGTTAAACTGATAATACTGTACCACGTTAATTACTTAGAAAAAGATTTTTATTTTATTAACTGACTACCAAAAAGGAGGATGTATATGGGGCAATTATTCAAAAACAGGCAATTTTGATGATTTGCATAATATTAAGAAACATTACAGAAAGGTCCCATATAACGAGATTTGCGGTTTACTAGAAAATCAGAAAATAAAACTTAATAAGGGATTAGGTTTCAGTGATTTTCAAAGAATCTGCACTGTTTTGTCTAAACCCGTTCAAGAAATTTGAATATTATAAATTTCATTCTACAAATATATGTTCCAGATTGATTCCGAATACCGTAAAATCGGAAAATATATGCAAAAAAATGTTAACATCAAGGTAAATGTCAAATTTTCATCATAAATATCTATTTTAAATGTCAAGATTTGCCATGAAAGTATATCGTTTGTAATAATTTTCTTATTGATTCGTTTGAAGTAAGTTTCTTTTAGAGACTAAGTTACGTTAGGAGGCATGTAGTCGCGAGAAATGGCAGAAAATATTCCGTAAGTTTATTGAAAAGAAAATTTATTATGTCAGCGAATTCTTCTATTTGATATACGGCTGTAGGTGTGTGGCTGTGTGTGTGTCGGTGCATGTGAAATTAGGTGGTACATAAGCAGTTATATACATAGGATGGTAAAAATATTGTATTGGGTGGACTAGATATATGGGGCGAAATAAAATCATAGGTATACCGGAATAATTTAATAATGGAAAAATAGAAAAAGTCAATATTGTGGACATGATTTATACTTATACAGGGTTGGTTTTAAAGATATCAGGAACGTTGCAATATTGTGTTGAGTTGAACTACAGTTGTACAGGGTGATTCAGAAAATGATAGACCAATAAGTTATATAGGGGTGACCAATACACAGAAGCATACACAGTGTGCATGCAATAGAGAGTGATTAAGAGTTACATTTATAGAAACTGGTCCAAATAATCAAACAAATTAAAAATTTAGAATATATTTTGAACATACACAAAGAATAAAAAATAGAGAGGGATAAAGAGACAGGGAGAAAAAGAGAGGGAGAGAGAGAGATAGAGAGAGAGAGAGAGAGGGAGGGATAAGAATACGCTAAAATTTTCAATTGAATTGTACCTTAAATCAGATAAAAAAGAAAATTAGTCTGAAAATAGTGACTGAATACACACGGTTTCTAAACGGTTTTTTTAAGTCTGTTGGAGTCGGTTCTTTTTTTAATATAAATTATTTAACCTCTGCTGCTAATCTCCAAATCTAGTATATATTAAAGATAATGGCTTTATAGTTTTGGCTATTTTAGTAAAACTATTTTTGTGTAATGTATTTACAATTAATCTTGGTAATTTAGTAAACAACATTTATCTTACTGAATGATCCCACATGTATTCTTTTGTGCTATAGATGACACCTAATTTGATAGACATAACAAAATCTTTATTATTTTTAAGTTTTCTTTGGAATAACACCACAATTGAATTAAAAAAGCTGTATATTGAAAGAAAATACCAAACGATTCAAAGTCGAGTCTGACTTAGTTGTCAATAGCTTTAAAATCTTTGTTCTTATTATTGTTCCAATTTTGTGGCTAAAGATCTCCAATGTAATGTCTCAATAACAGCAAATATACGGTTTCTTCTTGGCTACTTAAGAAACCTTGCAAAATATCCTTGATAACTTAATAATATTTTATATAAAAAAATAATGATCATCGTTACTAAACGCCCTAAGGTAAATCTGTAATTGCACGGCCAATAAAAAATACTTGCTTAATTCTGTGTTTATTATATCTTCATACAAATTATTCATTAATTTAGCAGTTATTCCATGTCATACAAATACTTGGTGTTGCAATTACTTACCTCTCTTTAGATTGCTGACCCCAAAAAACAACTGAACAAACCATCAATTAATAGCAATAGATTGAAATTGATTTATAAATCACCCTGCAAGCGTTTTGAAATATGGCCGTAACCATATTCACAATTAGTTAGTGAGAGGTTTTTGCTAATGAATACCATAAGTTAATAAAAATATGTTTATGATGCTAAGTGGCATACAATGTTTACTAATTTATAATGAATTATATTTACATTAGAGGTCGACAATATTTATTTAACCAATAGCTAGACAAATTATTTTAAATAGAATATAACAACGAAAATATATAGTTTAGAAATTTGTCAAAATATATTACCGAATAAGATACCAAAAATAAATCAGCTATTCACACTCTGAGATAATTAGTTAGTTCTATTTGTTCATTGTTGAGTTGCCGAACTTATGGAAAATATTTTTGTATAGAAAGTTTAGAAATAAATGTCATTGAGAAAAAATATTTTTCATATTGTTTTTTTGACTTTAAATTTTTAAAAAATAAAAAATCCACAAAGAACTTTAAGGTTTGTTTTATAAGTTAATTCCGGCAAAGAAAAAACCATAATATATTTAGTTATTTGAACTCCCTAATTAGTCCTAAAGTCGAAAGTACGGCGTTACGTTAAAATTGGATTGATGTGGTTGATACTTGACGTATATCCATGATAAGAAACACAAAAATGAAAAAAAAAATACTTCCAGATTTGCACTGTATTTGGACACAACTAAATATGTTTCGACATACAATGCCTTTATCAAGTTTCACAATTTACTTGTCCTAACTTATTTTAACTACAGTATATATATGTTATATAGAAATTTAATAGACTCTTTAAAATAATAAATTCTATATTATATTTTATAACATTGTAATTCATAACACATAACACCTTTTTCTCATAATGTAATATTATACTTTTCTTTCAAATTGTCACGTAGCAGATCTCATTTCACATTTTAATCTTTCATATTATATTACTTTCGTCTCGTATAGCTAAAATATGCTCATCTGCTGTTTTAACTTCACAGAATTTCTTTCCTTTCCATCGTCTAAGTTTATATAGAGTCAGCACATTATTTATTATAAATTGTTATTCACGACCTTCAGTCCGGCAGATGATTTTCTTAACTTATAGTGTTAACATTATTGTACTCAAGTTATAAAGTATTAAAGTTTGTTATTTAATAAATAATTTTTTTTAAAAAGTCATTTTGAAAAGAAGTGATATAAAAAGTGGCGCAGTCAGTAGGATTCCATTACGCTGCTAGAACCGGCGTTAGAAGAAAAGCTTAACTGGTAGCGGTGGATTCCAATCCTTTGAAGGAAGAAAGACCCTCGAGACGTCCCAACTGTAACCGTAGAACAAGGCAACTAACTACAACTACAGAACACGGCAGCATCTATGTTTCATTTAATGTGAGTACAAACAGGAATCATCTCGCAATTTTAATTTTACCAATAATTTTTGATTTTATTTTTCTGTTCGGACGACCAAAAACCCGAACCATATTTTTAACCATACCAATTTTATTTTTGTACCTTATATTTTTGAATTTCTCGATTTATTTTATTTTATTTTTACCATTTACCATATTTTGTTTGCAAACAGTGCACACTAACTATTTTCCTCCATTCTGTTTTATTGTTTTTGTAACGATTTGAAAAATTTATTGCACATTAACCGATTTATACATTTATTTTGAACAAATTTTATTTTTGCTTTTGAAATTTTTCAATTCTCCCATTTAATAAATTTAAAAATGGCACAACAATCTCCCAGAGACGGCTCTGAACCCGAGCCCTATCGGCTATCCGAAATATTCTCTATCGTCCCAGAGTTCGAAGGAGATCAGATCTCCTTGGGAACATTTATTAATGCGTGCGACTGTGCTTACAACATGTCGACGGGCGATCAAAGATACCTTTTACTTATCCATATTAAAAATAAATTAAAAGGCAGAGCGGCCCAACTAATAAATTCGCGTAGCCCCGCGTCTTATTTAGAATTAAAACAACTCTTGAATCTTCATTTCGGAGATTCCAGGGATTTGACGTCCCTGATACAAGATCTACAACGCCTTCAGCAACTATCCAACGAGACACCACTTACTTTCTACAACCGACTACAAGTCCTAACAGCAAAAATGCACGCAAATATTCAAAAGGCATCCAATTTAAACGCAGACCAAAAGGTCGCACAAACAAGTCTAATAGACACTATGGCGCTTAACACCCTTCTAACCGGGCTAGAACCACGTCTCGGACAAATCATCCGTGCAGGTAACCCTAAAGACCTTTTAGAAGCCAATGTAAGAATCAGACGCGAACTCCAGTTATCGTACTTTGAGAATCAGAAAACTACAAAACAAATTCCCCCGAGGCCCAACCAATCGTTCCGAAGGCCTAATCCTCCAAACAATAAGTGCTTATCTTGCGGTAGATTCGGACACATCACCTCCGAATGTCGTTCCCAAAATTACCAAGCACCCGTTTACAATAACAATAACGGTAACAACAATTATATGAGACCAAACCCTTTCGCTAATAATGGTTCCCAAAATCAGCCTCCACAATTTCGGCAAAATCAGACCCCACAATTTCAGCAGAATCAGCCAACTTTCAGGCAAAATCAGTCACCTTTTAGACCAAATCAATATCCTCCTAATCAGTCAAGACAATTCCAACAAAATATGCAACAACCTCGTCAGTCAGTGATTCAAAAGAACCCTAATTTCCACCAGAATCCAAACAGAGCACATCATTTAAGTTGCACAAATTCTTTCGATAATGACAACGATTATTATACAGCTAATAATCACCCATATGAGAATTATCATACAGCTGATAATCAAATAAATTATGACTATTATACAGATAATAGTTATTCATACGACACAGGAAATACTAATCATCATACTGCTGATAACTTCGGCTATCAAACTGATGATTTGGACCCACTGGAAAATCAAAACTACCAGGATTTTCTTTCTCTCCCAAATCCAGTTCATCCACCGGACATAACAACCAACATCACATCACAAATACAAACAATGAATTTAGACGACATGAATCCGAACGTAAACTTCCCGGAACAAACGTTCCTGTAACTACTCTTCACACTGTCAACCCCAAAAACTTATACTACATAAACGACGCTACTGGTCAATACAAATTGCTTATAGATACAGGCGCAGGAATTTCAATTTTCAAAGAGCAAACTGTCAAAAACTTTCCCCAAAGATTCCAAGAACATGTAATTATTCAAGGCATCACTGATCAAAAAATTTCAATTTCCCAGTCAACCCTTGTACCATTTGCTCCTGGTAACCCCCACAAGGTTTTTATTTGTAATCTTGACATCGACTTTGATGGCATTTTAGGTTTAGATTTTTTGGAACATTACGAATGCGTAATAGACTTAAAATCTAAGCAACTTAGAACAAATTTTAAAGATATCGCTCTTCACAAGGTCCCTACCTTGCCTTCTTCAGATATCGCATCTCCAACAATTCCCAACACACAAAAACCCAATAATTTTCCGAACTATATTTCTATAGAACCCCGCACGGAAAAAGTATGTAAACTGCGATGTCACCTTGCTAATACCGACGCTGTTCTACATACTATAGAAAAAGAAAAAGTCAGATTACCCAATTCCTTAGTATATGTAAACCAAAACGGCGAATTCCTCACTTCAGTTATAAACGCCAACGCCATCCCAAAAACAATTAATTTCGACAACTTCACTATAGAACCCCTTACTCAAACACAACCCTGCTTCAATTTTAACAACTCTTATGACTCTGAACCAATTGACAGAAACTTATTAATTCGACAACAACTCAGGACAGATCACTTAAACGTTGAAGAAGAAGATATGATTACGAGCCTTTGTCTAGACTTTCAAGACATATTTTTCTTAGAAGGCGACGCATTATCTTTTACGAACGAAATCAAACATTCGATCGAGACAAATAACTCCAGACCCATCTATACCAAATCTTATCGGTACCCGCAGGTCCATAAAGAAGAGGTTAAAGAACAAGTCAGTAAAATGCTTGATCAAGGCATCATTCGTCATTCTATCTCCCCTTGGTCTTCCCCAGTTTGGGTTGTTCCCAAAAAATTAGACGCCTCAGGCAAACAAAAATGGCGTGTCGTCATTGACTACAGGAAACTGAATGAAGTCACAATCGACGACAAATACCCCTTGCCAAACATCTCCGATCTTTTAGATCAACTTGGCAAATGCCAATATTTCTCGACGTTAGATCTCGCCTCCGGTTTTCATCAGATAGAGATCGATTCGAAAGACATTCCCAAGACAGCATTTTCAGTCGAAAACGGCCATTACGAGTTTGTTCGTATGCCGTTCGGTTTAAAGAACGCCCCGTCCACATTCCAACGTGTCATGGACAATATCCTCCTTGGAATACAAAATGAACGTTGTCTGGTATACATGGACGATATCATTGTATACTCCCCAACGATTCACAAACACATTTCCCGGTTGACCGAAGTCTTCAAACGTCTTCGCACATCAAATCTTAAGATTCAACCCGACAAATGTGAGTTCTTAAGAAAAGAAGTAGCGTATCTTGGTCATCTAATTACGCAACAAGGTGTAAAACCGAACCCCGAAAAAATCAGTTGTATCCAAAACTTCCCAGAGCCAAAGAACCCGAAAGATATCAAATCTTTCTTAGGATTGGCCGGATACTATAGAAGATTTATTCCCAATTTCGCTAAAGTGTCCAAACCTTTAACAAAACTGCTTCAAAAAGACGCTAAATTCTTCTTTGATTCCGATTGTAAGGCAGCATTCAATGATTTAAAGGAAGCCCTCATCTCAGACCCCATCCTTATTTACCCAAATTTTGAAGAACCTTTTCTTCTCACCACAGACGCCAGCGCTTTCGCGATTGGTGCAGTCCTTTCACAAGGCCCAGTTGGAAAAGACCTTCCGATTGCTTATGCCTCCCGCACTTTGTGTGCCGCCGAAACCAGATATTCCACCATTGAAAGGGAATTGCTTGCCATTGTGTGGGCAGTCAAAGCCTTCCGTCCTTATTTATTTGGTCGTAAGTTTACTTTAATTACCGATCACCGCCCGCTTACGTGGCTTTTCTCAATCAAGGATCCAGGCAGTAGACTTGCCAGATGGCGACTGAAGCTGGAAGAGTACAATTATAAAATTGAACATAAACCAGGCAAGATAAACAGAAACGCCGATGCCCTCTCGCGAATTAAAGTCAACCACTTCCAACAAATCGCGAATTTCCAGTCAAAAATCCATGCCTTCAATGACACCGACTCAGAAGACGAACCCGAACCAGAACCTGAACTTACTGACGAACATCTTACTAATGAATTTAATAAATTTGTTGACTTGTATAAAACAAGATCAATAATTGACTATTCAAAGATCGAAACCACTAATTCCCAACTTCTGGACAAATCCCATAAACAAATTATTTCATTTTTCTGGCAAAACAAGTTAACTGATCTACACGAACGAATCATGGACGATATTTTCGAAGAAGATATCACATTCGAAAACAATTCCATCAACACCTTCGCAAGTAAATCAGTCAAAGACCGCAAATACTTTATAATCCCCTTGCCATTTGACCCTGAAATAGTCGTACAATTTCTGTTCTACATTATTTACAAATCACGAGATAAATTCGATCTTGAAACCACATATTACGTCGAAAACAACTTAGAACTCCCAATCCTTGAAACTTTTTCTTATGTCTTTGCAGACAAAGACATTAAATTAAAAATATGTCAAAACGTCATAACTACACCCTCAGAGGATGAAATACCTCAGATTTTAGAACACTACCATCAAGGCAAAAACAATTTGCATCGCGGAATTAATGAAACAGTAAGGCGAATAAATGAGAAGTATAACTGGACCGGTTTGACAAAAAACGTTGAAAATTTCATCAAGTCATGCGAAATTTGTCAAAAAGTCAAAATATGCCGAAAAAATTTGAGTTCCCCTCTAGTCATCACAGAAACGCCGAAAACACCTTTCGAGCGAGTCAATATCGACATCTTTGAATATCCCACTCGAAATTATGCTCTAACAATTAGAGACGAGTTAACGAAATTTACACAGGCATATCCTATAAAGGATAAAACGGGAAAAACTGTCGTTAACACACTCATCCTTTATTTTCAACACTACGGCACTCCGTTGAGAATTCACTGTGACTACGGTCGTGAGTTCGATAACGTATTAGTAAAAGACCTCTGTGAACTCTACGAAATAAAGTTAACTTTCTCTAGTGTAAGTCACCCACAATCAAATGGTTCCCTTGAACGCTTCCATGCGACATTATCGGAAATGATCCGGGCAAATATCGCCGAAAATCCAAACGAACACCCATTTAATGTTCTGCCATACGCAGTCATATGCTATAACAACACCAAAAATAGGACTCATGGTTTCACTCCTTATGAGTTGATTTTTGGTCACACGTCGAGTAGACCACCGGAAACGCTTTACAACCAAAAGAACCTCATTTCCAAATACGTTAGAGATCTTAATAACCGTATGGAGTATTTTTACAAATTAGCGCGAGCCAAAACCGAACAACAAAAAGAAAAAGCCAAAGCACGTTTCGATCAACACGTACCCGAAAAACGACCCACTTATAACATAGGCGACAAGGTATATTTAAAAGAATCCCAAATTTCAAGTAAGTCACAAAACAAATTTAATGGCTCTTTTCAGATAACTGAACTTTTCCAAAATTCTGCAACTCTTCTAAACCCCGAAACGAATCAATCTACAAAAGTAAATTTTGACAGATTGAAACCGTATTTTGAATAGAAATTACTTTATTTCAGACTACTTGGACTCTTCACAATCGTGACGTCCCAATTTTCAATAACTCCTATAAACAACACAGTAGGACTCTTCTTTCATGAAGAAGGAACTGTCAAAATATCAAATGATAAATGGACCCTACTTGTCTACAAAGATCTTCACCCTTTCGTTGACGCAATTGCCAACAATGACAACATTTTGAACACTTTAATCGATACTATCCATTCAAACTTAACTACCCGTATGACAATATTTAAACCTCAAGTACAAACTCATATTAGCCTCCTAAAACAAATATCTGACACAGTAAACTTAAAATATCAAGAGATATTCGCAGACACTAAACTTTACAACTCCAAGAGGCAGAAACGAGGACTTATTAATGGTATAGGAACAATTTGGAAATCAATAACTGGAACTTTAGACGCTAGTGATGGTGAATACTTTAATGACTGTATCAACAAGATAACACATGACGAACACCAAATCGAAAATTTACTAAAGAACCAAATTTCAGTAACGACTTCTGTAATCAAAAACTTCAATGCAACAGTTCAGAAACTCCAAATAGACGAAGAAACGTTTAATAAGGACATTGCCAAAATCAAACAATCTATCATGTACATTTCAGACGATCTTGCATTCTTCGAAGCACTAGTCAAAACATTAGATCTATGCGAATCATTAATGGAAAGCTATGTCTTTATCCAAGACGCCCTAAATGATGTATTGTCAGCAATATCTTTCGCTCGTATTAAAATGTTACACAGTTCAATAATAAACCCCGCCGATTTAGTCGAATCTCTTCAACTTGTTTCTCAATCTTTGCATAAAAATAATTTACCTTTATCAATTTACGCCCATAATATTGCACAATATATTGACATTATAGAGTTAGAAGCATTTCAGTTAGATACAAAAATAATTTTCGTTTTGAAAATCCCTTTAGTGAATCCTGAAACTTTTATCCTTTATCGTCTATACCCAATCCCCATTCTGGACGACCGAACAGGATTCCATCATATTTTACCAACCATAACTAAATATATCGCGAAGAATGATGATTCATTGTTGTATACCACATTTCGGAACTTGGACAATTGCAAGCCCTTAAGCCGAGTTCAATGGATATGTTCAGATGTTCTCCCGTATCCTATTGACAGCGATTCCATCTGTGAGGCCCAACTTTTGAAACAGTCCACCTTCCTTCCAAAAGTTTGCCAAACTTCGATACTGTATGCCAAAGACTACAATGTTTACGAAATCAGTTCAAATGTATGGCTAATTTCTGTTTCCGATCTTCTACCAATCACCATAAAGTGTAGCGGCAACAACGTTGTAACCAAAACCATTGCAACCAATTCAATCCTCCAATTGCAATCAGACTGCAATGCATTCATCGGCAATACTCGAATCCATTCAAAAAGGTTAATTGATGATTCCCAAAATATTACATACAAGAGCCATCCAGTTCAAATACCCTACAACTGCTGTGAATCCATCCCACCAAAGAAGTACGTTCCAGATCTGAAACCCCTCAGATTAAACAAGATCGACGCCGACGACCTCAACATAGCGCAGCACAAGCTCAACTAATATTCCGACGAATTAGACAAATTAATAAACCAGCCGTTTATTAAAAAACATACATCTTGGTTCACAATTCTAACCATTACTTCCATCATCGCATTAATACTTTTGTACATTTTCTACAAGTGCAAAAGCAGAAGAAAGTCCAGACTACTAGCCATAGCCACCACAAGTGATGACCCGCCATCACCTCCACCAATGCGAAGTCGAAGCGAAACCAGACGCTTCAGATTCTTCCCCAGAAGACGCCCAAGCCTCCAACTCCAAGAACCCATAGAAGAAGATGAACTCAAACCAATGGTCTGAAAAGTTGAAGCATAGCATCAACTTTTTCGGGATAAATGGAGTTGTTATATAGAAATTTAATAGACTCTTTAAAATAATAAATTCTATATTATATTTTATAACATTGTAATTCATAACACATAACACCTTTTTCTCATAATGTAATATTATACTTTTCTTTCAAATTGTCACGTAGCAGATCTCATTTCACATTTTAATCTATCATATTATATTACTTTCGTCTCGTATAGCTAAAATATGCTCATCTGCTGTTTTAACTTCACAGAATTTCTTTCCTTTCCATCGTCTAAGTTTATATAGAGTCAGCACATTATTTATTATAAATTGTTATTCACGACCTTCAGTCCGGCAGATGATTTTCTTAACTTATAGTGTTAACATTATTGTACTCAAGTTATAAAGTATTAAAGTTTGTTATTTAATAAATAATTTTTTTTAAAAAGTCATTTTGAAAAGAAGTGATATAAAATATATATATATATATATATATATATATATGTATATATATATCTATATATATTTGTTTTTAAGTTTTCGCGGGCACTAAATATTTTAGTTGGTTTCCGGGAATTCATCCGCGTAGTTGATAACTGATCCCTGCCGGGATCGATGGTAAAATGACGACGTTTCGGCAGAGTCAAATCTGCCCTCTTCAGGTCGGTTCGCATAATTCTCGTAGCCTTCTGCTTTCGCTTCTAGTTACTCGAGTATTCGCAGATGAATTCCCGGAAACCAACTAAAACGTATATATATATATATATATATATATATATATATATATATATATATATATATATATCAGAAAGGACTAATGTAAAAAAAATTAAGTTGCAAAGAAAAATGCATAATATTTAGTTGAAATATAAAGTTAGAATGTATAACGGAAATTAAATAATGAAGGGGAAGTTATTTACTCATTAAATATGTAAAAGTGGAGTTAGGAGAGTAACTAGTTAGTTAGTAATTAAATAATAAATGTTATAGAAAGATAAATTGTATGTAACGAAGGTTAATCTGGTTGCATATAGATAAGTCAGAAATTTGATATTTGTGAAAATAAATAATCTATAGAGTAAAATATAATAATATAAGAAAAAAGAGACATACCTTGTTAGTAATTGGACTATTAATGGAATCTGATATTCATAATAAAATAATCCTTTTATAATTTAAAACACATATGAATTAACATCCAAGGCAAATCCAAACCAAACAACCAGAAGTTTCATAAAAATCATTCTCTAAAAAGAAAAAAAGTAGTAGTTATATAAAATTAACTTAACAGAGAGAAAGCAGGGTAAAATCTGTGTAGGTAGGATAAAAAGGTAGGAAAGGAACTACAAGGAAATATGTTACTAAATTTCAGTAAGAGATATAAAATAAATTGATTAGTAAAGTACCATAACTATAAATTAATTGAGGAGTAGAAAAGGAATAGAAATCAGTAGAAGGAAAAGTTTATAGATTAACATATGTAACACATTTAGATTGGAAGAGTTAAGTGATAAAAAAATATTGAGATATATCCAGCTTCATAATAATATATGAATACAAGGAATAGGAGTCAATAAACATGATTTATTAGATCGGAAGGCGAAAAATAACAGATTTTGAAAGAAAGTTATAAAGTACAAACTCATCTGACAGAACAAACTTTGAAATGAAATTACAAAGTTAATACTGAATAAAAAGAAAAACCAATTAGATAGAAATGTTTAATAGAAGTAGATTTATGCAATTAGTGGTAACAAATTTGTATATATTAAAATTATTTTTAAAATAATTATGTAAATAATCAGTTTCACATTCATTTGTTTTGATCAGGATATAAAAATAATTTCAAACCTGTCAAAACCCCTGTTGAATTTTGATCGTCAAAGGGTAAACATCGTTCTTGTGCGTGTGTGAAGCCATCAAGACGCCTATGTGAAATTTGTTTTCAACAAACTTTATTGTGTTCAGAAAAGTGAGTTCAGACATCTTGAAATACCATAAAGCTATAAAAGTGACAAGGTATAAATCACAGACATTACAATGTTTCGAATAATAGCCAGAGAGCTGATTGTAATAGACTATCCAGTGCGAAAAACTAGCAGCAGTGCAAATCAGTAATTGTAATGGAGCGGTACTGACAAGATGAGAACAGAATACATTTGTATAGAGCGGCGAAACAACCTGGAAAAGAAAATGATTCAGAAGCAGTGGAATTAAAAAGTACAATTCGTAATAGATAAGGTATTTATGAACAAAAAATAATCTGTTTAAAAATAATAAAGAACATGTGTATTATTTTGTTTGAATTAGTGTTATGTATAGTTTACTTATGGATTGAGTAAATAACCTGACTCCTCACAAAGAAAACAAAAATAATTTTAGAGTAGGTAATTTTTAAAGTATGTTATTAACAATTAAAAGAGTTCATGTTAATTTGTTTCATTTTCACATATAAATAAAGAATAGTAAAATTTTAATTTCCAAATTTATTATTATTATTATTATTGTTAAAGTAAATTAAAAAGAGCATAGAAGCAAAATTATTATTGATTAAAATTTAAATTTGATATAAATAAGATAAAAAAAGGTAAGTGCAAAATATAAATGTTTATCTATTTTTAATGCCCAGAACTCAACCTGGGATAGAGAGTTGTTATGCCTAAATTTGAATACAATTAATAATTCAATAAACTAGTGATACATTGATTTTTAGTAAAACCAAATTAAATATAAAAAAAACTAGCCGAGGAAAGTAATTAAATAAAAAGTTTTTTTCCGGGAATTCATGCGCGTAGTTGATAACTGATCCCTGCCGGGATCGGTGGTAAAATGACGACGTTTCGACAGAGTCACATCTGCCCTCTTCAGGTCGGTTCGCATAATTCTTGTAGCCTTCTGCTTTCGCTTCAAGTTACTCGAATACTCGACTAACTAGAATACTCGAGTAACTAGAATACTCGAGTAACTAGATTACTCGAGTAACTAGAAGCGAAAGCAGAAGGCTACAAGAATTATGCGAACCGACCTGAAGAGGTCAGATGTGACTCTGCGATACTCGGAAACAATTTTTTTACGTCAAAGGAAATGTGTTTAGCATTGGAAAGAATAAATATATTTTTAATATTGTCTATTAGTTGACATGAATTTTTAATCGCATGTTTAGCTTGGAATTTGGTATATTTTTTATAACATCAAGTAAATTAGAAACTTTAACAGCTGGCCCGGTTATATTCGTCTAATAGGATGATGTGTAATTTAACTAATGAATATAACTGTTGAGGACGGAAATTCGTTAATATTAGCTTAAATCTGCTATCCTGGTCAACAATAAAATTTATTTGATCCAACAATGATTTTATTTGATTCTCAAATTTCTGTGTAGGGTCTTTAGTTATTACTTACTTAAGTTAAACACTCATTTCGAGGGCAAACATTCTGTTTTCCTTAATATTTACAAACTAGTCCCATTTATATATGAACAGAAGTTAGTTCATGTTTATCAAAAAATATCACGACTAAAATGATTTTAATGTCAAACTGAGAACAAGTCATTGAATAAATATATAAAAACCAATGTATCCAGTATTTGGAATTCATTACTTGTGAGCAAGTTCCATTTGTGTTCTTAGAGTACACATTAGAACAAGTTATTAAAAACTATATAAGCACGAAATTAAGTAGATGACTAAAGAGAACAACAACAAGTATTTTTCTGAATTATAGTTGTGGCACAAATTTTAAAATAAAAATTTTGCCACTGTTACGTGAAGTAACTTAGAGAAGTGACCATAATTTGATATATACAAAATCGCAGATAAAAATTCTTAAGAAATTATAAAAATAATAAAGGTCCTTTCACGTCAGAACAATTTGTAAGACCTAACTCTCCTAAGTGCGAGTGTAAGAAATACGGTCAAAAAAAAGATCAGCAGTCATTTAGATGTCGATGGAAGTGAAAGCACCTTACCATATTTACTTCCCTTATCTCGTTTCTCCTTCGTTGGGTCTTTCTTGGTCATGGACATAAATTTGAGGAAAATTAGAATAATTGTAGCTAATTTGTTAGAATTCAAGTATTAATCTTAAATAGTGCCTGTGGTCGAAATTTTACCAATTTTGTCTACAAAGTAATGAAATTCAACTTGTTTATTAATATATAATTAATATTACTTTATTTATGTGCAGTTACGTAATTCTTATCTTAACGATATTAAGGTAAGGCAAAGACACAGTTTCTTAACTATCCTGTATGACTACAGCACAAATACTCGTATTAGCAGGACATGATAACGACACCCAAAGCAGCTTCAATGTGTGCATGAAATTAACATGCGAACACTTAACCTTTTACGCAAAAATCGTCTAACTAGCACTTTTTCACTTTGGGAATCAAACCACAGTGCATTTGACGCGTTGACATTTTACCAAATGCCATAAATGTCACAATCTCTTTCTGGATAATACGATTTTTCCAAAGCAATCGATTCCTACAATTGACGAAATTTCAACAAAATCGTTAGAACCATTTAAGAGAAATTAATTAATAATATTCACATCACCTTAAAAGAATATATAACAATTTTTGAATGATTTTGCCAATATTTTACATAACATGTTAAAAAGTATTAAAGTGATTGTTTTATGTTGTTTTTATTAATACTTATTCAAGTTGCATTTGTCCATGTCATAATTATTAACATGATTCTTTTATTCTGGTCAATAACATATATTTAGTAGTATACAGGGTATTTATTATATAGAGAATGCTTGTTTAGTTGGATTTTTATTACTCATAACTTTTATAACCAAATGTGATAATCTGGATTAGAATACACAATTCATTTATAAAGAATAAAATAAATAGAAAATTCAAACATAAACGTTAAGCCTTTGTAGAAGTATGAGAATTACGAGCTATTTTAGAACTCTTGGTTTTTACATAAACTGATATTTTGCTCAATTTTTAATATGGAAAATAGTACAAAAATCATTGGTGGTGCTAACTTTGCGTAAAGTTAGCACCCCCATCCCAGAAAATATATTTCACGTGTCTCAAAGTTGGAGCTATTTACGAGCTGTTAATTGACGTATTGAACGTCTACTCCTAAAATGGTCTGGGAGATAAAACCACATCTGAAAAAATATTGACTTTTATTTATAAATTTGAAACATGCTAAAATTACCTACGATTTACGAAATCTTTACTGGTGTAATGCACACCTAAATATATCCAAAGGATAAAAACCACTCCCAAATTATGCAACTTTTTCGAATTTTATTATTTATAAAAATTTTGAAAAATACCAGCATAATATTCAACTTACAAGCTTTTCAACGATAGTCAACCCGAATACTTCGAAATTACTGAAAGGGGTGGAAACTATCTCCCCTATTTCGTTGTTTTTTCCCATTTTTTAATTTTTTCATTTTCTAAACTGCTATCCGCATCTACGATTTACGAGCTCTTTGACGGTATATTACAGGACTACATTCCAATTATTGTAAGGTGCAACCCCCAACTTATGCAGTTTTTTCAGATTTTATGTTTCTTAAATTTTCAACACTTAATAGTCGTAATCTAGGATTTACAAGCTCTTCAGTAGAATATAATACAACTATGCAAATAACCACTAAATTATGCAGTTTTTCCAAATTTTTTGATTTGTAGATTTTCAAGACTACCTTGACGAGTTACAAGCTCATCAACGGTATATTACACGACTATTGTCCATTTATTGTAACGGGTGCAAAAACCCACGATATTATGCAGTTTTTTTCGAAATTTGTAGTTCTTAAATTGTGAAAACTGGCAACATAAACTTTGATTTAAGTACTCTTCAATGAAACATTACATCACTAGGTACTTCAAAATAACCCGAAAGGTGTAAGTGACTACCTAATTGACTAAATATTTTAAACTATTTGATTTTTGAAATCTATCAATATATTAAATATTATTCTTACGGCGTCAAAGGTAGCTCTTTAGAAATGTAGATTTTAATTTTTTTTTTTTATTTTGGAAACTTGAAAATATAATTACCTACAATTCATAGTCATTCTAACAATGTGTTGAAAAATGACTGAAAAGACACTGTTCGGATAAATAATTGTTTTTTGTAAACTTTGTCCTTTTAGTTATATATTGAAGGTCTTGAAAAATTGTATCCATCTACTGGTTTTGTATTCAATTTGCCTTCTTCTTCAAAATCTGTTACTCGAAATTGTGATAATAAGTTAAAAGTTTCAGGTTTATAACTAAATTATTAAAACTGAGTTCTGAGACGTTGTTTTAAATAGATGTAGCAAATCTATGTAATACATGAATTTAATCAACAAAAGATACAGATAAATTCCAGTTCGCATTCTTCAAACAAACTTCACCAAATTTACTGAATCAGTCAACACCGTATGGGACAATGTGTATTTGAGTTCACTCAGTTTGTGATAAACAGAAAACAACTTTAAAAAATATAATTCAATTAACGTCCTTTTTTCTGTCTAGCGTGTACCATTTGAAAATCGGGTAATTCTATACAATTAAAAATATACAACAGGTTTGTAATTGGGTGTGCGCGGTAGTGCGATGCAATATATTTCCGTTTCATTCTTTTAACCATTGTTTTAGCACTAGCCAGATTCGAAAACTAACAAATTAATCATATAAAGAGATAGGGGGGTGTCTGCATCCCTTACCTTATTTCGAAAGGTATCTAAATTTAAAAATCTTCAATTTGATTTGCGATCTTCAGGATAATTTCAAAGTAGCTGCGTAATACACCGTTGGCAAGCTTTTAAAAAGTAGATGAGGGGTTAGTTGCACATCTTTGAATAATTTAGTAGTGGCCGTTCGAAAGCTCGTAAATCGTGGAGTAAGATGGTAATTTTAAAGATTATTGCGAAATAAATTATAAAAAAACTGCATAATTTGGGCGTTGTTTGAATCTTCTTCAATAAAAGCAGTAATACCATATATCATTGAACGGTTCGTAAACCATAGATTAGGATGGTAGGTTTGGAAAGTTATAAATCACAGAAAAAAACTATTTAATTTGTATAAGAAACCCTTGATGACCTCGTAAATCGCAGATTAACCGGACAACTGCAAATGGTAAATGAGGATGATCGTTTTGAAAATTAAAGAATTACAAAATATGAGAAAACTGTGAAAATTGAATGTAGTCGTGTAATGTACCGTTTAAAAGCTTATAAATCGTAGATTAAGCTGGTAAGTTTTAAAATATATAAATCCCAAAAATTTAAATAACTTCTTAATTTAGGGGGTTGGTTGTTTGCACCCTTTGGGAAGATTTAAAAGTAGTTGGGCAGTATACCGGTAAAAAGCTCGTAAATCGTAAACCATGCTGGTACTTTTCAAAATTTATAAAAAAAACTTCATAATTAGGGCTGGGTTTTCACCCCTTGGATATATTTCGGTTGTCATGTACATTCCACCAGTAAACGACTCTTAAAATTTAGATAATTTTAGCATATTTTAGATTTAAAAATAAATTCCAATATTTTTTGTACAAATTTATGTGCTGACGTGCAATAGGTCAATTAAGAACTTGTAAAATAAATCAAGAGAATGGTCTGCCTTGGACTTACTGATACTCAGGACACTAAGGACTTCTGTAAGCTCTTAAAAAGTTCTAATTTGAGATACTTCAAAAATACTATTTCTTTGTTTTTCTTTACGTAAAGTCAGAACCGCCAGTGGTTTTTTCACTTTTTCCATAATAAAAATTGAGCTCAAAACTCTGTTCAGGTAAAAATCACGAGCTCTTAAATAGCTCATAATTCCCATATGTTATGCGTTTCTGCAAAATGGAGATGCTAACTTCACTGACCTCCTCTGTAGCACGATAGAGGATAGAGCTGTAATATTGTTGGTAGTTGTTGAGTTCAATACAGGATATTAGTAAAGTAAATATAATAGATGGGACTAAATAGAGAATCTTCGTAGAATGTTCACCAAACATGGTGGGCGGATAGGTGGGCTAATGTGCTATATTACATATTCCAGATAACATCTGGATAGCTTACGCTTTTTGATTTTTTTTCTTGTAACTTCACTAAATAAACATAAATCTAATCTATCATGTTTGTTTGCTCTTCTGCAATCGAATGCAAATAATGGTGTGATGTCCATAAATAGCAAGGGTTCATAAAAACTTCATGAACTAAGCACTTTATCACATTACAAAAAAAAGAAGCACATCGAGAACTTCGAATGCTTACAGAAACTTCTATACTTCAGCCCCTTACCAACGACATATCACTTGTATTGCAAAATAATTAATTTCATTAAAAAAATTGAGATTGTAACTCATAAGGTTAGAACGACACCGCTACGGATGCAACCGCGAAATCAATATTTAGTCGTACAGATTACACCAGTCAATAGAGATTTTTAGGTAACATAAAATTCATTCATCTCTTAAATAGTAGTTTCTAAGTCATTACTGACATAATTTTACCAGCAACCTCGTAGAAGTAAATTATTTGAGCCTTAAAAACACCCAATAATATGGTGCTTTTTCATGTATTGCTTATAATGTAAAAAGTTATGATCTGTTCATAATACCGTCAATACAAAAAATTATAGAAAACCAGAAAATATTCAAAATGAATGTTTATAAATTTTGATCGCAGCATTTTTCATAAAAGAAAGCTGGAAAAAATAATGTAAAGTGAACTTGGTTGTAATAACAGCTGGAACTTTAACATGCTTCTTCGTGGTAGTTGATAACGTTGAGATTAATAACGCTGAAGATCAATATTGTATGTTAAACAGATCTTGCCGAATTGCAATTTAAATAAGTTGTAGAAATATTTTGCAGAACGTATCGTATTAACCATGAAAGTTCGAAACCGATATGCAAAATATATTTTGAAAGCTTATAAAATGGTATTCACTTCGAATATCTTGGATTTTTGTCGTAGTGCCGTAAAATGTATTAATACTGCTTTTAAAATTTGACTTAATCGGATCCAGTCAGTGGAGAAAACTCATTTAATTAATATCAGTAAACTGTATACTGGTAAACATTATTTTAAAGAACCAATAAAAAAAATTAACATCAGCAGGTAATGGTTATGTAAATAAATACATAATAAACTGCTGAGAAAAAACATATAATACAATTTACCATAATATTCATCTCATTCTAGATCCGTCCATGTGCCTTGACAGCACAGCTATTGTTAGTGCACCGCTGGCTGGCTGTCTCATATTCGTACACTTAATGTTTACCATTATTTTATACCAACTTTACGGCATTATAGCGAAAAACCAAGATAGACAAAGTAAAGTGGAATTTATGAACATTCAAAATATCTTTAGTTTATCACGATCGGACTAGTCTCGTCAATACGGTGAAATGTGCAAAAATTATTTAAATTCGAATTGTTCAAAAACTACTGATTCCGTAGTATCCATAGAGAGCCGATAGGTTCGTTCCTTCAACCAATTGTCGACCGATCGGCAATTGGTTAATGCATGAGTACATGAGCCGTTTATTGCGCAACTCGATCCATGTACCAGTCGGTGGCTGCACCACCGATTCCACCCTGAAGCCGGTGATCGAAATTACCGTACATTAACTGGTTGGAGTTCAATCACCGTGTCACTTGGAATACGAAACTGAACCGTTCACTAAACGGTAATTGTTTTGAAGGAACGCTATTGTTCTTGGGCGCAGGTACGCGACCGTTGTGTATCGGTTATCTAGGCTGAAGAAACGAACCTTATATAAACTTATTATCATGAACTATCATTCCGACGATGACTAATATGCCTGTATTTGTTACCAGAAAGTTATAAATATTTTAATAAACCCACTTTTGACAAGTTTTTCTGAGGTTACTTGATAAAAAAATCCAATCAGGATATATAAACACAAATTAAGAAGGATTTCTTATTATCTACAACATTCTTGTAGACGACATTACGATTCCACCATTACTTTTCATTGTATAAAAAAAAGAAATTCGTATTTTTAATTATCTATAAACTGTTACTGACGTTACGCTATAAGCGAATTGCTGTAGAATGTCCGAAAATGACTTTAATTTTGGCTGTAGATGTTATAAAAGCTTACCTTCAGTATGATATTTTGTATTATCGGCAATCAGTTTAAAAATAATTAAGAAATTAAAACTGATAAACCAATAAGGAGATAGTTTTTAAGCGGTATTGTTTGTATTATAACGTCCAGGTATTATATTATGGTTTACACCAAAATAAAAAATGAATATTTAACAAAAAGACAAACCACCTTAAACAATTTATTACAAAAATAAGGAGTACAATCTATCACAATATATAGTTATAGTACAAAAATCGTTTTAAATTACTACTAGTTTTTCGGTAAGTGTTCTCCTGATGCTCTATAACCGTTCTCATCAGCTACATAGGTGACTTTGTATACAACACCATCAGTTCCAACATACTCATAAGAACCGTGTACAGCCAGGGCTTCTTTTTCAGAACCTGCATTTTTTAATTCGGCAGATTCCTCCCTATGAGACCCATCGCTTGTTTCATACCTAAAAATAAGTTTTATTTTATTTGTTTGAAATTATTTCTTCACTTTAAAAATAATTTTATTATAAACCAGCAGGTATGAGTCGTCAGAAGAAACTGAATTATGGGTTAATTTAGTAAAACTAAAACCTCTCAAGGTCAAAATCAAACCTCGTTTTCAATGAGATTAAAACATAAATAATACAAAATATAGAATTGAAATCGAATAATTAACACAAATCATCCAAATAAAGTTAACAAATCTGTTAGTAAATAAAACATGAATCATTAAAAACCGGTTGTTTTGTTGTGAAAAATTCAATAAAAAAATAATTATAAAAAGTGTTTTTGCTGGAAATAATTCTCTAAAAAGAGTAGAAAAGAATTGAAATACAGCAATCTCTCAATACCAAGACCTATAAGCAATACTGTCAACCATATATATATATATCTTTAATGTTTAAGCACTTTCTGGGAAATAACACCACAAGTCACGAAATTTCTGTATATTTCTAAACATTTGGGAGTCTAGGTCAGAGTCCATTGTCAAGAGCAAAGTACTTAAAAATTGAAAAAAATATGCCACAAATATCCTTCAGAAAACATCTATGGGTAAGTTTCACGCTACACCAAACAATACTAATACCCTTGACAACAACATTACTACAACAACCATATTGTACATAAAGATTCTATCAGAGAGACTCAAAAGAGTGGGAAACACAGATAATATTAAAACAGCATTAAAAAAAAATACACCGAAATCCACTAAATCAAAAACTAAACCATATAACGTAACATATCTCAAAAAATTGCATTTCTAAGATTTCTTGCGAATGTAACAAATTTTATATTGGAGAAACCTATGAATGTTCGAATAAATGAACAGATAAATTATATAAAGAAACGATAATTCGAGAAGCCAAAAATTTTTGAAAATGCCGGAAACCTTGGTTATAAACATACCATACAATTTCAAAATTCAACCATAATATACAAAAAAGAAAACAATACAAAGATAAATCTGAAAAGTCTGCTTTAATTTTATGAAAGGAAAGCGATTCTATAGCTAGTGCTTCTATAGATTTCAGCCGTTTTCGCTGCCAATAATTAATGATGAAATTAATAATGGTTTAATGAGTTTAATGAGACATCTGGCACATCAGAATTTCTATTTCGATAACAAAGGAGCGCCACATGAATTTCTGAAGATAATTCTTTCAAATTCTTCCAATTCGAAAAATTTATTGTTTCACATCATTCTTAGAATTTTTAGGACTATCCTGTATATATCAAATTTACAGTAAATTCTCTTAGTTGCACCAATTTGAATGTCAAATTTTAAACTTGATTAAGTACCATTGCAAACGTGGTTTAATTTAGACTTTGAAATGTTTGGATTATTTGAAATATAGGTACACACTTTCAAGTTTATGTGGTGTTATTCCCCAAAAAAAATCAAAAAAATTAAAACCATGAATGCCACAACCATCTTTCAGCAAACAACACAAAATTATATTACCACATACAATGCCTGTAGATATATCTCGCTCACACCATAGACATAGACAGGCCAAAGAAGAAGTGGATTTACTATATTAAACACAGGCTGAAAAATCAGAAGGAACAATTTCTACAACTATCATAAATTAGGTAAATTCTAAATGATGAAAGTGCTGTAGAACATAATAACGAATTACAACATTTATAAAGCGATGGGGTGAGTATTGTGGAATATATAAGCTTGGAATGACGAAATAATTAGATAGGCGGAGTTAAGGAATATTCATACTTGGAGCTTGATATTCCTACATCGGATATATTATAGAAATAAATACAAGAGCCCATAATTATGGTTCAATACTGTGTATTTACGTTTCTGATTGGAAAGGACGCTTGGAATTTAAGAAGAATTTAAGTCGGCAAACCCTCTTCTTAACATCTAGTTTACCGATAAATTGAAAAATTCATAGAAATAGTAAAGAGCCCTAATAATTGTTCATGCAACACCCTGAGAAATAGGCAATTTTGCAATGAGTCATGGAAAGGACTGTAAAACAGTAAAAGGGATGAAAGAAGAAGATGGTAATAAAACACAGGACAAAGAGTGGTCATCAGGAGAATTATTTCAAGAAGAAATAAAAATAAAAATTAACTCATTAGTGCAATTTGGTAACAGGAATATATTGACATAATTAGACAAGATAAATTCCAATAAGGTAATTAATTTTTAACAGAATGTAAAGTTGTGGCAAATACAACTTATTTAAAATTAGTATTTTTATCTCCTTAACCAGTTATTTGTATACAACAGTGCGAGTATGAGGTTATCATTCAGAAGTAATGCGGTTAAAAATGATATTGTAATAAAAGAAAACACTCAGCAACTTACTCAACATACGTAACAATATCTATCAGTAAGTGCCGAACTAGTATGTCAGAATTAGTTTAGAAAATAATTAATACTTACGAAAAGTTGTAGTTGGCAAATCCTATATTATTTTCGTGTTTCACAATTTTGGAAGCGCTATAATCATTTGAGGGGTACCGGTGTTCTGGTCTTTGTGGATATGACTGGCTATAAGAAATCGCTAATAGCATCGAGTACAAGAAAATCGCCTAAAATTATACATATTTGAATTAAACACTTCACAAAACTTTATAAATTACCTACCAAAGTATTCATTATTACCGAATATTGAATAACGACTATAAAGCATTTTATCATTTTCACGCTTATATACCTTTGAATTACTTAATTGGCAATCAGATGCATCCTGTGCGATTCTTTCGGACATGTGAGTATTGTTTCAATAATATCACAATTCAGATCTTGAGAGATAATAAGAATTTTAACAATTCAATTTCCGAATTGCGTCACATTACAAAATGACCTGTTCTGAATCTTGAAATATTGTCGAACCAAGAACCAAACTTTTACCATGATTCGGAAGGGTTTTGATTATAATTTCAAGAAATTGTTTGGCAAAATAGCAAGACTCATATAATTAGGAAACAAGTTACAAATGTGTTTAAAATTAACGTAATATGTTTCACGTCCATGAATTTTTTTTCAATTGTATTTTCACTGAATTTTTGCATGCAAATTGTACTACAAGATTAATGGATGAAATTAATATTGTAGTGCAATTTGCATGCAAATGTTTTCTTTGGCGTATTATGTAACAAAATGATATATGATGAAAGTAAAGAATCCCCTGGAGATAATAATTTTACAAGCTCAACTGAAGAATTTTGAAATCAAACTAAATGATAAAAATAGTTTAGCGTCAAATCAGATTTCCAGCTTTTGACACCGGAAAACTATAAAATTGGGAATTCTATTGTCACCTGTTTTCTAGAGATCTTACTATTGCATAGTCAAATGAGGGATCTCTCAGAGGGACAACAGTATGATTGAAAATTTAGGTCATGGCAACGAATCGTCAAAACAGTTTTATAATGTTGCGTCAGAGACAACCGTTGAGCTAATAAACTAAGGAGCAAAATTTATCCTTTTCAAGCATGACAGAAGGTTAATGCAGGTGTGTATATTTGCAGTACTATTCTGAACTTTTATAGATATTTAAAACAAAATTCTTCAATCTACTCTGCTCAACCTGACAACACCTCACATGATGGACATCCCTTCCGCGACATTTTTAACAGCGACGTTATTTTTTCAGGTTTGAGATGTTTACCGTTTATTTTTCTGCGTTTTTTAATTTTTTCTTATAAAACATTAACTTTTTGGCTCTTAAACATTGCAAAACTCTGTTTTTTAATATACGATTAAACTTAATAGTGACAAATTTCATACTCTAAAATAATTTATATTTTCAGGACGTTGACGACTTTTTGATTTCAATAGAAACTCTGAAATGCTTTTTTTTAGTATTAGCCCTACTGTCCAGCTAGCGTCGCTTTATTAGCAGGCTTTCGTCATATTTCCCTTGCTTCACGATTATTTGCATCATGCAGCTTGAGTGGCAACATGTCATTACTTCAAGCGTTATATAATTAACGGACTTCCAAAAAGGAGGAGGTTATCAATTCGTCGCGTATTTTTTCGCTTTTTTTGTATGTATGTTACCTGATTTCTTCTCCTGTGGTGCACCGTTTTGAATGAATATGATCTTGTTTAATAGAGTATATGTCCGGATTGGTGAATTCTATTGGTAAAGTGATAAAATTTGTGAATGAACACATGCGTGCATGGAAATCGACCAATATCCCTAATATTTTAGTCGATTTTTCGATAACTCCTTATGGATGTGTATATTTTTTTAACGTTTAATCTATTAAGGAAGATCCTTAGGTGATCTCATATACTTTTCTGCGACGTGCAACTTGCAGGTTTGCAGAAAATTGCCGAAAATTTCAAAATTCTTATCAAAAATTTTATTGAAATGACATAACGGACATTTCCTCATAAATATTTTAATTCTAAGGTAATTGTGCGGTAATTTTAGGCACTGGAAGTTTTAATTGCGAATTCGAAAATTTTCTATGTACATCTCAAGCCTATAGGTAGTATAGTATTTTCGGCTCCTTAAATCAATGAGTACCAAGCCCGTTTTGTTTGTATACCAGGCAAATAGCTATTTAATTGCAAATTTTTTCATTTTGCGAAGACAGTGTTTTTGGTTTACACATTCTCCCGGCCTAATAGAAAATTAAGTGACAACACATGTCAAACTTTAAACTGCTATTTCGTACGTTTACAGACAGGGTGTTTAGTTATAGCAAACAAAATCTCAAAATAAAGTGATAGAAGGAGTTGCATTTATATGAAGATTGAAATATAGGACGGACTAGAATGATAGTGGTCCGTAGGCAGCCGTATATACAGGATGGTTGGAATATAGTGTGGACTGGACGTTTAGTGGTATAAAAATGTTGGAAAAAATGTGAAATTAAAATTATATAAGGTGATTAAAAAACTGTTATTTGATGTGGACATAAGCAAATTATATACAGGATGGTTGAAATATATGCTGCAGTTGAATTATATTTATACAGTGTGATTAAAAAATATATTTCTTTTATAGCCCATAAGAAGTTGCATAAAGAGTGGAGAGAAATTAATGTTACACAGGACGATAATGTAAAATGTAAAAAATGAACTAATTTATGGGCTAGCCCACAAGGAGTTATTACTATGGTTGAAATATAGGACGGATTTGACTCCGTCAATATGGGATGGATTCTACTCCATCCTATAGTTTACAGAAGGCAGCTAACAAATTTATGCTAGTCCGTGGGCAGTCGTATGTACAGGATGGTTGGTACATAGGTTGGAGTGGCATTATCTATAGTTATACAGGGTTGTCAAAAAAAGTTGAAAAAAGGTTACATAAATATATTTTGGGCTTATTAAGTCAACGCGTACTAGTACATTTTGTTCGTAAAGATTTACCTGTCAATTTAAATGAGAAAGTATCATTGTGTAATGTTGAGGCTTTCGATGTTACCTGGGTCTGTCTATTAAGGTTATGCATACAAAATAAAAAATAAAGAATGAAAACTACCTGAGTTCAAAAATACTAAAAAGTTGAAAATAAAACATTTTTTTAAAAAATATAACCGACTTCTACCTATAACTAAAAAGCTAAAAATAATTAAAACAAATTACAACTCTAGCAAATAAATAACACATTCAATGTTGTTAGGTACCTACCCAGGAAGGAAAAAATGTAAACAGTAAAAGGTGCTCATTCTGTACAAATTAATTACCTACCAATCTAGTATATTTTTGAAGTCGGTGCCAAGCAACTATCAAGTTTGATGAATTAGTAGATAAGTCCGCAATGAAGGATTTTAGATTTGCTTGGCACCGGCTTCAAAATATACTAGATTGTTAGGTAATTAATTTGTACAGAATGAGAACCTTTTAATGTTTACATTTTTTCTGGGTAGGTACCTAACAACATTGAATGTGTTATTTATTTGCTAGAGTTTTATTTTGTTATAATTATTTTTAGCTTTGTAGTTATAGGTAGAAGTCGATTATATTTTAAAAAAAATGTTTTATGGCGAATTCAGCAGAGAATTTTGTCGAAATAAAGTCGAAGTACAAAATTTTCTACATTTAGCTGAACTGCAGGACTTCGAAAACGTTTAATTTTTATTTTATAATATTCAAGTATGTATTACTATATAAATCACGAAAAACGGCTGAACAGTAAGTACCGATCCTTTGTCCTAGAATAAGATATTCTCGCATAAAAGCTTGGTGCTTTTATATTAATAACAATAGATTATTAAATTCCTGTATTTTATTCATTACGAAAATAATAAAATCAATCACTTGCAGGAGCAAACTGACTACACTAAATCTTATTTTCGCTATATTGATGAAGCCAATATGTGTATTTCGTCGTGTTCTAAGAAAATTGTATGCTAGAATCATCGTTTCTATAAAATGACGTCTGTTCGCGTTGTAAAATTTGACAGTGATCAAACATATTTGTAGCATTTATGCATCTTATATGACGCTACTTGGACAGAACGTGACACGCAAAATACGACTGTCGTCATATGCAGCCTGCATGCAAGCTGCAAATGTCGCTACGTATACAGTAAGCCTCACTTTGTTACAGCAATTTTTGATATGGGAGGAAGCAATGTCGAATATTTAGAAGTTTTGAGGGTAACAATAATAACTTCTGTCTTCTTGTACACAAGCAATTCCATGCAAAATATGACCCACCACACTAATTAAAATGCACCTATTCATTGTTTATAAAACATAATTAATGTTGTCTATCAGTATTAGTAATCATCTCGCAACACCAACGGAATCTTAATTTAGTGACTTTATAAAAGCATGCCATATTGTCAAAATGAATCCGATCATTGCATAAGATCAAGTCTACCCACTTGTAAGCAGTGACGCACTATGAATCGAGGCTCTGTACGCAGCTCAGAATTTCACCAATACTGTTGCAGTTTGCTTATATTGGCAAATAAGTTCAGGAATTAACATTTGATAGATAATAAAATTTAATTTATATAATATATATATATATATATATATATGTTTTAGGTGGTTTCCGGGAATTCATCCGCGTAGTTGATAACTGATCCCTGCCGGGATCGATGGTATTGCCATCTAAGAGAATTTGAAAGATGTCGAATTATTGGTTTACGGAAGGCGGGTTATTCATTTCAAGAAATCGCTAACGGCACGAAGAGAAATCCAACTACTGTCATGATATATTATCAAGTGTGGTTTGGTAATATCCAAAATGGGAGAAGAGTACCGGACGTCGAAAATTCAAGATCTACCTCTAAGACTTGTGGCCTTTAGAGACTGATTTTTGACAACTCGGAATTTATCTGATAAGTGGTTAGGAAAGCAAAGCTATCTTGTAAGTGTCCGAACGGTTTTCCGCCGCATAAGGTCTTTTGCAACATTATCTTGTGCTACCTCTGATAGCTGAGCATCGAGAACAACGACTACAGTTGTGGAAAGAACGATAACACTGGAATGTGAAATTGTATCAAGTCGTCTTCTTTCGTCAATCTTGATTCTGCGTGGGTGGACATTAGGCCGAAAAGGGGTTACATAACGTCGAGGAGAAAGAATCTTTGATGTTGAACGACATGTACACCGAAAAGTAAGTGTTATTGTATGCTATTACACATGGAAGTAGCTCTTTCGAGAGTCTTTTTTCGAGATAACATGAGAAGTTATCTTCAGGAAGTAGTGAAGCATTACCTTAATCGGCGCATGGATCTCATATTTAAACAAGATAATGCTCAGCATCATATTGCTCGAGTTAGTTTAAACTTTTTTGAAGAGACTAATGTGAATTTGTTGCTCAGGCCCCCCAGATTGGTGATTAATTATATCTTACACTTTCTTACATGGGGGTGGGTGGGTGTCTGAAAATCGTCAAAATTAATCTTAAGTAATTTATTATGTGTAAGTGTTGGCCCCCGTTGATAGGCTTTTTCTTCAAAAAACATACTGGCAGTAATGGCTAGAAAGTCCCATCAATTTTAGTTTGCCTAACAACAAACACCGTTGACGAAAAAATAAAAAGCACATAATCTTCAAGATGATATCGTTACCATTGATATAATTTTAAATTTTAACTATAAATATATAAAATGGTTTCTAAAATCCATCTAAAACAAATGTTCGCTAACTTAGTGGTGCTGCAATTAAACTGGACGTTTGAAACTCGGAAAAAAGTGTTTCGAATAGATCGTTTTTCATTTCTAACTAACTATGATTTTTTTAATATACGTCCAATTACAGGCAAAGTTATGGAAATGGTAATTTATTGATCAGCATGGACAGGACGTAGCAAACCTGTCCTTGAAATAACACATATGTTGAAATACCAGCATGGGCAACCATGCTACTTATTATCACATTACCTTTTATCTAATAACAATCCTCGATTGGGTTGAATTCTTTCAAAAATGTGATTGCAACTGTGATTATGGATCCGATAGATTTGGCTTACCTTGGAATTTTGTGAGCCACTGTCATTGTTTTACAACTATAGCGATGAGGTACACATCAGAGACAACGGTTGAGACATGAAACTTAATGATAAATAATTATCCACATGTTTTTTGTTTGACTAGCATCATCAGAGGTGTTTGCAGTTGGCGCTTTATGCGTAGCTATTTGGCGTAAACTGCACGGCAATTTTAACTTAGTTTCAGTGTTTTATAATTTAAAATTATGTTATTTAAGGTCATCGATATCTAACTTGACGTCAAACAGTCAAACAATGTATCCATTTACTTGATGTAAGTGGCAGTGGCAGTCAGTCTGGATTCAACAAAACACAATATATATATATATATATATACAGGGTGTAAATAGTTTGAGTGCATATATTTTAGGTGGAGGTAGTATACACCAAATTAAACAAAAAACTCTTATACCACTATGGTCAGTAGGCCTTAATAACCAAGAAAATCCCTAAAACATATTAAGTAAATTATTGTCAATCCGGCAACGCCGTTCGCGTTCGAAGCAGATTCACTCTTAGCGCGAATGATAAAGGAATGACTACGCCGACAAAAAAATAAACACCTGTGTTTTTGTATTGACTGATGATATTGACCTTAGAATTAAATAAAAATGTATGAAATATTTTGTTGAAAATATTTACGTTTTTAATACAAGGTATTGCAATTAGAATTTGTATTTGGCGGTTTCTTTTATGCAATTTTACAAAGTTGGGTAAATATGATATGCAACTCAAGAGATCTGTATATCTAGTTTTTTACCAGTTAAATTATTCGAAGAGTCATTATTACTGATTTAATTAATATTATTTATATTAGACAAGTAAATATGTAATCTTACTTACCGAATTTATTATAATGATAGAACTGAGTTGAAACAACGGATTATTCACAGCAAATGTTCAAAATGCCCACCATTACTATCCACACAAGCACGACACCGTTTAATCCAATTTTCACGTATGCGAGAAAAAATTCCTGGAATATTTCGGATTTTGTCAGCAGCGTCAAAAATGCCTTGTCTAAGGTCATTCTCGTCAATAATTGGAGTCGTGTAAACCTTACTTTTCATGTGTCCCCATAAGTAGAAATCTAAAGGATTGAGATCAGGAGATCTTGCTGGCCAACGTATATGTCCGTTTCGACCAATCCAACGACGGGGAAATGTTCTATTTAAGAAGTCGACAACTAGATGACTTGCGTGGGCAGTTGCTCCGTCATATAAGTACCACATATTGGAACGTGTTTGTAGGTTCACTTCATCTAACAAATCTGGTAGCGTGTTGTTTAAAAAATAAAGGTAATTCTCACCTGTCAAACGTGCAGGCAGTATAAATGGCCCAACCAAGTATTCAGCAACTATTCCAGCCCACACGTTAACTGAGAATTGGTGTTGAAATACTGACTGGCGTATTTCGTGCGGATTTAACTCAGACCACGAATGCGTATTATGAAAATTTATTATACCATTCCTATTAAAACTTGCTTCATCTGTTGTTAAAATATTGTTCACAAAATTAGGAAATTGTCCATGTTTTCTGAGGAACCAACGACAGAAATTAAGTCTTGGTTGAAAATCATCAATTGAAAGCCCTTGAACCCGCTGCATGTGATATGGATACAGCAATTGTTCCCGTAATGTTCTATGAACAACAGTGTGAGAAATTTGCAGCTCACTTGCAATACTCCGTGTGCTACGATATGGGTTGATGTCGATAAGGTCTAGTATTTGATCCTCAGCAGCTAAGATACTATTATGTCGCTGTGGTCCGCGATTGTTTATTTGTGGTATTACACTACCTGTTTCCAGAAGCCTCTGCGAAACAGCTACGAATGTCCTAGCATTGGGCAGGCGTCTGTTTGGAAACCTTTCCCTGTATAACATTCTTGCTATTTTGCAATTACGTCTGCTTTCCCCATAAATTAAGAGCATGTCATGTCTTTCCCTAATTGTATAATCGGCCATTATTTATCACAAATAAATACTGTCGCACTATTCTTAATTTTCGAACTTACACACTAATCACAACCGATTTTATTTATTTAAAAAATATATTAAATGGAAAGCAAACCACGAAGTCTACATCAAATAGATATCATTCAAATCACTTTACCGTTTATCTATTCTTATTTACAAGAATCGAAATCGCAAAAAACAATCGTAACTCTCAGTCGTCGTTAAAGTAAAAAATGTAGTAAATAAGTTGGTCTGTATGCCACGTTGCCATATCTATTCGGAGAAACTTACACTAAATTATAAAAGCATATTTCGAGTTTAAATAATCAATTTTCATTTTTAATGTGGCTATTAAAGATGTATAAGCTATTGAGTATTTACATATTTAGATTTACCGACATTTTGAAATCGAAATTATTGTATTATTCACTGTAGCAAGGGCTACATAAACTCTAACTTTATGTGTCCTTTTTGGCAAAACTATAGTTTATTTTAGAAAATGTTATAAAGCTTTTTGGTTTGTTTTTGCCTGAAGTATTGTTCTTCAAAATCTTTGCACTCAAACCGTTTTAATTTTCGCGGGCACTAAAACAATATTAAATTTAAACATTTGCTTCTAGGTGTTGCGATTTCTTTGTAAGTACATACATATAGATACTGACTGACTTCGAGAGTTTTCGTAGAATGTTTACGACATTTTATATACTTATAATATTGTTATAAAAATTTATCCAGTTCGTCCCTGGTTTCATTCCGATTAGACATCCCCCAACCCCCAAGGGAGCAAGGGTAAATCTCCAAAGTTTCACCCGCCTGGGATGTTCCATACGAGGTGGTCAAGAGGCTTAATGTCGTCGTCTACCGGTTACGTCGAAACCCCAGGGCTAAGTTGAAGGTGATCATTTAGATCCCCTCCCTCCCATGAAGAAGATGTTTCTGATCAGGACGATCAGAATTAAAGGGTAGGGCAGTGTTATAAAAATGTATCCAGTCCGTCCCTGGTGTCATTCCGATGATTAATCGCTGGGATAGCAAAAAAGGAACAGCTAGAAGGTTCGGATGGAAAAAAAACTTATCTAGAAATAACTCGACAACTGTAAAATTGACACTCGATTGTGCGAGAGAAATCGATGCTGATTTTAAAAGGAGCGACCCATCATCGCAGGAGTTAGTAAGACGGCGATGAGCTTATGTTGTGTTATTATTGTCATATTCGAATCAGCTGTTGTGTATATTTGATGTAAATAAAAGTTTCTAGAAAGTGAGAGTGAATATTAGTCTTTAAATTTTAATTAATTGAACCCACGGGGTTTATCACGTACATAAAAAAAATCGAGATCTCAATTCTGATGTTATGTAAGTAAATGCATATAATAAATAAGCGTTTTGGTACTTATTACTTAATTAATATTAATATTGTAACTATATTTATATTTTCTATAGGTATTGATATAGTCAATTCAGGCAAATAAATGCCATAAACAATAAAAAAATATTTTTTAAAAATCTTACGTAAAATTCATTTCAAACACCCACCTACCGCCGTATAAGATTTCATAAGATATTAGCACACACCCACCCACCCTAAAATATCTTCCGTAATTTATGGATGGTCCCTAAACTAGATTGGTATTGTCGGGAAATGCTAATATCTGACTTTGTTCCGCAACTTCTTAAAGCATGAAAAACTCATACAACTTAGTTTTTCGTGCAACCATTAGGGAGCAAATTATATAAAGATTCTCTTCGTTTCTAAATAACCAATAAATAGTAGTAAATAAACTCCAATTAATGTACATAAACGGTACAAAAATTGTTTTCGTTCCAATAAACATTCTAGTTCTCTGTCTGTGATATTTTTGTAGATTTCATCAAAGCCAAAAGATATAGGGTGAAATTCTTTGATGATTTTTGTAACTAATATAGATGAAAACCAACAAAACTTTCTTCTTAAGATGAGAAGTGAACAACCAAATTTAATTAAGAGTTATTTTTGAAACTTGAATTAAGAGGACAAATGTAATATAAAATATTTGAAGAAACAAGAACAAACTGATTTAAAGAGCGTGATGAATTAGAAAGAAAACAGCAGTTTGAACAGTTAATGCAAATAGTAAAGGAAGTTAATGGAAAAAGTACCGTGGATACTCTTGAAACCAAAGCAGATGACATCGATTCCATCCAAAGGCAAGCAAAACTTGAAATCAGCTCAATTAAAAAAAACAAATTGGAGTACAAGGTAAAATCAATGCAATCCAAAACAAACTAGAAACAGAAATTAAAAGAAATTCAACAAAATTTGCAGAGCGCGAAATACCAGACCACCATGAGTATCAAAGCTTCCTTTAGCTAACCACCCATATTGATGGTAGTTTATCTTGGCCTATGTACAAACGGCAATTTGAAGCTGTAGTTGCAGCTAATGGGTTGGCGAACCTAAAAAAATCTACCTCTCTTGAAATTTTGTTAAAAGGCCGGCATTAGAGCTCCTCTAAATCATTCCAGTGGATAAGATCATCGCAATCCTAGACAAACGATATGTCAATCAACATCTGTATACCAGGTACCACATGTATCAGGCGAAATTAAAGATCAATTGGGTCTTGGTAGCGGATATTGAGGACGATTCTAGACCTAATTAGCCAAAATGGGTTCATGTTTGAGCGGAGATTTCATATTCTCCGTCTGCTAAATGAAAAATTTGTTTTGAAACGGCCCGTCAACAGCTCAGCTATCATAAAAAATGTAGCGAAATACTCAAACAGAATTTCCAGTAGAACGAAACAAATTATTCATGGGCAGAAGTCCTGGGAGCTGCGTTGAAATGGTGGAGCTCGTACATTCAGCTCATGAATACTTAGTTCGACAGGCTATAGTTAAAACACGAAACATAACAATTAGTCTTGAATATGGAGAAGGAGACAGGTCTCAGTAAAGGGTTTCTAGAACAGTTTGCCGACCATTTGACACACCTGTTGCGTTCCCACAATTTGTTTAGTGTATTGTTTTTTGCGTGTAAAATAAAAGACAGTTTTCGTGTTTCGTGTATTGATTTCCGAGCTATTCGGACGCTTCTTGATTCCGTCTTAAGACGGCCGCTTTTTGTTGTCATTGTGTTACGATTTCGCGAGTTATAGTTCCGGTCGTAACAACCGCTAAACCACTTTCATTTTGTTTCTTTTGTGTTTACAAAAGCGCATCATTTGTTTGTTAAACCCGCATATCAATAAATATTACGTCGCTATTTATTTGTGTAACGTGTTGTCCAGACAAAGCTCTAAAACAGTTCCTGCAGCTGCGGGGCTAGCCTCTGAAGAAAGAAGAACCAAGAAAACACCACCTGCAGGGCTTCGACTTAAAAGGTCAGTGATTAACTTTTATTTGGTAATTTACGCGACGCTACGTTGTTTTATTGATTGTTCCGCTAAAGGTCCTTCGTCAATTACATACTTGCATTGAACCAGCATTGAACTAAAACCGCAACATCTAATTCATACATTTTATTTGGATATTATATGTAATGTGCCATCGAAGACATTACAACACCTTACGACAGAAGAACAGTATAAAGCCAAGTAATTTATCGCGAATCATTAGCAAATTATTAACAGTCAAGATGGTACTAACGGTAGTATAAACATCATCCAGCACGAAATAGATACCGGAAAGGCTTAACATATAAGAATACCACCTAGGCGTCTACCATTGGGGCAACAACCGGCAGTCAAGGAAGACATTGAGTAAATGTTACAAAATGGAGGTATTGAGCCCATGGTCTGCTCCCGTTATTATAGTGTAAAAAAAGGATGGAACCAACCGTTTCTGCGTTGAGTACAAAAAATGTATCCACTCCTACGGATCGATGACACACGGACCACACTAGCAGGGTCCCGTTGGTTCTACACACTAGACTTACTGAGTGGATATTGGCAGGTCGGATTACATGAAAACGACAGAGAAAAGGCAGCGTTTTCCACAGTTCACAGTTCTCAGTCATGCCCTTTGGGTTATGAAATGCTCTGGCTACATTTGAGTGATTAATGGAGTATGTGTTAAGCGGGTTGACATGGAGAATATGCTTAGTATACCTCGACGACTTTCTGGTCATGGGTCACAGATTCGACGACCATCTGAAGACCCTGGGCGACTTATTTTCCAGAATTAAGAAAGCCAACCTGAGACTCAACCCGAAAAAGTGTTCCTTGTTCTAAAAAGAAGTAGAGTTTTTGCGCCACGTCGTTTATGATTCAGGAAATCGCACAAGCGATGACAAGATAGAAGTCATTAGTGATTGGCCGAACCCGAGAGACAAGCATGAATTACGAAGCTGTGTGGGTCTCTGTTCGTGCTACAGGCGATTTGTTGAGGGATTTGTCACCATTGCCGTACTTTTACATCAGCACCACAAAAAACAGTCTGTTGGAATCAGGATCGTCAAAAATCATTCAGACGACTGAAGGCGAAACACTGTTCCAGCCCAATCTTAGCGTTTCCTACACAGTCCAGCAAGTTCATATTAGACACCGACGTCAACAACTCAAGTCTGGGGACAGTCCTATCGTAGGTGTAAGATCGTGATCGAGTATTACAAATGTGAATATTACCACCGTGTCTTCTCGAAACCGAAAAAGGATTATTGTGTCTGCATAAAAGAACTTCTTGCAGTAACCAGGGTTGTAGACAATTTCCACAAATATCTCTATGGTTGTCATTCTCTAATCCGAACCGACCATGCCCCACCCCCCTCCCCAAATAGCTGCTAGACATAAAGACACCGGAAGGAGAACTGGCCAGATAGATGGAGAAATTGTAGCAATACTGTTTCAATGTTAAACACCTTGCCGACCGTCTGCATAATAATGCCCATGCCTTGTCAAGAAGACCCTGTAGACCGGATTGCTGACACTGTATGAAGACAGAACAGCGAAAAGGTTTCTCTATCTGACAGATTCGCATACAGATTAATAAAGACTGGACAACGGAAAAATGTATCCAGTAGCAATTGCCTAACCCAGACATTGAACCAATCCTGCCCCTCAAGGTGACTGGGCCACCCAGGAAACGATGGCACGAGGTAGCTAGATACTCGAGCATCCTGAAAGTGGCTATCCTGAAATTTCGATGGAAGTAAAAACGAATTCGATAAGGTTCTTGAATACGCTCTGACAAATCATAATCATCGAATTCTGTTATTCCCTACACCGGCTATTTAAGGCGACGGAAGTGAACAGCTGTTGGGTTACTCGTTATGTTTATAAACAGTGAATTTATTGTGATAAATATAAGGGCGTGAATGTAAATCTTTGAACCCACAGATTCTATTGCAATATTTTAAAATTTAGACTTGACGAATGTCAGATATCACATAACCACATAACACGGGCAATGCTGTGGTTACCAGTACAAAGTTGCCATTGCATTTGAGTGCTGAACAAATTCATACTATGTAGCAAACATTTTACATTAACACTCCTGAATAATATTTGAAGTTAGAGTAGAACATTATTTTTACAATCTTTAATACTGGAGAACAACTTTGAATTTGAAGTGAACCGAAACATTTCTGCGCACGTTGGTCTCCGTTTGTGTGTTAAATTTATTACTGAGGATTCATGTTTGAGTACTTTGTGAACTTATTTCAATGATTATAGTAAATATTTCATAAGAATTAAATTAAATAAGTGGCAGGAGGTTTTAAAGTAATCATCTCGACAAAAATACGTTTGCTCAATTGGTGAAATTTTGAAATTCAGTGACGCTTGGCCAGTCAATTACTTTCCAGTTTTCAAGTATGTTCTAAAACAGATGGTTTTAATATGTATTAGATTAAACTATATTACTTGAAGTCTTTTCAAGAATAATTTGGAGATGCTTTGATATTTAAAACACATTCACTTAAATAAGGTTTCTATAATTTAATCTGTTATAAATAAAGACCTCGTTTGCATTATTATAATCCAACATGTTTATATTTTCATTACAAAATTAACTTATAAGTTATAATATATTGATTAGCAGTTCTATTTAAATTCAGAACTGAATTATACTTTATTATTAATAGTTTAGTCGCAACAAAATAATGACAATTATTTAAATACGTAAAGGAAGAGAAACTTAGTATGGAGAAACAAATAGAGTATAAACTGTGTATCGAAAATAAGCTGTGTAGAAAACTATCAATATAAGGTAATCAAATTTTTTTTCTCCATAAAATCTAATTTTAACATTGTTCATTTTTTCATATTAGTTTTCAAAGGCTCTTTCGGTCAGTAGATTTCATTATTTAGACAGACTCACAAAAAATTATATAAATGTAACCAAACCATGCTATTCTGATGTATTTTTGGACGCTGAAACCAGATCCACACCAAAAAAATCGTCCACACTTAAAAATGTTGGGATCCAAAAAACTCCCTTTCAAATGTGTGGAATAGATAATAGTATCCGAGTTCGTTTAACAAAACCTAATGAATCGCGTTAAAATGAATTTTCAGGAGTACAGATTTTTGCTGAGAAGAAAATTCTAGAAACATCATAAAAATACTTTTATTAGCCAAGAGAGGTTGTATTGTCTTATTTACTGGACACAGCAGAAAATATTAGTTAGTTACTTCTTAAACCAGCAAATAACCACTGCAGGTGGACATAACCTACTCCTGAACTCAATTTTCGTATAAAAATGTACAAAAAAATAATAGTAAAACGTATTTTATAGGCATGCTTAGGTTGAAATATCGCGTAAACTCGTGGCCTTATGAGAATTTTGAAGTAATATCCAAAGTAATGACAATTACTTTGGGTATGTAGGGGTGGAAAATAACTCATTTAATGTATAACATGAATATGGCTGTAGTGGCTGTTGATATAATTTGAAAAATTTAAAAAAGGTAATAAAGTTAAGAAAACAAAAATTACTAAAAAAAAACAAAAATGAAATCTCGTTTAATAATCAATTCATGCTTACCCAAAATCAACCTAGATTTTTTTGTAACTGGCACTGCTTAAATTTTACAATTTATAACACAAGTTCCTAGAGCCATATTCGAACTATCCATTGAATGTGGGATTTTTCACCCATACATACCAAATATAGGTCCCTATAATGTTGATATTACTTCAGTATTGCTGCTTTTCTTTATTAATTTGTGATTAAACTTTTAAATGATTTTTTTTTATTTTGGGGGTAGTCTCTCTCCACAAACAGGGGTTGTTTGCTAGTTGAAGATGTACCTTATTAAACTTTCTTGCTACTTCCTGTAAATAAGACGTTATAACGTTTTCAGGTAATTGAAACTTTTTTATTATGTTTCTAGGATTTGGGCTAGATTTCACCCCCAAATGAGAGACCGTTTGAAATTTATTCGATAGATACTTTGAGCTTAAAATCAGTACACGTGAAAATTCATATAAATGCGATTTATTAAGTTTTAACACGTGACCGTGAAACTATTCTATATTTCACCCGTTTTGGGGATGTTTCTGACTCTGGCAAGATTTTGGAGGGTGAACGAGTTACGAATACATGAGAAACTGTTTAGCTAAATATATTTTTTGTTTTTGTGGGGCTGTGTTATTCTTGTGTTTTAGTGTTCTTAGGTGGAATGTGTAACTATTGGCACAGGTACCTATCGCTTATAATTTCAAATTTATTTACTCTATTCAGTACAACTGGCTAATTTTAATTTTTAGAACTGTTGGTATAAATGCGGGTTAAATCTCGTGGCTAGTTCAACATTAAGAATTTTGATTCAATTCTCCACGTCAAGATGTCAGACCAGTGAACAAATGAAGACATCAATTATTTATGTTTCGTTCCGAAATGAAAACCTAAATACCATATGACATATATTGCTTCATTTTGAGAATAAGATAATTCGAATATTTATTTATTTTATTTCAGTTCACAGTTTTTGTCACTAAATGATTTTACTATTTGAAGATAAATATTACCCCCATGCTGAAAGTAGAAATCTGCAAGTAACTTGAATACGGTCTTTTAAAAGTTTTATATTAACACGTTTGCTAAACAGTTTATATTTTAACCTATTTAAGAATATTTTTAACGTTATTTTCAATGCCCCTGGGGTACTTAACAAAATTCTAATGGTTGACTAATAATATGTCCAGGATAGAGTTTCAGATGTGGGCATAAACTAGAATAGTTAATGGTGGACAATATGTTAAAAGATTAAGGTAAAACCAAAGTTGGTAAAATTGGGAACCAGTATTTAAGGCTGCATAGTACACATGTTGCACCTAACAGCAGAACAGATATTAGAAAAGAAAGACTGTAACTTATTACAGACAAGTGCAGTTGTTTCTATATCTATGAATTAATCAATATAAATTTGTCTATCTGAAATTCTTCTACCTCGACGATACAAACAGTCTAAATGCAATTCAGAAGTTAAGAAGAAATATGAAAATATATGAAAATAAAAATTTAGTTGCTTGCTAAGCCTTAATTGTCAAAATTATTATTATATAATTATATTTGTTTGTAGACTAAACATTGTAAAATATCAAAATATATTGTTTTCTTAGCCTTGTCTATTATACTCGTACTATCATTACATTAAAAATATTTAATTATGCAATAGTCACAAATTTGTCTTTTGTTAGATATTTCTATAATTATAGAGTTTCATATGATCAAGAGAAGTAATTTTTTTGTTGATATCACAACTGGGTTTGAAATTCAAATATAAACAAATAATTTCACTGATAGGTTAATGAAAATTTCAGGTACTAATATTCTTATTTTGAAACACTAAAACACTAATTTGGGGCTTAAATTTTTCCGAAATTAAGTATGCAAAAAGTCAGATTAGAATAAAACCAAACTCCCTGTATACCATAATGTTATTAAAAGATTAAAAACCTTTTTTTAAATGAATCATGAAATTCTCATACTCTTTCACCGAGTTGGTACAAAACAGCTCTCTTTTTGTTAAGGTACAAGTAAAAGGCTAAATTTCTTTCATGCATGAAATCTGTACTTCATAACAAACCAATCAATAATGTTTTTTTCAATAAATGTATTAGAAAAATACTTACCTGTCAGATTACGAACCGATAATGAGATGCAGTTTCTAACAGAAAATAATAGTGTGCCATATTTAAAATCTTTTTGTTAACAATCGAAGTGACTGGGATAAGACTAACGCCTTTCTCATTAAATAGTGCAAACGAAAGTAACCTGATAAGTAGATGACCGGATTTAATACTGATTAATGATTAAAAATATGTTTTGTGTTTGTTAAAGTTGATTGGGCTGGTACAAAATTAAACCAAAAAGTTAACTTTTTATCTAACTTTTTTATTTTGTACAACATAATCAATTTTACATTGGTGTGAAAAATAATTGTTAGTTCCTCAGTTCTTTGTTACTCCGTAGAAATTATAAGTATTAAACGAACGCTAACACTTCTTGTGGGGCTAATCACCAATGGCAACAGTTATGGACTTTGCTGGGTATCTTAAATAACTAGCAACTTGAGACCGCAGTTTGTGTCGAAATATCCCGGAAGTCTGAGGGCCAAAAAAATTACAATTGAACTATTATAATTTTAACCTTCGGATGGTACATTTAAATTTGGCAACGTAGTCAGCTATACACCATGAATAAAAACTTGGTAAATATATTAGAAATATATGAGGTTTTATTTTGAGTCTATAAAGAAAATGAAGTTATTGCTTTTCTGCCACACAGAGATGATGCGCTCTGATTTTTCATGATTTAAGTGGTCCAGATACTAAACTTTGGTCTACAATTTGAACTTGGAACTGTGAGATAGTTAAAGTTAAAATGGCATGGAGATGTTAAATCAATAAAGATTTAGGTCTTTTGAGGGTAGCGCAACTGGTGACTATTACTAACTAAAAACGATATACAGTATGTGCAAAAGCCTGAAAAGTCTAGAAAGGCTTGTAACATAAAGTGTAAGCTTTTTTCTGAATACTATGTTAACTACTGTTTAATAAACAGTCGCTTTGTGTCACGGTACGCTCATTTTTAGTTTACATATGATATAGGCAAATATGAAGAAATATATTTTTTTTATTTATGATTGCTTCCTAAACCTAAATTCCAAAACTAATTTCATATTAATATATTGTTAAACAAGTCTGCAGCATGGGAAGTTGACAAAATTCTCATATTTTGTAAATATTTTAAATTGAATATAAAATAGTAGAAAACTTTGATATTCATTTGATTGAAATTGCAATTAGGTGCTTTATGTTCATTTAAGAACAATTGCTTGAATACTGTAGCAACCGTGGGTCTTTAAATTTGTTTAGTAGTATTTTTCGTTTTCCGATCAGCTAGTTAACTGAAACGCATTTTGGATCTAAAATAATAAAAGGTCAATTTTTAACAAATCCATCTAAGGAAATAAAACACTTGTTAAAGTACAATCTATTACAATGTGTTAAAAATGTTATATCACCTACAACCCTCATCTATATGTCTACTGTAACAAAAATCACAAGTAGAAGTAAACAATAATATTAATGTACTATATCTTATTTTAAACTTCAATATTTTTTTTTACTTTATGTTGCCAAAATCGACAAAATATCTATGTTATCTTTGAACTCAGAGTATATTCAAAGAACTTGTAATTACATTAATAGTCTTAAGGTGGCTTAGCCAGTGTTTCTCGGCAAAGATTGAGACAATAAAATCATTTTACATGTGAAACTGCAGCTATTAAGAATATTCCACCAATTTTTAGAACATATAATACCGAAATATATATTAATTTTCAATAAAACAGTTCCCAAAATCACTGTAACAGCCTCGTTGTTTCCTTAGTCTGAAGTTGACATGGCCATTGGTTCTCTGAATAGGTTGGAGCAATACTTGGTTTTTTTATGAAATGGTTGTGGTAGCTTAAAAGGCATGATATTGGACGACAATGGACTCTTAAATAAAAAATAGATGTTTGGGATAGAACATTTTGCGTTACCTGTACGATACATGACCATAATCTATTACGCAAGATGATTTTCAACTAAACCTAGAAGTACCATTTCCAAATACAATAATATAGTTATTATAGTAATATCCCTTAAGCTAGATTAGTGTAAAGCAAACATCATGAATCTAGGTCACCAGATTTAGTTTCAATCATTTGCTGGTTTCTTTATTTATTTTTCTATTATTTTTGTTCATTTAGTGTATGTAATTTTTTAGTTAGTTAGTTAGTCCAGTACCTTAACACATTAGTATTAATTTCCGTGAAGTAGAAAGTGTTATACTATCTGATTTGCTGAGACATATACAAAAGATTTTGGTAGTTGAAAATTGGTTCCGTAATGAAGCCACCTTGTATAGGTTCAGTAAGGATATATTAAAATAATAAACAATTAAATATTGTTTAATGATTTTACACCAGGTAAAGTATCTGTATATATTTCTGTTCTCTATACAGAGTGTTTCTAAAATAGGGTTCGAAACTTCTGCTGTCGACATAACTCATTAAAATATGCCAAAAATTCCTTATTAACATGTGCCCTAAAACGCAATAAAAGGGCTCAAACAATTTTTTTTCTGTTATTGACAGAACGAGCGAAAATAAATAGAAAAAATGTATGGTCTTTATATAACTATTTACAATAAATAACGTGAGCTACTCCGTTTTTCGACGTGCAAATCACAAGCGTCCTTTTTAGTTTGGGTAAGGAGTTTTTCTTAAGAACCTTATGTAAAAAATTTTAAATAAAAAAATTACGGGCCGAAAACCCCTTTCAACAACCCAAACAAGACACCTATGCTTGCATATCGAAAAACGGAGTAGGGCATGTTATTTAACGTAAAAACTTATATAAGACGCATACATTTTGTTGATTTTAATTTTGACCGTTTTTTCAATAATAGAAAAAACATTTTTGCATGAGCTCTTTTAAGGGCATATAACTTCCTTAAGGTGCGTTTTAGGGCACTTTTTAATAGAAAATTTTTGGTTTATTTTAGTGAATTATATACACAGCAGAAGTTTGGAACCCTATTTTAGTAACACCCTGTAAGCTTTTTGATTACCTGTATTAACAATGAATTGTTACTTGCTAGTGGAATATAATACATACAGAACGGAGCATTGGTAGAACTAATTTGGCATTCAGTCTCTAGGTCTACGATTGTGAAGAGTTAAGACTCTATTTAAAGTTATGGTTTCATAAAAGAAGGTTTTACACTAATTTGTTGTTTATTTACTTCTCTTTATTATAATATGCTACACCTATCTTGAATATAATTTTTACACACTTTTTATGCTAGAGCTTCAAACAAAATTCCAATCAAGTTTAACTTTCTTTGGCATACTGCTACAATATTCATCGTCTGCGATAAGTTGCTTATCTTAGCACGACTGAGGAGAGTTCCAGTGTATTATTTTTGTGAAATGAGTTGCGAGAATTAATGTTTATGTTCAGGATGTATTCTTCTTTAATTTATAAGTATTCTTCTTCAATTTATCACAAATGGACTATTAACTATTTCACTAATTTTTTACAGCTAAAAACCTTTCGCCAAACAATATTAGTTATTCGCATCTCAGCTGATCCACCATTTCGCTATCTACTGAACAGCCTGAACGTCATCGCCTCCTATACATATTAATCACGTTCTCTAGCTTCATGACCTTCCTTCGAATTTCATTGCTTGTTCTTACAGTGGACTGGAATATTTGGTACTATTTTTTATTTATTTGAAATGGTCTGCCAATAGTTACACGGGGAGCTGATTTTTGTTGCAGGCGGTTAATTTCGAGAATTTTTTTAATAGTTTAAAATTTAACGTCCTGTTCGGAATTAAAGTGGGGCATGATAGAAAGGCAGTCGATCCAAGTGAACCACTTTCATTTTAGCCTTCGGGCTGACGAATCAGATAGACAACGCTAGCCCAACAGGAATGTGCTCGTCCCCAACATGCTGGTTGTTGCTCATGACCTTACATAGATATTGTTCCAACATCTTGTTGAATCCTCCGACATTTCTGTCCAATTGTGGATGCAAAGTGATGGTTGTCGTCTTCTTGATGCGTAGCTTTGCATAGACCTTCTGAAATACGTTAAATTTAAACTTGGTCCGATTACAACTGCATCGGAACCTGAAACCTAATAAAACGTTGTTACCAGTACTGCTGCCACAGTGACAGCCTCCAGATTGGCTGACTCGGGCCATTTGCTAAAATAATCATGGATGATTGGCCGGCAATATCCGCATCGATTCTTTCAAATGTAACGGCCACATTGTACTGATGAATTCAGCCCTTGATCCACGTTTTTAAGGCTCTTACTGACTGCGCAGATGTCACATTTATGGCACCAAGCGCTAAAGCCCTCAACCTAATTTAGCCAAATCGATTAGATATTTTCTAGTTTATTTTCAAGAGTATCCACTGACATTTCTGGTGCCAAAATTTCATGATTTATATCTTTGGTGCCTGATTCCTTTAGTTGTTCAAATTATAGTTTTTAATTTTTAATTGATCTTGCCTTTACATTTCAAATGTTTTAAGATTATCTTGATATTTTAACTCAAATGTTTTGTGGTCATCTTGCTTATGTTCTTACTCTCTTCGAGGTGTCATTCTTTTGTACACAAGACTATATATATTATAACACACTGTAATATATGAATTTTCAAATTTATGATTATCTCAGGGTCCTTTTCGCTTGGGTTCAAGTTCCAGAGATTAAATAAATAAATGAATTCTATACTTATCTTATAAGTAAGTAATGACTAATAAATAATTTTCAAATTCTCAATCAAATTACAATTTATTTATAATGATTGTCCACAATACAATTCTGATATAATATTGCCTTTACAACAAAATAAATTTCCTGGGTACTTAAATATTATTAAATTTCTATCAATTTGTTACAAAAATATTTCAATCCTCTAAACACAAATATTCATTATACTAAATTTTAAAAACCTTTATTTCTATCACTGATTGATTTTAGATTTCAATAATCTGTTTATTAAATAATGTTTCAAAAACTCACAGTTGCCTGGCTTGAATTCCCTTTTCCTTACTTTTGGTTTTGGAATACTACTTCCTGATTTCTGTTTTTTTTTATAAAAAAAAATCTGCTGCTTAATTGATTTGTTTACTGCTCTACCAATACTTCTATTCTTCCAACAAAAATTGATTTTATCTCTCAATCCAATGGATTTCAAATAATTCCTTTTATGGAATATTTATTTTTTTTAATTTCAAATTGTTGATCCAAAAACTTCAAAAATTTTAACTTCAAACTTAATTTCTTGTCAGAACTGACATGGAACACTTATTTCAATAATATCACCGATCATTTATCTGGTTGTCATGGAAACGTAATTTTACAGAAACGAAATTTTTAACTGCTCTGGTCGACGATCGGGAAACAAAGAGGACCTTTCAATGTCAGATTTTCTATTTATGTAATATATTTTGCCACCTGCTATTTCCATTTCCGTTTTTATTTATTTTATTACTTTCCAAATGTGTTCCTTCCAAATCATATGCAAAAATCTAAACAAATTTTAATTTGAATTTCAATACCATTTACTCTCATTAATTTTATCTACATCACTTAATTCATGTTTTCAAAAATTTTGATTTGACACTTGTCACCTGTTGGCCACAAGTCATTTAACAGGTACTTTAAAAAAATTGGATTTTACTAAAATTAAGACTTAATATCTTTTGAACTATTGAATTTTCATAAACTATGCTCTAAGCTCTTCCTAAAGGTATAAATCTCTTTACTGTTCCATCATTCCTTTAAATTTTTAACGGTTTTTACAATTCTGACGTTTCAATTCTCTACTTTATTTAAAAAATTTATATATTTAAAACTTAATTTTGATCTAAATGTGTTATATTCAGTGTTCTCATTGCCTAATATGTGATCTATACTTGTTTTACAAACTCTACTGTGATTTTCATAAGTAAATTTAACCTTTTTTTCTGTTTGACCTAAATGTGACTCTCTGCCTAGATTTTTTTATGTAAGTATCAAAATTCTACTACAATCTGCATGATAGATTATCTAACTTTATATGCCACCTTTTATCCTTTCAACAATTTGCTTTTGAAACATTCTTTTTACATGGTTTATATTTTTAGGTTAACTTTAGCTTTGAATGATTCCTTCAATTTCCTTTCTGTTAGATATGTATGCATTTTATTTACATTTCCCCAATCATTTAATTATTCAAATTGCAAAACTTTTGTATTATCTCATGTCTGTTTAAATCCATTACAATATATATATATATATATATATATATATATATATATATATATATATATATATATAAGAAATAGATGATAACGGCTGAATTAATATAAAAAATCAATTAATTGGGAAGCACCTAGTTCACTAGAGGATGTTAAAAAGAAATACTCTTTATTACTTTGAAAAGCTTTCAGAATACGTTTATTCCTTCGTCAGTTCAACTAAAATTACATAAAAAATGACAGTAAGAATTGTTAAAATTTTTTTGAATATAAACTCACGAAATGCGAGGTTCTTATTCACACTAACAATTACTAGAGGAAAAAAAGGACATACTAATATAAAACTGCACCATTGATGTTATAATAAAATTGTTGTTTATTTCATGATTGACTGACATTAGTTTGTTTTGAAGTTATTTGAAAGGGATATGATTCGAGAAAAATCTAACTGAAAGCATCGTAATAATAATCTTAATTTGATTTCAACCAATGCCAGACCGTACATAGATTATAAAAAGAGAGAATTAAGTTATTATAAAAGCATTGGTCATGACTGATCATTTGATATATTTTGTGTGACCTTTTTTGAAATTTTGACTTCAATATCCAACAAGTTACAATAGATAAAATTAAGATTTTGTAAATCCGTTCTTTTATTTATGTTGTGGACTTGATTATTAATGCAAACCATCTCTAGGAAGTTCCGTTTGAAAAGATTTTTTTCCTGTTCAAATACTGTTGCATTTTTAAAATCGGCAGTGTGATTGGTGTTGATACAGTGTATTGCCAAGCCTGATATCACTCTTATGTGAAATTATTCTGCTGTTGAGGCTTCTAGATGTTTGCCCAACATAGGTAGCTTGGCAGTCTTTGCAATTAACAGAGTACACTATATTTGATTTCTTTTCATTCGGTGTTTTGTCCTTTCTTTTAATAAATATGTTAGCAACAGTTTTAACTGATTTATAAGACACTAGCATATTGTTGTTGGTGTTAATAATTTTTGCAATTTTAGGTGAAATTCGTTGAATATTGAATTGATACATGTATTAATGCAGCATTATTGGGGTTGATAAGAGTATTATTACTGGAAGCCACCTGCTGTCGTGTATTTACATCCCGTGGAGAATTATTGATTAATCTTTTTAGAAAACCAGAAGGGTATGAATTTTCTATGAATAGTTGATACAGGATATGTAAGTTAATGTTAGTGTGTTTCGAAATGGTGGTCCAATGTTTATCAATACTGTTTACAGCCAAACCAACAGGAATGTTGGTGAAAAGCGAGATAACATCTAAACTTACTAAGTTATAATTTGCTGGTATCAAATAGTCATTGAATGTGTTCGCAAAAACAAAAGAATCCTCAATATAAAATGGATTGTTTTTATTATAAGCCGTTGATAAGATATCAACTAATAAGGGAGCAATCCCAGAATTGGGAGCATCAATTGAGGAAACTATTGGTCGTAATGAAAGAATTGGTTTGTGGATTTTTGGTATGGACATCACGGACAGATAATAGATAACAACAAGAAGAGGTTAAATTCCAAAATATTAATTATTGAAATAAGCGTAGTTAATGTGACCATCTCGAGATATGAGAACCTAATTTTCAGTCTAAAAGATACATTATCTAATATCTTGCCTTCAACAGTTTTAACTGAATTTTCTAGAAGACAGTTAATCAATTATAATAAAACTTTTGATAAAATCAAACTCAGAAATTTAAAGAAAATTAATAATTTAATACAAAATCAAACTAATGTTATAAATATCAAAAATCAGTGGTTTAAAAATTTAACAGGTATTGCGTTTCCGAAAAATGTTTCCAATTTATTATCACTTGGGCCCAAATTTTATTTTATGTATTACCAAAAATCCACAAACCAATTCTTTCATTACGACCAATAGTCTCCTCAAATGATGCTCCCAATTCTGGGATTGCTTCCTTATTAGTTGATGTCTTATCAACGGCTTATTATAAAAACAATCCATTTTATATAGAGGATTCTTTTGTTTTTGCGAACACATTCAATGACTATTTGATACTTGCAAATTATAACTTAGTAAGCTTAGATGTTATCTCGCTTTTCACCAACATTCCTGTAGATTTGGCTGTAAATAGTATTGATAAACATTGGTCCACTATTTCGAAACACACTAGCATTAACAAAAATAAGTTCGTTTTTGATACAACTGTATTTTCTTTTCAAAATCAATATTTCAAACAGATTTTTGGATCTCAAATGGGCTCCAAACTATCACCCATAATTTCTCAATATGTAATGGATGATTTAGTCCAATGACTGCTTACCCAAATTATTTTTAACAGCCCTTTTTTAAAAAAATATGCAGATGACATAATTTGCTGCATCCCAGCAGATGCTAAAGATTATCTTTTACAAACATTCAATAATTAAAACTGTCATCTACAGTTCACTTTAAAAGAAGAAGATATTAATTGCAGTATTCCATTTTTAGATACAAAAATAATAAGGGGCTCTGATAATTACCTGAAAATAGACTGGTAGCGAGAACCATTAAGTTCCGGAAGATATCTAAACTACCACTAAAATCATCCCATGAAGATGAAAAACAATTTGATTACTGGGATGAAAAGAAGGATATGTCAAATCAGCCATCCTTGTCTAAGCTAAGGGAAAAGAACTTACATATCCAGTATCAACTATTCATAGACAATTCATACCCATCTGGTTTTCTAAAAGGATTAATCTATAATTCTCCACGGGATGTAAATATGGGTACACGACAGCAGGTGGCTTCCAGTAATAATACTCTTATCAACCCCAATAATACAGCATTAATACATGTATCAATTCCATATATTCACCTAATTTCACCTAAAATTGCAAAAATTATTAACACCAACAACAATATGCTAGTGTCTTATAAATCAGTTAAAACTGTTGCTAACATATTTACTAAAATAAAGGACAAAACACCGAATGAAAAGAAATCAAATGTAGTGTACTTTATTAATTGCAAAGACTGTCGAGCTACTTATGTTGGGCCAACATCTAGAAGCTTCAACAGCAGAATAAATTCAGATAAGAGTGATATCAGGCTTGGCAAAGAAAGCTGTGCTCTTGCAATACACTGCATCAACAACAATCACACTGCCGATTTTAAAAATGCAACAGTATTAGAATAGGAAAAAAATCTTTTCAAACGGAACTTCCTAGAGATGGTGTGCATTAATAATCAAGTCAAATACATAAATAAAAGAACGGATTTACAAAATCTTAATGTTATCTATTGTAACTTGTTGGATATTGAAGTCAAAATTTCAAAAAAGGTCTCACCAAATATATCAAATGATCACTCATGACCAATACTTTTATAATAACTCAATTCTCTCTTTTTAGAATATTTATGTAAGGTCTGGCAGTGGTTGAAATCAAATTAAGATTATTATTACGATGCTTTCAGTTAGATTTTTCTCGAATCATATCCCTTTCAAATAACTTCAAAATAAACTAATGTCAGTCAATCATGAAATAAATATCTAACAAGAATTTTATTATAACATCAATGATGTAATTTAACGAACAAGACGAGTTTTATATTAGTATGGCCATTTTTTCCTCTAGTAATTGTTAGTGTGAATAAGAACCTCGCATTTCGTAAGTTTATATTCAAAATTTTTTTTATGTAATTTTAGTTGAACTGATGAAGGAATAAAACTATTCTGAAAGCTTTTCAAAGTAATAAAGAGTATTTCTTTTTAACACCCTCTAGTGAACTGGCTGCTTCCCAATTAATTGATTATATATATATATATATATATATATATATATATATATATATATATTGTTTTTGTTAGGGAACCTTCATCAGTTCATCTAGGATTTTCGGGGAAACTAGAACATCGAGATTCCGAATCTGGAGTCATTCCATGTAATTGCTGTTACTCGTAATTCCTAGGTTAGGATGTCACGATGAAATTTTCAGGTTAACTTCACATGTCAGAGATATTGAATACTCTCTTCGAGGTGTCATTCTTTTGTACGGAAGACAATCTATATATAATATATATTGTTTATGGTTAGGGAACCTTCATCAGTTGCGTTTCCCACAATTGAATGTTCTTTCAAACACTTCTTTATGTATATAATATTCGAGAAACTAGAAACGAAAGCAGAAGGCTACGAGAATTATGCGAACCGACCTGAAGAGGGCAGATGTGACTCTGTCGAAACGTCGATCCCGGCAGGGATCAGTTATCAACTACGCGGATGAATTCCCGGAAACCACCTAAAACATTTAGTGCCCGCGAAAACTTAAAAACAAATATATATATATATATATATATATATATATATATATATATTGTTTTCAGCCCCGCTTGAGTGATCCTGCGCAACACTTTCTGCGGGTGAAGTTGTCGTCTCGTTTGCCTCCGTTGGTGATGGTCATGTTGATTCTGTGACCGTATTGGTGAGTGTTGTTGTGGTTCTTGGGCTGTAGCTCTTTGGACGACAGGGGCCCGCCTCCTCAGCACCCTGCCACCAACGTCCCGCATGCTGTCATGTCTAGCGCCGGCTCCAGATATGCCCTGGCGATCCCCAGGCAGCGGCTCTTTTCCGAGGCATCTACTCCGTAGCTCCATTTTCATGGGTGGTGTCAATAATTGACCTTGGTAACCCGGGTAACTCATAACCGTAAGGTTGTCACTTCCCAGATGAAATGATTTGACCAGATCATCCCGTGCGGGTTTTGGGGAAGGGAAGAAAGCTAGGTAGTAGGTCAGCGGACAGCAGCCTCTTTAGTCGCCTCTTACTTATTATTGTGATAAATTGAATTATTACTGAAATAATTTTCCTTAAGTCCCTGAACAACTATGGGTCTGTATAGCCCGCAATTTTTTAACTCTCTGTACTGTTGTTCTTACCGATGCACTTGGTCTTTCGTTGACAGCTGTAAAATGGTTCTGTGCAGGTTATTATTTTCAATATTCGACTTAGGTTATTCGAAGTCCTAAGCATTAACTAAATTAACTACTACCAAATTTCTGTTTTGGGTCGTTCTCTATACAACTTCAAATACCTTGCTGAGGTAATGTCAACGCATTGGCGGAATTTGGGTGGGGGGCGATCCTCCTCCCCAAAGAACCTCAAAATTAGTAAATTTAATATTAAAACGAGGTAAACTTAACTCCAAGTGCCTATATGAAACTAACTTTTATGGGTTTCACTCTAGGAACGACTATTCTTAATGTAATAGCCCAAGAAATCTGGGTTTAAAATTATATTTGGGCAAATTTAGTACAGAATCGCCCCCCCCCTGAAGCATTAAATCGCTGCCCTGGAAGCTCGAGTCTGTATCCACCCCTGTGTTAGAGTTTTTGTATGATTGTAAGTATAACGTGTGTAAAGAACATCCCGATTTTGTTAATAACGTTTTCTGAGCCGATGAAAGTCGTTTTTCGAGTTGTAGAGTTTTTAGTACGCATAAAACTCATCACTGGTAATTTATTTTAATTTAACATTTATAATTGGGAAGCTATTATAACATTACTAAGCATCTCATGAAATAAACTTACAGTACCAGTTTGGTTTGACTACAATCTAAACCAGTTTATGCCGGCGTTACCAACTACTCTCACCGAAGATGAGTTTAGAAGAGCCTGGTTTCAACAGGATGGATGTGCTGCTAACCACACCATTCAGGTCTTAAACTTCTACAGAGATAACTCTGACCAAAAAATTGTTTTATTACATGTTCCACTATTTTGGCCTCCTAGATCCCCGAAAGTTTGGCCCTTGGATTTCTACCTATGGAGTCGCACACAAGGTCTATGCATTTGAATCTACTGCGACCATAGAAATTCTGAGAGTTTTGGATACATTTAGAGATATTATTAACAGGAATACACTTGCCAGGGTTGTTCGCCAATTGTCAAAATTATCTTGTTGCAAATAGACGTTATTTTGCAAATCTGTAAGTTAGTCCATAACAAAGCAGTTAAGAGCTTATTAGACTTTACATTACCTATTACTGTTATTTTCTACATAATAAATGAAGGCCTAACTTTACGAAGTTTTATATTTCAAAGATACTCAAATCTTGTCTGCTCTTAGGAGACGATTGACGCACATCATACCCGCCAATTTATTTATATTTGATTCTGATTTACTGGCGAAAAACAAAATCCGGTATTTCCGGTTTTCGCTGATATTTCCAAAATCAATTGGCCAATGGCAATTCTGAAGCCGGCGAATGCACTAAGGTTCCTCTAAATCTTTCCCCAACTATGCTTGGTATAATAATAATAGCCGAGATCCCTGTATAGACAAGTGAATTTCGGACACATTGTATTTTTAAATTATTTTCTTGTTAATATCCTTTAAACCTTTGAATTCAAATTAAATCTTTATATCGCAAATAAAAATATTCAATATAAGACCGCATTATATCTAACAGCTGCGATAACATACATTTATACAAAAACATATTTTGTTTAGAATTTATTTAGAATTCTTAATTAATTAAGGGAAATTCAATTGCTAAATAGTAAACATACATTAACCAACAGATGCCTGGTCTCATTATCATTCATGTAAAAATGATTCACTTATATCGCGACATTAAATTTCTAAGCCAAAATTAAGCACACGGTATAGACAAGATGATACGGAGAAACTTATGAATTCTGATGATAAACAGTTTTCACTCTTACTTTTAATGATCCTTCTTTCTTTTACAATAATTAAGAACTTAATAATAAAATTACCATTCGCGGAACCAATTTAAATATATACTAAAGGAAATTCGGTTAAACTCTTTATGAAATCAACCACCCCCTGCCCATTTTTCTTTAACGAATATTTCTGTTGTTTCGCGTGTCAAAATGTGTCTCTTTAGGTGTAATTTCCAATGCTTTCTGTTGTATTATTGAGATCGTTTATCCTAACCTCAGTACGGCTGACAAAAACAAAAGATTTAGTAAATTTACGTTCCAGCAATATAATGCTAAGAATGTTTGTGAATAGTTTTCTTCAAACAATATAAACATTATAAATCATCACCTAACTTTAATATTAGAAATTGGTAGGAGCTGTCTTCCAGTATTATATTATAGGCGTATTCGGACAAAACATTTCTAAAGAAATTATGAAATGTCATGAAATGTTTGAAAACATAAAACTGTCCCAAAAATTAAAATTATATTGACCAGAAGGTTTAGTAAAAGAAGAAATTACTGAACATTTTCGAATGAGCCAGCATGTTGCAAACAATAGTATCATAGCAGCAAAATATATTGCCTACTATAAGTGATGGGATGCCTCCAAACTGAAGGTTGGTTTGATGTTAGCAACATTTTCCCAGCATTTTTCGGGAACAAATCTGTCCTTCGCGCTAGTTTTGGTTCGACTGGATAATTTTATTACTCAGTTTCTTCCTAATTAAAGCTTTCCCTTGTTCTTAGCGAAGCGCTTCAGGCAGGACTAGCTATCTTGCTCGTCTAAGTTAATGTATATTTGTACAAAGATTTCATTATTATATTCTTCCAAATTTATGTGCCAGATAATTTAATTTTCATCATTTGAAAAGGATTTGATCATAATTGCAATTAACCTATTTTTATTATCAAGCCGGAAGTTTTTTGAAATTTTAGTAAATCTCTGGTAGTTCACAAATCTTTTTGTTATTCTAAATGAGAACAAAACAATAGGGGCCACCAAAAATTTGCTGGTAGCGCTACATTTCTCGCACTAAATACAGCCCTCCACACTATATTTGGTGCTATACTCCAGCGTCTTAACAAAGAAACAAAGAAGGTTAATTTGCGTGATAAACAGTCAAGACTTCCTCTAATGTATATCTTTATTAAAAAACTTATTACTATTAAATAATATTCATATGAGGTGTTTCAATTTCTTAAGTGACACCAAAATGAAATGTGGTGCATTATATATTTCCGAAAGGTTTTGTTTATATTCTGTCTTATATTGAGTTTACAACAAAAAACCAAACTTTGTGAAAATTCACAAACATTATTCTCATTTGTGTTTTCAATTTCTTCCGATTTGCATCACACTCACAAAAAGTTCTGTCAATATTTCAGATGGCTTCATAATTTTTTATTTAAAACAAGCATGTTTTATGTAGTCTAAATAGTCGCTATATGAACGTAGCAGCCAAAACCTCGAGTTCCCTTATAGATGTAAGTAATTGTAAATTTTTTTATTAATGTTGCTTGATTGCCCTATTACTTGTACAATATTTTCGCTATAGTTTAGAAAATCGTTGTTAGTCATTATAGTAGGAGAGATAGACAGAATTTATCGTATTTAGTTCAATTTCTTAAGTACATCACGTTTCTAGGCAGGCACCAGTGAAAGCGATAACAGGGGTTAGGGGGTAAAAGTTGTAATTTTTTTTGGGTCAGGCTCGTGATCGAGCAAACATTTCAAAATTGACTATATACAAGATTGTGATCTATTTAAGCAAATTCCCTACGGGCGCCCACCTACAGCGTTACTATCAGGGTGGCGGAAAGTGGCAAAGTTGTTAACAATATTGGTAAACCTCGTCATCGAGAAAAATGACGCCATTTGCACCAGTTTTTTGTTTACACATATGAAATCATAATCCATTAGGGCGTCCAGCTAAGTGCTCATGATGGAACTTGAAATGGAGTAAAATGACTCAACCGGTTAATTGTGCATGTCAAGTATTGAACATACCAAATGAAATCTGTCCAGATAAAAGAAGAAACAAACACTAGGAAACGTGAACCTTAATTTAGTAATGAGCAGATTTGGATATAAATAGATATTTCCTGGCATAATTAATGTTATCTGTATGACAGCATACACATTTTTTTAAATGCGAAGCCACATTTTTTTATTAAGGATTCAGAAATAGCAAAAAATTTTACGTCTTACGAGTTTGCCTATTACTTTGAACTTGACCTCCAAAGTCATTGCCAGATCCAAGTTTTTTTTGAAAAAATCAATCAATTAAGGCGCAATTCAGTGTACGGAGGGTTTTCGCCCCCACTGTTTTTGAATCTGAAATCAGGTTTTGAAAATTCACAATCTAAGATGGCGGATCCAGGTTTATCGAAAAATCAACCAATTAACGCTCAACCACTTTACGGTATTCGATAGTCTAAATGGTGATCCAAAGGATGACTGATTCAAATAGGGTATTCCTAATTGCAAAACTAATTTGACATTGAACTTGTTTGCCATCTTGAATTGAAAATTTTCAAAAACTGAATTCAGATAGTTATGTAATCATCGACATCGAAAATCCCCGTTTACCGAATTGGGTGTAAGTTTACTGATTTTTCAAAAACTGGTCCGGCATCTTGGATCCGCCGCCTTGGATTGCGAATTTTTTAAATCTGAGTCCACATTCGTACTCAGCGAAGTCGAAATTCCCGGTATTCCAAAATTGGCCATCAAAAAACTTTAATCTTTAAATGATCTTGAATGTCAAGTTCAAGGTCTTCGTTAAAGTCATAATACGTAGTGTATTTTTCCACTCTTTTCAAATCCCCCCTAATAGAAAATATGGCTTCCCATAAAAAAAGGTATATAACAATATACAGAGCACATTAACGACGTCATGAGAAATCTATTATTGCGCATTATTAAATAAATGTTCTCGTGTCCGGGCTTTTTTGTCTTATTTTATTTTATTTGGTGTGTTCCACATTTTACATGCACACTGTATTACGTATCGGTAGCTGACTGAATAATGGCTGAATTTGTGTCCGCCTTTTTGAATGATAATTTCTTATATACAAACAAGTAACTAGTAAAAATCGCCTCCATTTTCTCAATGAAGAGCTTTAACAGGGTGAGTTTAATTTACCCCATTACAAGATACTTCGTCAGCACTTAGCTGGACGCCCTAATCGATTATTATTTATTAGGTCTACACAAAGAACAGGTGCAAATAGCGTCCTTTTTCTCGATGACGGGTTCACCCCTATTTTTGACAACTTTACCCCTGTCCACCACCCTGATGGTAATACTCTAAGCAGACGCCCCTCGGTTTACAAACCTCACAATCTTGTAAACAGCGAATTTTGAAACGTTTGCTCCAGTACGAGCATGACAAAAAAAATCTTTACCCCTTGTAACTATTCTCGGTTATCGCTTCCACTGGCGCCTGTCTAGAAACGTGATGTACTTCAGGAATTGAACATCAAATGATAAATTCTGTCCATTTTCTGGATGATGAGCAAAATCGGGCTCTACCTCATAGAATATAATTTCTGGACGATAATAAACTGTTTGTGTTAACTGATATCTGACTGTTTCAAAATTAAATTTACTCAGTTCTATTATACTAGTTGGATATATGTTCGAAAACCGTTTTCTACGCCGATATAAGTACTGAGTTTCAATCAATTCTTGAATTGGACTATACTGATTTTGTCACTGCTTCATACCAGCAGTTATAGGATTGACATGTTCAACATGAATGACTGGTTCGATATACAATTGTGTGGTTACATTGTTTGCGATTTGTTGCATCCGTAGTTTCAATTTAAAATAGATAGCAAACGGAAATTACATTTCCTCAAAAATTGTCATTTCAAATTGTTCGTATTAAATAATAAAAAAAGAAAATATTGGGCTAATGATATGTACTGAATGAGAGACAAAGAAGGGGAGTTAAGCAAGCAGCCACAAAATTTTATGAGTACTTTAGAATATTGCCATAAACATTTAATTATGTACCAAACAAAATCCACCAAAACGACTCCAAATATATTCTAATTTTGGGGAAAGTATTGATCCTAGACAAAAATTAACTGTAAAACTTAGTTAAGGGTAATTCATTTAAATAATAATCCTTATCATTATTCAATTGTTTTTAGATATCTAGTAGCATTTTCTGGCTCTTAGGAAGCGTTTGGTAACAGATATCGTGTGGTCAATTGGCGCAATGTAAACTCGTAATTGTGTAGAGAATTGTGAAGTAGATGTTGAAACATTAGTTTCACATGGGAAGCTTGTGGAGTAGAAATAGTATTTTGGACTTGATTCTCATACTGATCGAAAGTTGATTCATATTGTGTCATTTGCATATTTCTAGTGGAAGAGCCTGCATAGGTGGCAATCAGCTCAATAAGAAAGAATAGTTACTATCCTTAAAATGTGCATTCTTTTCTGCATAAGTTTCTATTTTGATAAGCCGCTCATACACATTTGCAGACCGTTTTCTCTACTGTTGCAGATTACTGCAGTGTTGAATTACGAGTTTCTCTCTAGAAGAAGTTCGAAAACCAGTACTATTCTCTATTTCGTCTTGTTGTCGTTTTAACCCTATCAAATTGATTTTCATCGCCAACTAGTTCACAATTTTCATTTCCGGTATCTACAGTATCATCCACATTTTGGTATTACCATTCCATATATGTTCTTTAATAGTATATTAAATGAAACTCTATTCTGGTCGTAATCTCAGTGAGCAACAAAAGATTTACAATTATAGACTTTCCCTAGCATGAAAGGTTGGTGAATGTGCATTTGGCATTATCCAAAAAGGAGATCCTTAAAAAAGACACATAATTCCATCCCAACAACTCAGATATGATTATTAAATGCCCATGTAATCTTCACAATTTAAGAGGCACTATGAGGTAGAAAGTGATTAACAGAACAATTTTAGTAGAATTACACGAACCAATAATCGTTCAACGGTAGCTGCATATTTTGTGGGAGACAAATTGAAAATTTTTTTCAGAAGCCCTATATGGTCAGTTTTTTTCGAAGTAAAATGAACATTTGTTCATATGTAGGTATATATTATTGTTTATGTTCGAGCTTATAAAATTGTGTATTCTAACTACTTGCTAAATATAAATATAGAAAATATTTAGCTACTTGTTTCTTCCCTTTCTTTTGCTACCTCTTCCCATCCATTGTTTACTATAATCCTATTAGAGTAGTCTTAACATGTTTGATTGAAAATATTTAAGATATATTAATAGACTTCTACAAAGAACCAATAAGTCAAAAATAATATATTTTGTTTACATATTAAAGGACTTATTGTTAGGTACCTACACACAGAAAAAAATGTAAACAGTGGAAAGTTCTCATTTTGTAAAAATAATTGCCTACCTACCTAGTATATTTTTATCGGTTACAAGCAACAGTCAAATTTGATGAACTAGTAGCTAAAATCATGCATTGCTTACATATCTACTACTTCAAAAAACCTGAGTGTTGCTTGCCACCGATTTCAAAAATTAACTAGATAGGTACAGAATGAGAACGTTTTATTGTTTGCATGCACATTTGCTAATTATTTCGACTTTGAGTTTGAGTTGAAGTTTAAAATATTGTTTTATTCATGCCTAATGTAAGTACTGTCAAAAATAAAAGCAACAAAAGTTTCTTTAATTCCGGCTGGATGTTTTGCGAAATAAGGTGTTTGATAAATTAATAAGACCTCTACTACCATTCGCATTTATTCCAAAATAGACATGGAAAAATTTAACTATGAAAGACCTTCAATTAGCTGAGAGAAATAATGTGAGACTTGTTGAGACCATTTCAATCTTTTTTTTTGTGAAATATGTCGTTTGAATCTCCAGTGCTGAGTTTAAGTGAAAACACTAGCAATGCTTGTATTACTGGTCGTTCTTTACTTCCTCTTATCCACGCTAATCTAACAATACTTTGTCATTCATGATCTGTGCTTGAAAATATTTCTTCTTCAGAAATACAAAATCCGGCAACATTGTGCAGTGATGGATCGGTGTTATCAGCTAAAACATTAAAAAAATAAGTTGATAAACCTTTACTCGTTGTCAAAGAATACGTTAATAGTTTTTTAATTTAAGAGATTTTAGCTAATACGGATGATCGAATACGATTCAATATTATCGAATTTTTATTTCTGAAAAAGAAACATTTTACATAGACACCGTAGCAAAATATTTGAGCAAGATAGCTAGATTTTTAGACAACACTTTTGGTAAATGATTTAACTCTTTTATTGATGTTGCCGATGCTATTTTTTATGAAGCAGAGTTAAAATCAATGAAAACTTGTGAATCGGCCTAGAAAAACTTTTCGAAAATATCTTTAATTAACTTAATTGATCTTTCATAACTGAATAAAACTGATCTTAAAATATTATTTAGTTTAATCTTCTTCAGGTGTGATTCCTTAACTGACTGAAATCTTGAATAAAGCTTAGTTTGTTTGGTACATATAACTGAATTTAATATTATATCCCAAAATTAATTTCTAAATCCAGATTTTCACGAAAAACTAGTTATATGTTCTAAAAACATAAAGAAGAATTGGTTTATACTATTTAGTACATGCAGGGTATAATTCAAAAAATCTAAAACAAGCAGAATTATTGCTCTCCATGTTTGTTTGATACGACTAATAAAATAACTAGGTACCACTGAAGACAATAGTGAGAATTAATTTTCTGTATAAGAGCTTTATTCGTAATTATATCTATTTTTTATGATTGAATTTATGATAATATGTTATTTTATACATGTACCCTAACTGTTTTTTTTTACTTGTGAAGTTATTTTTCACCAACCTGACGCTTTTACAATTTTAACATGTATATTAGCTAACTAGGTGTATTTTTTGGGTAGCATTTTGGGGAGTAGCGTATAATCTTTCCCCACGAACGGCAAAGGTATAAAGTATAAGCCCATAGGTAACTATTGATGATATATGTTATTAAATCGAGAACTACACTTAGCCTACAGACATGCTGGCGTGACGGACCGTGCCGATGGTATTTCCTCGGAATAAATGATACCATAAACAGAGACGTAGGGTTTAAATAAGATATTTTAGGGAAAACATCATTTCGATTCTATATAATTAGTGTTAATGGGAATACAGTACAGAATAGACGAAATTGTTTGGATCATGAACTCAGGCGAAAAATACTTATAAACGTGATATCTACAAATCAATTTATTGCGTTCTGTTAGTAAACAACTTTGGATGTACACATATGATAAGTAAATCCTTCGAAGCGGTCGGTTTGAACTCTGATCTTTGTTATTGGGAATTGGGTGCTTGCTGTGATTCTGCAGTGGGCTTACTAAGGTAGACACATTGTAATTTTTTATTATTTTAAACCGCCTGTTACATCCAACTCTTACAAAAATGTTTCAACAAAAAAGAGATTCTCTCTGAAATGACAATTCACCATTGTAATTTTAAAGAGTCATTTTTTATAATACTATTCTAGTAACAATTTCATTCAATATGTGATATGTAACAACTGACAACCTTAACATATAAACAGAGATAAAATTATTAAAGTATTTTACTTTTAATTAACACCAGTGGATAATGTGGTGAAACATATGTGTGATCTGTAGACAGGCGATAAAGACGAGAACACAGTAAAGCGTCGTGCCAATTTCTCTGGCCCACATTTTAAAAGTAAGAACGAAAGCGATAACACAAAGAAAAGGTTACATCGCCCGTTTGGTGTCTCAAACGGTGTTTAACAGATCGTCTGTCATTCGAACAATGACGATGGGTTGTGCCACAAAATGTTAATTAGCTAGATGTTTAAAATTGATAGCAGTTGATATTCTAATACTCACACGTCTGCCTCTGTTATGTAATTCATTTTAGATAAGCACATGCGATCCGATGTAACGAAAAAATAAAATAATCATTGTGTTTCTATCAATTATGGTATCCGGCATTTATTTATGAACTGATGTGCTTTTTATTATTTTTTGGCAAAATGAATTCCGATAAAATATTAAATTCAGTTATATGTACTATATACATAAATATTTATTCGAGAATGCAATCAGTTAAGGGGAGCGCAACTGATAAAGGTTCTCGACTAGAAACAATATACTGTCGTGCGTTCAATGGATTCGATATTAGTATGCACGTATTTTACCCATAATAGTGTCTTTCAAAGCCCCAGTTTGGTATCTTAACTTTCGGTAACAAAATATTGAAATAATTACTTATGACCGTTGAAAGTTATTTCTATCATGGCCCATGAAAATCTGTCCAGGACAGTTTAGGTGTTAGGTGTGCGAATAATAAATACAAATGTGGCTTACTAATTCACTGGCTGTAATTTATCCCGTTGGCAATTACTAAACCACAAACTCTACTTAGAATTAAAGATGCTACAAAAATGGAAAGTTCTCAATTCTGCTGTAAATGCTCGTATTTTGCTTTAGTAATGTTCATTGATTAGTTGCAAATAGTTTAACTAGTTTGGAAAATGTAGAATATTGAGGGAGATCCCCATGTCGTCCCGTAATTTTTTTTATAAACTATCTTCATGGCACGAAAATTGAAAAGAAATCATCACATGTCAACTCTTCCGATTGCATCTGAGGATTGTAAAAAAAATATGAATTTTGTTTAAGAGTTATGCAGCTTTATTTTTGTTTACATTCAAATTTAATACGAAAAAATACATACGTATAAAATTTAGTTACCGGCTATTTTGTTGAATTGTAGTTCAATTAATACACTCGAAATATCTTCTGTTGTACCCGAGACTATATATCTTGTTTCTAGCTGGGAAAATTTCCTTACTCGTGCCTCCAAAAAATACTTACGTATTTGTTCCCTATCGTTGAAAATTTTCTACCCTAGTCTTCTTTTTATGCTTACAGGAAGAGGAAAATTAAGTTATAAATTGGCACATATTTTAGATAAGTCAGAATAAAATTCTGTCATGAGGTTAAATACTAACAATGCATAAACGAGAAACAAATATTTAGAGAAAGTAAATCTCAAGGAAGATCAATTAATTATTTTGTCTATTCATTGGGTTTTCTCTCCTCTAATTTTTTTTTCCTGTAACAGATAAGTATTTAAAAAAAAATTGTATATGTAGAACAAAGTGTAGTAAGGCAATTTCGTAAAATTGCCCGGATTACTGGCTGTCTGTACAGAAATTCTTCCTCACAGTTATTCTGAGAGAAAGAGATGTCTATAAAATGATCAACCAGTATTCCTGTATATAAGTAATGTATTGTATATTGTGTAATACTTATCTGTGTATGGAGACGTTTCAACTCCGAGTCTGGAGTCGTTGTCAATCGTTTAGTGTTGTTTTCGAGGTTTTTTCTAAAAAATTTTCGCTTTGATTTTGAATTTGTTGTTTGTCAAAAAATTTGTCGTTTGACTCTGAGGTTACCGTTTTTTTGTTCTGTTAGCAGTAAATTCTTCCAGTCCAAATGAAGGTCAGCTGAAGGTGCTCCGATTTCAGTGTTGTTTATCATCATACAGCTGGCTTCTTTAAGTTTTCTCTTTTTCAAATTTTCTTCTTTCAACAAAATCTTTGTTTTATCCCAGTCTATCCTATGGCTGCCGGGTGCTCGTTAATACATAATTGGCCAAATTTGATTTGTCCACATGTCTTCTGGAAATGTTATATTGATGTTCTTTTTTCCTTACTTCTAAAGGTCTTGAAGTTTCACCGGTATAAGAATGGCCACAGTCACACAAAACACTGTACACACAATTTTTAGAATTCTGGGTTGCGTTAAACGGTCTGGTATGTGTGAGGATAGAGCGCAAGGTATTATTTGTTTTCAAAACAGTTTTAACGTTGTATTTAGTTCCTAACCGATTAATTTTTTCCGATACACCTGGGATATATGGAATTATGTTCATAATTTGGTTGTTTGTTTGTGTTTGGTTGGTATTAGTGTGATGGTTATTTGTGCTGGTTTGTTGTTGCGATTTTCTTTCTAACTGATTTATTGTTTTATTTATAAAGTCTTGGGGATATTCGTTTTGAAGTTCTTTGATAATATTGACTTATTTGTTAAAGATTTGGGTGGATGAAGATATGTTTTTTGCTCTATCATGTAAGCACTTTACAACACCTTTCTTTACATTTAAAGGATGGTTGGAGTGAAAATTCAAATATCTATTAGTTTTTGTAGGTTTTCGATAAGTACTTGTACTTATTGTGTTGTTTGTTCTATCTATAAGTACATCAAGATAAGCAAGTTTATGCAAATTTTTCCATCTGCATTGTAAATTTTATTGTGGGTTCTTGACTATTGATGTAATCTAGGAATGAGTTCAGTTCTTCAGCACCATACTCCCAAACCACAAAAATGTCATCAACGTATCTCCACCACACTTTTGGTTTATTTTTATATTTGCCTATGAATCTTTCTTCAAAATATGTCATGAATATATTACTGATTATAGGAGATAAAGAAGAACCCATGGCCATACCAAATTCTTGTTTATAGAAATCTCCTTCAAATTGAAAATATGTAGTGTTTAATCAAAGTTCGGTTAGTTCCATAATTGTGTCAATGTTAAGTTTTGTTGTGTAAGGTAATATCTTGTTGTAATTTATTTTTTAATATTTGTAATGATTTACCAACAGGTACATTTGTAAAAAGACTAACTATGTCGAAACTTACTAGTATATCATTTTTGTTGATAATAATGCTTTTTAATTTTTGTTAAAAAATCATAAGTGTTTTTTAAATTGTTTGGATTATTTTCGTAAGGTTTAATTATATTTAATAAAAATTTTCATATGTTTTGTAATGGTGAATTTATTGAACTTACAATGGGTCTCATTGGTATTGTGTCTTTATGTATTTTGGAACGCCATATAAATGTGGAGGTTTACTATAGTGTGGTGTTAGGTGTTTTCGTTCTAATGGAGTGAATTCTTGTTTGTGTTTTGTTATAATGTCTCTAGCGGCTTTTTCTATATTTTGCGTAGGATCTTTTTTGAGCTTAGAATATGATCCTGTGTTAATAAGGTCCATCATTTTGGTGTTGTAATCATTTTTATCAAGTATAACCATAGCGTTACCTTTATCGGCAGGTAGAATTTTAATTGTATTGTCTTTTTTAAGTTTTTCTACGGCATATTTTTCTGTAGGAGTAAGATTGTATTTAATTTTGTGTTGCTTCTCTAGAAGTAATTTATTTCTTATTCGGTATTCACTGGACATTTCTGGAGGCAGTTTTTGGGCTGTGTCTTCAATCGCAACTATTAGATCTAGTTTAGGTATATTTTGTGGAGTGATTGAATAATTTAATCCCTCAGAAAGTACGTATTGTTCTGTTGGTGTAATGTGTTTAGTTGATAAATTAATCACAGTTTTATTGATGAAATTTGTATTTGGTGTAAGTACAGATTTTTTGTGTTTTTCATTTAAGAGATGTTTAAATTTATTTATATTTCTGTTTTTACATATTTGAAATTAATATAAATACAGCGTTAAAACTGTTTTGAAAACAAATAATACCTTGCGCTCTATCCTCACACATACCAAACCGTTTAACGCAACCCAGAGTTCTAAAAATTGTGTGTACAGTGTTTTGTGTGACTGTGGCCATTCTTATACCGGTGAAACTTCAAGACCTTTAGAAGTAAGGAAAAAAGAACATCAATATAACATTTCCAGAAGACATGTGGACAAATCAAATTTGGCCAATTATGTATTAACGAGCACCGGCAGCCATAGGATAGACTGGGATAAAACAAAGATTTTGTTGAAAGAAGAAAATTTAAAAAAGAGAAAACTTAAAGAAGCCAGCTGTATGATGATAAACAACACTGAAATCGGAGCACCTTCAGCTGACCTTCATTTGGACTGGAAGAATTTACTGCTAACAGAACAAAAAAACGGTAACCTCAGAGTCAAGTGATCGCTAAACGACAAATTGTCAGTGTCAAATTTTTTGACAAACAACAAATTCAAAATCAAAGCGAAAATTTTTTCGAAAAAACCTGGAAAACAATACTAAACGATTGACAACGACTCCAGACTCGGAGTTGAAACGTCTCCATACACAGATAAGTATTACACAATATACAATACATTACTTATATACAGGAATACTGGTTGATCATTTTATAGACATCTCTTTCTCTCAGAATAACTGTGAGGAAGAATCTCTGTACAGACAGCCAGTAATCCGGGCAATTTTACGAAATTGCCTTACTATACTTTGTTCTACATATACAATTTTTTTTAAATACTTATCTGTTACAGGAAAAAAATATATAGAGGAGAGAAAACCCAATGAATAGACAAAATAATTCAAGACCTCTTCAACAATCTTTTCGAAATTACTTAGGAAGATCAATTAGGTTTATATAAAATATGAACCACGAAACCTGAACTAGTCAGTGCTCTATGACCCAACTGGATGATAGACTCGACAGACTCCAATTTGGATTACTCAACTTGCGATTATATAATTTCTCCTAAACCATATACCAGGTGATGAATATGAAGTGTCCTGAGTTGGCTATAAATAAAGTCTTGTGGAAACAAAACGAACAACGAACAATTATCTACTATCAAATGAAAAATTAGCAAGTCATGTTTGAGAAAGGAGTTTACGTCAACTGATAATCAGCAAAAGGGCCCACTTCATGCTTAATTTGCAAAAACTAAACTCTCAATATGTGCAAATAAATAGATGCCAAGTTGAACTAGAATAAGGGATTCTGATAAATATCGGATGAACAGTTAATGAATGACAATAAGGATGGGAATCATCGATAATCATAAAGTATCTCATTCATAAATATAGACATTGGATGTAATTGGTGCAAGAATAATGTTGATTTTATTACAAATTAATGCAAAAATTGTGTTCATGGTCGTATTTTTAACAAGTGTAGGAACTGTGCTGTCTGCCTTTATTGTTATTGCAGGTGGATATTTGTTAAAATACCATGTTTTACTAACATAGGCATTATTAAATGAAAACTTTTCTTATCTAAACATGAAGAGTATGAGCTCAAGCACAACAAACCGATTGACTGTAATAATTGTCACAATAAGAGAGAGTCCCTAGGAATTTAATACTGAACTGAAAAACAACATATTGTTAAATGACAAACTAGCAAATCCTGTTTGTAAAAGAAATTTGCATCAAGTGATAGATTATATGCCTAATAGCCAAATTCATTATATTATATTGTGCAAAAACTATACATAAAATTATCCAAATAAATTTAAAAAAACAGAATTACAGTTACCAACATTGAGTATTATATTTGTAAGTATAGTAATGCAGGCTTAATAAATGACATTAAGAATAGAAACCATCTTGATAATATTTACGAAATAAGTTGTATTTATGGTCACAGTTCTTAAAAGTATATAAACAGCACTGTCCGGTTGTATTGTGTTGGAAGGTACTTTCTTAAAATGTTGCAATTAAGTAATAAACATTATATCAAGAGGGATACAAGATAGAACTGAAAAAGTGCTTTTCTATATATGTATTAATTTGTTATTGAGAGTAAATTCCAATATATATAATAAAGTAATACAGTAATGAGATTTTTAACTTAAGTTAAAATGTAACCAATCATACATACAGGTATACCTGCCAATTTGATTACCATGAACAATTTAATTAATAACATATATACTCCTGGTTAAATTATATAAAAAAAGATGAACATGGAGATGAGAAAATATTTGTTTAAATGTCTGTATACTCCGTGTCATGTTTTATTATTAGAGGTATTTATACAAAAAAAGAAGGCAACAGATCTAAAAATATTTGTTAAGAAGTAACAATTTTATTTGCCCAAATAAAAAACAGATCAAAAAATATTTGTTAAGAAGTAACAATTTTATTTGCCCAAATATATTTTTATTTGGGCAAATAAAATTGTTACTTCTTAACAAATATTTTTTGATCCGTTGCCTTCTTTTTTTGTATAAATACCTCTATTAATAAAACATGACACGGAGTATACAGACATTTAAACAAATATAAGTATAAACTATATTTTACTTTTTACAAGAAATGTTTGATGTCACCTCCATGGTTTTCTATGCATTATGCGCTGGAGCTCCATCTTGTTGGAAATAACCATCTGTTAATTCATCATCACGTAAACTGTTAATAAATGGTTCCAACATTTGTTCACTGTATATTCTAATAAAGAGAGTTGCTGTATGCACGTTAATATACTCCAAGGGATTGTGGGAAATTATATGACTCGTGCAAATTTATTTTCAAAACATAAGCGCTTTCGACTATTAATAGTCATCATCAGAGCTTCTACAAAAAATTAAGTCACATACAAAAAAAACATCTTAACATAACTAAAACTACTTACAGTTGAAGCTAATGAGATACAATATAAATATTCAATTATTAAAAACACAAAGCAGAGTAAGAACTGGATACACACTAGTCAACAAATTTTTCTATTCAATTTTTTTTTTTGGAAAAAATTTCAAAAATCAAATATTGTGTTTTATGTCATAAATTGTGAAGATCTGTCAAGCATGGAAGATTAACAGTTTTAAGGTAATAGATTTCTATGTAAAGGAATAAAGGGTTTATTTAAATTCGCTTTTGTATTTAGACAAAGTGGATAAGATTTTATTTCGTTAAGTATAACAATGTCTTCCAAAAATTTAAGTCTAGTAAGATTTTTATTTACAACTGGGTATTTAAAAATTCAATTAGACTGTGGACTAAAAGTGTATTTATTAAATGCTAAGTGGTGCCCAAATGCTGATTTGTTTGGATATTTGATGTGCTCTTTTATGCGGACCTCAAAAGCCCTATATGTTCTACCCACATAAGAAGCATAAGATTAACTTTTTTTCTAATCACCCATACCAACAAAACCAAGCAGCATGCAACTTTTACATACAACGCATGCTCAAGTTACCATTGAATCGAAATGAATATGAGAAAGAATATTAAAAATATCATTAAACAACTCGTTTTAAACAGTGGCTTCAATCCTAACATAATTAAATGGATTAAGGATAAAATAGAATCAAGGGAATTATGAAATAGCATTTATCCGAAGGAATCAATTCAAACTACTTTTTATTTTACTATCCCATTTTGGAATGTCTTCGATGGCACATTCCATAGAAAATATTCAAAAAAAAATGTATGAATTAGATGTTGCGGTTTTAGTTCAATGCTGGTTCAATGCAAGTATATAATTGACGAAGGACCTTTACCGGAACAATCAATAAACACGTGCGGTCACATAAACGAATCACCAAATAAAAGTTATCAATAACCTTTTACGTCCGGAAGCTCTGGTGTTTTCTTGGTTCTTCTTTCTTCTTAAGCTAGCCCCGTAATAGCAGGAACAGTTTCTTGGAGCTTCGTCTGGACAACACGTTACACAAAAAATAGCGACGTAATGTTCATTGATTGAGCATACAAAAAAATGCGGGTTTAACAACAAATGATGCGCTTTTGTAAACACAAAAGAAACAAAATGAAAGCGGTTTAGCGGTCGTTACGAACGAAGCTACTAACTCGCGAAATCGTAACGCAAACAACAACAATAAGCGTCGTCTCTTCAGACGGAATCAAAAATGTCCGAAAGGTTCGGAGCACAATACACGAAACTCCCAAGCGTCTAAACAGCTAGGGACGCGAACCACGAATGTCAATACAGTCTATATTTTACACGCAAAAAACCATTTACAATTAGCTTTAGCGCGACGGAATGTTTTAGAAAAGGTGCAGAAGTTTAAAAATCAATGAAGTAATTCAATCAAATTAATAACAATACACTAAACAAATTGCGGGAACGCACCACATTTATTGACAATAACATATAGGGCTCTTGAGGTCCGCAGAAAAGAGCACATAAAATAGCACATAAAATATCCAAACAAATCAGCATTTGGGCACCACTTAGCATTTAATAAACACACTTTTAGTCCACAGTCTAACTCCATTCTTAAATACCCAATTGTAAATAAAATCTTACCAGAATTTTTGGAAGACATTGCTATAGATACCGAAATAAAATCTAATCCACTTTGTCTAAATACAAAAGCGAATTTAATTAAATCCTTTATTCCTTAACATAGAAATCTATTACATTAAAACTGTTAATCTTCCATGCTTGACAGATCTTCACAATTTATGACATAAAACACAATAATTTGGTCACCACATTTCCGGCATGGTTTAACCTCATTTTTGAAATTATTTCCAAAAAAAAATTTATAAATTGAATAGAAAAATTTGTTGACTAGTGTGTATCCAGTTCTTAATCTGCTTTGTGTTTTTAAAAATTGAATATCTATATTGTAACTCATTAGCTTCAACTGTAAGTAGTTTCAGTTATGTTAAAATGTTTTTTGTATGTGACTTGATTTTTTGTAGAAGCTCTGATGATGACTATTAATAGTCGAAAGCACTTATAATTTTCCACAACCCCTTGCACTGTATATTACTGATGGAGGTCAGTTTCAATAAGTGTATGGGGATTTTCAGTAGACCATGTTCGAAAAATTTGAGAATTAATATATCCCGATAAATGAAACCATGCTTAATCGTAATAAACCGTTAGAGCCAAATTTTCATTACTAATTGTTTCGTTTAACCATAATAATAATTTTGACGATGTTCAAAATCTTGGACTCGTAAGTGTTGATGTACCGCAATTTTCTAAGGATACATAAGTAATTTCTTTTTCAATGCTGTTTGTGCACTTTCTTAAGAAAGACCTACAATAACGAAAGTTATCTTTAAAACATTAATTGAAGAAATAAGTAGTATTCTTACCTGTTTAAGCTGCTACTTTTCTTATTCAGACTGTTTTAAATTGTGTCGCGTACATCGTCGACGACATCTTGTGTTAATACCATTGTCGCTCTTTCGGGTTTACGTTTTAGTACACTCCATGTCTCTTTCAAAAGTCGTGAAAATTGTATTTAGGTGTTTTCCAAACGTTTCATTAGAAATTTCTACATGAGGATATTACTGTTCAAAACACAATACGTCCACGACCCATTTTCATTTAGTACAGCACTACAAAACTGTGATATTACAATAAAAGTATCCGTTTGCACGGAAAATGACATTGTTTTCTCTTGAAAAAGTCAGTTTTATATACAATAAAAGGGCGTATATAGAATAATGAATAATTACGAAGAAATAAAACTAATCAAAAGCCAGCCAAATATCACAATGCCATATTAAGACTTGACATCTCGAACTAGTAAATTCAAGGGTCAACAATAGAAGAACTGAAAAAAACCCAAAAGTACGGAAAAGCGGCTTGCCAACTCAGGACACCTGATATTGATCACTTGGTATTGGCAGGGACACAACTGGTGAAGTAATTCACTTCGTTAGGATTATTGCAAATATAAAATTAGATTAGTTATTGCTTATCTTACTTACGTCAGAAATTAGTTTTGTACATTTTCACTTCTGCCTTAATCAATCAAATGTTTACTTTTATCAACCAATAGGGTTAGGTAAAAATACACAAAATGAAATTAAGTAATAAAATCTATAAATGGTCTTACACCATTAGATCTTCAAATTTGAACCATTTATATTTAAAAAAAGTCTTATATGATGATTGAAAAATATGCAAAAATGACTCGACAACTACTTAAAATTTAATATTGTTTTGGTAAAACATAGATCCTATAGTAAGATGTAAATGATGAAAATTTGGTTTTGATGAATGTTCATTAATGTAAACTTTTTTTATGAATAAATAATAATAATAAATGTTTAATAGGATCCTTAATCGTTATTTACGAATGTTAAAATGTTAAAAGTAGTGGAATTATTGGTTTACGCTCTGAGATGTTGTCAAGCGTTGATTGATAATACCAGAAATACCAGAAGAGTAGGCCCGGACGACGAAGGGGCACAAATGAGGTTCAAGATCGACGTAAGAATTATGGTAGTTAGGACTGGTAAGTGGTTAGGAGAACAAGGCCATCTTGTTAGTGTCCGAACTGTTTACCTCTGTATAAGGTCTTTTGGACTGCTGCATTGTCGACCCCATCTAGTGCTTGGTACTGTACTTCACAAAAATGTCATCCCAGGAAACCCAAAGCAATTGTATCCTTCAAAATTATACTCTTACTTCAAGATTTCCTTGCCATCCGAAACTGAAACTAAACTTATTCAAAACCACTTCCAAAACCTGGCAACATCCAGCGAAAACGGTTGTACCCATAAATTATAATTATTAAACTTATTGGTCCATTACTTAATCAACCAATGCGTGGGAACAGCAAAATTATTCCATTCAACAAATAACAAAACAGTGCAAATAAACTGTTAAATAAACATACTCTGAAAATATAGCACAAAACAAAATAAGGCCTCGCAGTGAAAACTTATCTCCATAGTAAAATACCCCTTAAAATATAACGTCCATTAATAAAATATATGATTCATTCTTAAAATTCAAGGCCCATCCTTTAAAATATATCGGTCTTTCTTAAACTGTAAAATATTACATTGCTTCATGACAATTCCACTTTAAAATAGGTTACATACCTTTTGACAAAGAATTATAATTCCAATCTTAATAATTCGTTGCCCAACATATTCTAACTTTTACAGGATGATAGGAATTAAACTGTTTCCACAACTACATTTAACAACTGATATCTAGTTGGCTCCCTAGCCGCAAAGAGAAAACGACAAATCTATATATATATATATATATATATATATATATATATAAATAGGCAAAGAGGAGACGGTTCGGTACGATTTTCTCCTCTGTCGCTAAATCGATTTTTTTTATTTTTATTTATTTTGATTAACGACTGATGACCCTCAGTGAAAAGTGCCAAAATATATTTAAAATATAAATATTGGTTCAGTCATTAAATAAAATAATATATATGATTTGCTTCTATGCTGCCATTGCTAAACATTTAATAATAACAATTAGCAATTAAAAAGATGTATTGACTAGAATTTGAAAGACAAACTAAATTGAACGTAAAACAAACACATTTCGAACATTCCGTAAATTTATTCTACACCATCATTCCATTGAAATAGAATCCCCGAAAATTTATATTCCGTAATATTCGTCACTTATTGGGCTCTCTCGAGAATGTAACTTAAATTGCGCATACGTTTTTTATAATTAGACTAAGATTACAGATCGTAAGATACAAGATAAATGGTTACATCAGGCAACTCTGATTTTCATCGCCATTTTATTTCTAGCTATTTTATTAGGTTTAAAGCTTTTAATTCAGTTAGAAAGAAGGAAGATGTGAGTGGTGTATTAAGAGATCTAGTGGAAAAATATAAGCAAAAATTAAATAAATAGGATCACTCAATAAAATAAAAATATTCTGCTCAATCGTGTAAAATAAAAGAAGGATTACAGCAGCAGAGATGTAATGCTTTAGAAGAAACTACATACAAGAGCAGAATAGAGCCAATTAGAAATGATGAAATCAAAAAAGAAAGGAGGTTGTAAAACACAGTACAACATTTATAGAAGACAAAAAAACTGTTTGCTTCGGGCACTTCAGAAGTTATCAAGAAACGCTCTCTAGGGATAACGCAGTGTAATCAACATGTCATTTTACTTTGTAAATTCTGGCCGGAAAAAGGGACGTAGACTCAGTCTGATTGTTTAAGTGAAGTTATAGCCACAATACGTATCGGTAGTAGCTTCTTCGAGGTCACCTAGAGCTTACTCAAATGCCATTTTATTGTCATAAGAAGGTAATCTGTTCGAAATCGTTTCGGAAAGATTAACCTATATACAGTGTGGAACACCCAAATGGAATAAATTTGAAAACGAATAAAGGAGGGCATGTTGGGAAAAACGCTTGCACATGTCGGTTTGTATTTTTAATTGCGCATTATTTCAACAAATAATATAGGATATGTAATGTGACAGTGGCGAATACCAACTGCCTTATTTTAAATGCAAGCCCCTGCATATTATTTATTTCTTAGATTCTCCAGAAAATTCCAGACATAATTCATGTACAATGTCCTTCCCCCTATCTTCAACTGTTTCGGAAATGTTAAGTGTTTTCAGATTTATTAAAAAAATTTACATTAAAAACAGCATAATATTTTATTTCACAAATTATATAATAAATAATATATAAAAAAACAAAAAAACATTAATGTCAATGTAGGAAATGTTCAAAATGCTCGCCGGGAACGTCTGGGCAACGTTCTGATCTGGTATAGAAATGTTTTCAAAAGTTACTCAACTTCTCAGGCGTGACTGATCTAATCATATAATCGCAAGTGTGATTCGTCTTTTTAGGTCATCTAAGTTGAGGAGTTTAGTTAAATAGTCCAATGGCCGCAAATCAGAATATCGTGCTGGCCATTCTATCGATCGGTGCCTCCCAATCCAATTCCAATTATTTTGGAGAAGTTCTAAATATTCAATTCCATTCAGGTTGCCATCAATGAAAAAGGAACTTACGATACGATTTCCAACAATGCCTACCAAAACATTAACTTTTTTAGGATATTGCGTATGTTTCGCTGTCATCCAGTGAGGATTCTCATTAGACCAATAGCGACAATTTTAACTATTAACATGATCAAGAAGTGTAAATGTGCTCTCATCAGAAACTGACCAAGCTCATGAAACTGCTTTTCTATTTTGCTAATGGTTCCTTGGGATATGTAGAATTTTCGTGAAATATGCGAGAAAAATCTATTGGTGTCCGTGTGATTCCTCCATAAGAAATCATTTGTAGAATGATTATTTTGTGCATTTCTGTTAAATTAATATTTCGGATAATATTAGGTACAGTTAACGAAATTCAAAAGATTATAGCACTGACACTGATCACCACTGTCATGCTGGCAGACAAGAAGATGCTAAGGTTATGAGTTTTGACGAAAATATACAAAATTGTTTTTTTTTCAAATCTGTAAAAAGGAACGTAATAATGGTTTTTGATTACTATATCAATATCAAGAGCTAAAAGGGAATTAAGAACTGAAATTGTGAAATATAATAATTTCCTTTTTAAATGTTAATTTTTGTAATAAATCTGAAAACACTTAATATTTTCGAAACTGTTGAAGATAGGTGTAGGACATTGTAGATTACTGGAGAATCCAAAAGATAAATAATATACTGGCCACTGTCACATGACACACCCTATATATATATATATATATATATATATATATATATATATATATGTTGAAAAAATTTGAATTAAAAATACAAATCGACATGTCCAAGCGTTTTTCCCTATAAGCCCTCCTTTATTCGGTATCGAACTTATTGGGTTTGGCTGCTCCACTTTGTATAGACCAGGGTCGATAATTTTTGAAAGAAAAAATTACTAGGATGAACCTCATTGAAAAAGGAAGAGAATACAACAATAAAAGGAAAAATAATTTCCGGGCGACCTGAGGTCTTGAAGTGGAAGTGGTGAACTCTTAAGGGAAAAAACGGTTAATCTAGATATCTGGCAAAGTTGTAGATAATAAAAAGATCCACAACTTTTGTATTTACACCATTTCACATAACCAAGTTTTGGTTTTTTATTTATAACTTGTACAAAAAAATATTTTCGTGAAATTTAGGGAAAACTTAACATTTTATGTTCCAAACATACTGTAATTTTTTTTATTTAAAATATTTATTTTTTTAACTTATTTTGACTTAATATACAAAACACACTAATTTTCAACAAACAATTCGCACTACAAACAATCTGCTTTTTTAAAAATGTCGGTAAGCGTTTTGAAAGTTGAAATCTCTAACTTCTGATGGTGTAAAAAAATATAAACATTACTATCGTAAATGTTGTCAGAAAAAGCAAAGAAACGAAAAAACTCGAATCGGAAAAAATAATTATTAATTATTTACAATTTTAACTTATTTATTATTTACTTTAATTACCAGAAAAATGTAAGATTTCATGCTACATTGATACTACTATAATTAACAACCAAATAATTTATATTTTGAGTAAGTTACAGAATCTTCTTTAAATTGTATGCGTAGATGCCTATTTATTGCTATTTGCCATTATACTTATATACATATATACCTGTGGGGAAGAGGCTAGGAGAGTCTGGCTCTGCATTTTCTGAGAGCATTTACAATAGTAAATAGAGATTTCAATGAACAAAAAGCCCAGAGATAATTTTAAAAAAGCAGATATTTTGATTTTGAGAGATTTCGATTGCTTTTTGGATATTAAGGTAATATAAGGTGAACAAATAAATATTTTAAACCAAAAAAGTTACAGTGTTTTTGGGACATAAGAAGGTAAGTTTTCACGAGATTAAGTGAATTTCGTAGTCTAATATACTCCAATTATAGCGATATCCAATGATATCAACCAGAGGATTGTTAATTTCTGCTGTTTAGTTTAGTTGCTGCTCCGCTAATCTTTGCCCATTGGATGTTGATTTGGAACAAATTTTATACTGTTTGTTAATGGTTTGTAGTTTCCCAGTTATTCGAAAAATGTGTAGATATCTATATATAAATAGGCAAAGAGAAAACGATACCATTTTCTCCTGTCTCTCAACTGATTTTCTTCATTTTTGTTTTATTTAGTAGCTACTGACGACCTTCAGGGCAGAATGCTAATATTAATTTATAATATTGCTTCATTCATTAAATTAAATAAAATAAAAATTCATTATTTAAGTCCATAATGTCAACGCCAAACAACTGAATAGGTAGGCAGATAAGCAGTTGCATATTAAAGGTGTTGAAAATATAGAGTAGAGTGCAATTATAACTAATAAAACAATTGGAATAGAAAGTGCAGTAGAATTACAGTTATACAGGGTGGTGCAAAAAATATTATACAGGGTGGCAGAAATGGAAATGCAACATTTCGTAACCCATAAGCAGTTGTATATATAGGGAAGGTGAAATATAGGGTGAGAGGAATTATAGATATGCAGTATGATGATAAAAAATGTTAGAAAAGGAAAGGATTTATAGAGTAGCCCACAATGAGTTCCATATATATAATGATTGAAATATAGGTCAGAGTAGAATTATAGTTACAGAAGATAGTTAAAAATTTCATAAACAAAAAGATTAAATACGGTGGCTCATAGGCAGTGGCATATACAGAATGGTTTACCAGAAGTTCAAAAATGTTAAAAAATAGTATGCGTTGTTCATGAGCAGTTGCATATATGCATATATACAGGGTGGTGGAAATATATAATGAGTTGGAATTATTATAATGAGGATTTTAATAAATCTTAGAAAATTGAGTGATATTATAGCTATACAGGGAGGTTAGAAAAAATAAATTTGTAAGGTAGCCCATTAGCGGTTGAATTGTTGTCATATTAAATTAATAATTACGAATTTGAACACAATTAATGTCCAATGAATTATATCTGAAAAAAACTTGAATTTCGTTACTTATTAGAAGCGAGATGTAAGAACGACATCTAGAATTTTCGAGGAAACTATCCCACAGAAGTTCCGAATCTGGATCCGTTTCGTGTAATTGCTGTTCTTCCTAAAGTCCTAGGATATAATGTCACGATACCATTTTCAGGTTACTTAACCTACCAGAGATATTGACACAATTGGTCGAATTTCGACCACTGGGCGACAGCTAGTAATAGGAAATAGTTATCTCTCGTTATAAATGTTGACTTATATGAAAGTGTGGGATGAAACAATCTTATCTTCCAAAATCGATTTAGTGTAAAGGCTATAAAGGTTGTAAATCACGGGGTTATCTAAATGAATTTTGGGTACTAGAGTGAAAACCTTTTCAATCTGATTATTGTCAGGAAAAGTGAGAATCAGAATTAATATAATGAATCTACATCTTAATTAAAGTGATTTATTTTGTTTATTCGGTTGGTTATTTTTGTCTAATAAAAATATTGTTAAGGATTAACCGATAGAGCTTTTTCGGAATAATTGTGTTATTAGCTATTCCAATAGATTTCAATTTCATATTCCATCCCTTGCGACATATTAGAGGATAGTTTTATTTCCACAAAGGTATCATTGAGGCCTCCGTCGGTAATAACAACTGAACCACTGGATTCATCTTCAGTTTTGTCTATAATCTGTAAAAAAATACAATAAAAGTAAAATGTGCTATGTTCATCCACAAAAAGCTATTAAGAATATTGTATCAAATTATTTAGCGGTATATTCTTTTTAAGGCAAATAATTTGCAAGTTCCTTTTTTAGAGTTCCATTCACTCGATGAAAAAATGTAAATTTTATTTGTTTTCTCCGTCACTACCAGATCTTGTCAAACAGTCAAGCTGTACTTAGAGAAAAAATATTTTGAAAACAATAATTACGGTATAACCCATTATAGTTCTTTAGAATGTAGACTACAACTAATAAGAATAAGAAAAATAAATACGTGAAAAAAGGGTTTTAAATTTTCTATTTATTGACTTAAAAATAAATGCGCCATTAGAAAAAAATATATTATCGAGAAGTGAAAGCATTTCTAAATTGTCTAAGAACATTAGGATTATTGTGATTAAAGTGACGTATACTTACTACAATACAAGACAACGTATATGTATAAAACTCTGTATCCGGAAACCTTAAATATCTGACAATCTGTTTCAAGTCTTCACCAGGCACGGCCACAATACTTCGGTCTCTGAAATTGCCCCTACAACAAAACGTATTTATTGAGATTACTAATTCAGGACTTTTTCTATGCAAAGCTACGGTCGTCAGAAATAAGAAGAACCTGAAAGTTGCCGGATAAAGACATGATTACTCATACCTGGCAAAACAACATTTCCTATGTAAATGTTTAGTTCTCAATTTTCACCGAGGTGTAGGGATTCAAAAACGCATTTCAATATGTTAAAGTAGGTCGCTGTGCGTTCAAGAATGTCCATTAATCAGGTCTATTGTTACCAAAAACATGTTCGACGAGCTCCAAATTAGCAAATAGCAAATCATTACAGATAATGTGGAATTAGGATCAGAAGACTTTCAACACATATGTTTGAACATAGAATCGTGATTTGTTGCAAGCTTATTACTTATCTGTCATAAAATAACTTGCGTCTACGATTGAAATGTTGACAATGGATTAAAAAAACAGTTAGTAAGGTACATCTTATTTACCTATGTGGATAACAAAGACACAAATCGCATTATTGACCTGACGACAAACTTCATATCCATACAGAACCCAACTTTCTATGAGGATTTTCCTTAAACTTACAATACGATGAAACGGGAGGCACCTAACTCTTTCTCTATTTTTGTTGTTATTAGGTGAGAATATACACCAATATTCAACTAAAAAAATAGCCAACTCGGTTAGAACACTTTTCTTTATCAATAAGACCAAAAATCATATTTCATCATATGGAGTTCCTCTCCACCTTAGATCCCACGCGATATTTAAACATGTCTATCCAAGTAAAGGAATCAGTGCCATATTTTTGGCCACCAAGAACAGCAGACCTCACGCCCTTGACTGTTACAAAACACCAGACAATATGTGCGCTTTATTGCGAGGAAGGCTTTTAAGTCATAAACCGGAGGTCTTAATAGCAACCACATAGTGATTTATCAATCTAAACATACTATATATATGTAGTCAGGTTGAATGGAAAAAGTCCTGCTGCTTTTATTTCCAACTTTTGTATATGCTTTGTTTTATTTGTAAATAATAAATGTTATGGCTTTTAAAAGATATATTATAAAAACTGCTTCTGTCTCTAAATGATAATAAAGGATAATATCAACATTCTATAATCTCTAGCAGTATAGAAAATTTTAATTCTTTGCACAATTTGAGGTGTAAATGAATTGTTAATATTGTAAAGAGCATTATTAACAAATGTTACTAATTCCTTACATGACCTACTAAAACAAATTTAAAATTTGAAATTTGAAATTTGAAATTTGAAATTTGAAATTTGAAATTTGAAATTTGAAATTTGAAATTTGAAATTTGAAATTTGAAATTTGAAATTTGAAATTTGAAATTTGAAATTTGAAATTTGGGTCTGACATTTATGTACCAACATATCTATAGTTACCATATAATGGTTTCATCTATAACTGTCCGTATTTGAAATCGAAACACGAGAATCGAGGCTAGGCAATATTCTAAAAATTTTGTAATTAGAAGTTAGTTAACCATTTTAGAATCGTGAAGAACGTTCGGAGTAGTCTTTGGGATTATTATATTCTTTGGATAGACTTTCTTATTTCCGTTTGTAATTTCTACCTGTTGCCCAATTTCAAGTTTTTATCACCTTAGGTTTTAGTTTTAATACTATACATTTGGGTTTTTGTGCATATATTATATCTATAGTTTCTCATTATTTTTGAATAATGCCTATATATAATATTTTTGAGCATATCAAGTACTAGAAGTATATTCATATCTTGCAATATTGCTCTAGTTAAAAAATAAAATTTAGGTTACTTCGTCTTTCGGTATGGGTATCTATATGATATTGTTTCGATAAGTCACGTCTTTTTACTTGTTATGACACAAAATGTCAATCGATTTATATTCTTCAATTAATTTAAGAAATATTATTTAAAACTGTCAAAGTAAAATAAGAGTAAGTGGGCAAATTATTACTTGATCACTTAGTGACAACGGCTTGTTGCAGACAATGATTTTGTTTGTTTAGTCTCAAAAATGTGTGCTTTGGGTATTAAATATGTCTCAACAACTATGAACTCTAGATGGCTAGTGTACCAAAGTTTGTCATGTACATTCTGAAGCCTACCCTAAGCGAACTTTTCTCTATATTGTTGAGTTGTTCGATCTTTGTCTCAGAAGGGTCGATTTAACGCCTGAGTTATGACTGTTTCGAACTTAGAGCAATGGTAAATGATCTAAAGTTTTGAATGTACAGATTTATACACAAACATTCAAAGTATACAAAACATAAACAATTCTATTTTGTTCTTTAACTACCATATTTTCAATTGACGTTGGAGATCGTTCTATTCCAAATATTTTTTTAACCGTCATCTAAATAAGCGCGCTGACATCTAACCACTCATTTGTCTCAAGTATCTCAGTTATCAACTGTAGTAATTTATATTCTTCTCCACCCATATTATGGCCGAAGTATGTCATCTTTTATATTTTAATAGTTTGCAGAACCTTTTTCTTTTTATTTATTCGTTGCACCAGTGTTTCATTTCTTTCTCTTGTAACACCAAATTTCCCATGCCTCGAATCAGTTCTGAGCGTTTCCGCTGAAGTTACAAGCTACTGCTCCAAGTATACGAGAAGACAAAGCAGCATAGGCCACTTATTCAGCTTTTCAAAGCAAAGGTCAGGATACATACAACATTTCGCGTGAGTTGATTTGTTTATTTTTGGCAGCATTCCATATAAATAATTGTGCAGACACATTCTAACTCGTTCAAATACGCATATAACTAATTATCTATGCTAACACACTGAATAATTATCAGAACTTTTGTTTTTCTTGAGATTCAATAATAATAATAATAATAATTTCATGACTATGAAAAAGGACCTAACAGCAGAGTTTTATAGAAGGGTAAGACGACTGTTGAAAACCAAACTAAACAGTAAAAATCTGTTTCAGGCTATTAACACCTATGCATGTTCAGTGCTCAGTTACTCTTTCGGTATAAATAATTGGTGCAAGACTGACATTGAACAATTACAACGAAAAGTTCGAGTTTTACTAACAAAAGCTCAAAATCACCATCCAAAGAGCTCTGTCGAACGTACAACTTTGCCACGGTATGAAGGAGGAAGAGGATTGACAGATCTAAGTAAACTATTAGATCAACAAATTTCTATTTTGCGTAGTCATTTCCAGAAACTCGCAGAATTTTCTGATCTACATAGAGTCATGTGCCAGGTTGATGACTCAACACCACTGCGACTGACACAACAACATGTCCAATTACACCACCAGACCACAGATCAGAAACTGCTGAAATGGAAAGAGAAGCCCCTTCATGGAAGACATATAAACGACATCAACCAAGATTATGTCGACAGTGCAGCGTCGAACTACTGGTTGATCTCTGGTCATATGTTTCCCTGAAACGGAAGGCTTTATATTGGCAATCCAAGATCAAGTAATTCCAACTAAGAACTACCTAAAGTACATCGTTAAAGACCCTTCCATTAACAACGATAGATGCAGGTACGGTGCCAAACATCTGAATCTATCCAGCATATCACAGGAGGTTGTCAAGCGTTCGCTGCAACTGAATACAAAGAACGACACGATGCTGTGGCAAAAATACTTCACCAGGAACTAGCACTGAAACATGAATTATCACAGTCGGTAAGATTACCATACTATAAATATAAACCAGAATCTGTTTTAGAAAATAACAACTACAAGCTGTACTGGGACCGCACGATACTGACCGATCGGTCTGTTGCTCACAATAGACCAGATATAGTTTAAACAACTTTAATTGACATAGCAATTCCCAACAACAATAATATCAATATCAAGCAGGCTGAGAAAATAACCAAATATAGAGATTTGGAATTTCAAATAAAGACTCAGTGGAACATGAACAACACACGAACTGTACCAATTGTTATGTCAACAACAGGACTAGTCCCAAAACATCTATTAGACAATTTAAAATACCTCGGTCTGGACGAACATCTGTACAAACAAATGCAAAAAGCAGTCTTGTTAGGGACAGCCCGGACGGTCAGAAAATTCATGGGAAACTGCCGCCACGACTCCAACCACGGGCCTGAAAACCTGGCAAGGGCTCCCACAGAGCTAAACCCTTTTGATATCTAGGATATCTGGGGTTTAGTGAATTTTCCCCTAAAGGCACTCATAGAGTGCCTTAGAGGGAGTGTGATGCCATACATTGTATGGTCAAGTCGGGATAATAATAAAAAACCCGTGTGGTGGCCGGGTTAGAATAGCACCACGGTATCCACCGCCTGTCGTATGAGGCGACTAAAGGGGCAGCTGTCCGCTGACCTACTACCTAGCTTTCCTTCCTTTTCCACAACCCGCACGGGATGGTCTGGTTTAAATCATTTCATCTGGGAAGTGACAACCCCACGGGTCCGAGTTACCTGGGTCACCAGGGTCAATTGGTGACAACACCCATGAAAATGGAGCTAAGAAATAGATGCCTCGGAAAAGAGCCGCTGCCTGGGGATCGCCAGGGCATGTCTGGAGCCGGCGCTGGACATGACAGCATGCGGGACGTCGGTGGCAGGGTGCTGAGGAGGCGGGCCCCTGCCGTCCAAAGAGCTACAGCCCAAGAACCAGAAGAACCACAAGAACACTCACCAACACAGTCACAACAACAACGTGACCATCACCAACGGAGTCAAACGAGAACGAGAACTCCACCAGCAGAAAGTGTTGCGCAGGATCAACAGACAGCGCTCACTCAAGCGGGACTGAAAAGACAGCGCATGAAATGGACTGGCGCCATGAATGAATTTATAATGCGCACGTTTTACAGAATCACGAACCTTGGCCAGGACAAGACTGGATATCGCCAAATACTCTATCAAGAGTTCTGTCGTGAGTACCCAGAGCTTCAAGTTACTGAACAGAGAGTCGCAGATCAATATCGTGTCATCTTGAGAAATGGCCTTATTCCGCCTGAACAACTGGACACAATAAAGAGCGAAGTGGAGCGCGAACTATTTGGTCGAAATACAATCGATCCAGAGCCGGAAACACCTTTGGCACAAAGAGCGGACGAGACTCAAGAACTACAGCAAGAACAGCCAACCAACGCTGACCTGCTTGAGAAGATCCAAGCAGGAATGGAAGGAGCTCTTAGAGAGTATAATGGAACAGATCCACTGACTAGACCAGCTTTTCCCAAACTAAGATCATCTAAGAAACTGGGTATCGTCTTGCAGCCTATGAACAAATTTATCTTGCCAACCTATGTTTTAGGTGCTAATACGTTAGAGTCGCTACACACAATCATCTACTGTGCTGCAACTGCCATCTGCAGAATAATTGGGGTCGCAGTAAGACCAAAGCAAGACCCTCCCCAATTTAGACAAATCCCTCGAATACCACCTTGGCAAAGAAGACTTGAAGAGAAAATCAATTCTCTTCGGAAAGACGTTGGAAGACTGATCGAGTACCAACGAGGAGTCAGGAACAACAGAATAGAAAGGCTTGTCAAGACTATCATGGACAATAACCGAATACACTCCCAGTGGGATGGAGAAAACATCACATCTCAGCAGTGTCTGGACAGTCTACGACAAAAGCTCTCCGTCTACACAAGTCTATTGAGAAGGTACAAAACCAGTAACCAACGGAAACTAGACAACACACTCTTCCGACAATCAGAAAAAGGGTTTTATAGAAAACTTAACAACAAGAATAATAATGAAGCCCCTAGTTACCCCAGTAAAACAGACATCGAGGAATTCTGGAAAACACATCTTTCCACAACAATCTCCTATAACTCCGGAGCCAGCTGGATTAATGAGGAGGAGGCTGCATCTCAGAACTGTGAGGCCATGCAACACCAACCATTTACAACGGAAGATACATCCAACATAATGAAGAACCTCCATAACTGGAAAGCACCAGGACCAGATGGTTTACAAAATTACTGGATAAAGAAACTGTACGCAACCCACGAAACACTAACAGCCCTTATAAATGACGTAATTGCCCACCCACACAAGATGCCTAGTTTCCTAACGCATGGTGCTACATACCTCTTACCAAAGGACGACCTAGGTGCACAGGACCCAGCAAAGTACCGACCAATCACTTGCCTTCCAACCTTATACAATCTCATAACATCATGCATTAATCATCGCATTTTCAAACATTGTGAACTGAACAACATAATTACTCAACAACAAAAGGGATGCGCGAAAAATTCGATAATTGATTCCGTGGTCTGCAATCAAGCCCACGCCAAACGACGTAATCTCTACATGGCATATGTGGACTACAAAAAGGCCTTTGATTCAGTTCCACATGATTGGCTCATTAAGGTGCTGAAACTCTATAAAGTGAATAATTGTATTATTAACTTTTTAGAACATGCCATGGCCACCTGGCAAATCAAAATCTCACTGAATGAAGCCAACTGTTCGATACAAACAGATCCTATTCCAATCAGAAGGGGTATATTCCAGGGAGACTCTCTTAGCCCGCTGTGGTTCTGCCTTGCCATGAACCCTCTCTCGAACAAACTGAACTCGACTAATTTTGGGTTCAGTCTCAAACACAACAACCTACAAGCATTGAAGATAAACCATTTGTTATACATGGACGACTTAAAGTTGATGGCAGCTACAAAACAACAGCTGCATGACATGCTTAAAATAGTAGAAGGGTTCTCTAGTGACATCCATATGAAATTTGGCCTAGACAAATGCCGAATTATTAATATAGTTAAAGGCAAAATACAGCAGGGGCACTTCGAAATGGGAGATGGCACCTCAATTGAATCTATGGGGGAAGGTCATACTTATAAATACCTTGGAATAAAGCAGGCTCAACGTATTGATCACATGACTATGAAAAAGGACCTAACAGCAGAGTTTTATAGAAGGGTAAGACGACTGTTGAAAACCAAACTAAACAGTAAAAATCTGTTTCAAGCTATTAACACCTATGCGTGTTCAGTGCTCAGTTACTCTTTCGGTATAGTTAATTGGTGCAAGACTGACATTGAACAATTACAACGAAAAGTTCGAGTTTTACTAACAAAAGCTCAAAATCACCAACCAAAGAGCTCTGTCGAACGTACAACTTTGCCATGGTATGAAGGAGGAAGAGGATTGACAGATCTAAGTAAGCTATTAGATCAACAAATTTCTATTTTGCGTAGTCATTTCCAGAAACTCGCAGAATTTTCTGATCTACATAGAGTCATGTGCCAGGTTGATGACTCAACACCACTGCGACTGACACAACAACATGTCCAAGTACACCACCAGACCACAGATCAGAAACTGCTGAAATGGAAAGAGAAGCCCCTTCATGGAAGACATATAAATGACGTCAACCAAGATTATGTCGACAGTGCAGCGTCGAACTACTGGTTGATCTCTGGTCATATGTTCCCTGAAACGGAAGGCTTTATATTGGCAATCCAAGATCAAGTAATTCCAACTAAGAACTACCTAAAGTACATCGTTAAAGACCCTTCTATTGACAATGACAGATGCAGGTACGGTTGCCAAACATCTGAATCTATCCAGCATATCACAGGAGGTTGTCAAGCGTTCGCTGCAACTGAATACAAAGAACGACACGATGCCGTGGCAAAAATACTTCACCAGGAACTAGCACTGAAACATGAATTATCACAGTCGGTAAGATTACCATACTATAAATATAAACCAGAATCTGTTTTAGAAAATAACAACTATAAGCTGTACTGGGACCGCACGATACTGACCGATCGGCCTGTTGCTCACAATAGACCAGATATAGTTTTGGTAGATAAAGTCTCTGGGAAAACAACTTTAATTGACATAGCAATTCCTAACAACAATAATATAAATATAAAGCAGGCTGAGAAAATAACCAAATATAAAGATTTGGAATTTCAAATAAAGACTCAGTGGAACATGAACAACACACGAACTGTACCAATTGTTATGTCAAGGACAGGACTAGTCCCAAAACATCTCTTAAGCAATTTAAAATACCTCGGTCTGGACGAACACCTTTACAAACAAATGCAAAAAGCCGTCCTGTTAGGAACAGCCCGGACGGTCAGAAAATTTATGGGAAACTGCAGCCACGACGCCAACCACGGGCCTGATAACCTGGCAAGGGCTCCCACAGAGCTAAACCCTTTTGATATGTAGTATATCTGGGGTTTAGTGAATTTTCCCCTAAAGGCACACTATGTGTGCCTTAGAGGGAGTGTGATGCCATACATTGTATGGTCAAGTCGGGATAATAATAATATAGTTAAAGGCAAAATACAGCAGGGGCACTTCGAAATGGGAGATGGCACCTCAATTGAATCTATGGGGGAAGGTCATACTTATAAATACCTTGGAATAAAGCAGGCTCAACGTATTGATCACATGACTATGAAAAAGGACCTAACAGCAGAGTTTTATAGAAGGGTAAGACGACTGTTGAAAACCAAACTAAACAGTAAAAATCTGTTTCAGGCTATTAACACCTATGCGTGTTCAGTGCTCAGTTACTCTTTCGGTATAGTTAATTGGTGCAAGACTGACATTGAACAATTACAACGAAAAGTTCGAGTTTTACTAACAAAAGCTCAAAATCACCATCCAAAGAGCTCTGTCGAACGTACAACTTTGCCACGGTATGAAGGAGGAAGAGGATTGACAGATCTAAGTAAGCTATTAGATCAACAAATTTCTATTTTGCGTAGTCATTTCCAGAAACTCGCAGAATTTTCTGATCTACATAGAGTCATGTGCCAGGTTGATGACTCAACACCACTGCGACTGACACAACAACATGTCCGAGTACACCACCAGACCACAGATCAGAAACTGCTGAAATGGAAAGAGAAGCCCCTTCATGGAAGACATATAAATGACGACAACCAAGATTATGTTGACAGTGCAGCGTCGAACTACTGGTTGATCTCTGGTCATATGTTCCCTGAAACGGAAAGCTTTATATTGGCAATCCAAGATCAAGTAATTCCAACTAAGAACTACCTAAAGTACATCATTAAAGACCCTTCTATTAACAATGACAGATGCAGGTACGGTTGCCAAACATCTGAATCTATCCAGCATATCACAGGAGGTTGTCAAGCGTTCGCTGCAACTGAATACAAAGAACGACACGATGCCGTGGCAAAAATACTTCACCAGGAACTAGCACTGAAACATGAATTATCACAGTCGGTAAGATTACCATACTATAAATATAAACCAGAATCTGTTTTAGAAAATAACAACTATAAGCTGTACTGGGACCGCACGATACTGACCGATCGGCCTGTTGCTCACAATAGACCAGATATAGTTTTGGTAGATAAAGTCTCTCGGAAAACAACTTTAATTGACATAGCAATTCCTAACAACAATAATATAAATATAAAGCAGGCTGAGAAAATAACCAAATATAGAGATTTGGAATTTCAAATAAAGACTCAGTGGAACATGAACAACACACGAACTGTACCAATTGTTATGTCAACGACAGGACTAGTCCCAAAACATCTCTTAAACAATTGAAAATACCTCGGTCTGGACGAACACCTTTACAAACAAATGCAAAAAGCCGTCCTGTTAGGAACAGCCCGGGCGGTCAGAAAATTTATGGGGAACTGCAGCCACGACGCCAACCACGGGCCTGATAACCTGGCAAGGGCTCCCACAGAGCTAAACCCTTTTGATATGTAGTATATCTGGGGTTTAGTGAATTTTCCCCTAAAGGCACACGTAGAGGGAGTGTGATGCCATACATTGTATGGTCAAGTCGGGATAATAATCAATTTTTGCAGTTTTTGAGAGTCACTTGCTAGTAATGCCGTGTCTTATTCGTATGGTATATTGTTGACTTAGATTCCATTTATCTTCACTCCACAGTCGACCCCTTCCAGTGCTCTTTTCAGAGTACACATTAAAAAGTAACGCAGGCAAAATACAGTTCTGTCTTAGTCCTCTTTGAATGCTTAAGGAGTTAGAAACTTTGTCGTCTATTTGACGTTTTCCTCTTGGTTCCAATATAAATTACTTATAATACATCTTTCTGCTGCAGCCACTCCCACTTCCTCTAAAAGCATCATTAACTTGTTGTCTTTGACTTTATCGAAGCCTAGTCGATAAACCAGGTATATACGTCGGTGTTTATGTTGTGTGCTCCTTGTAGTAGTACTTGTATACTGAAGAGAGCGTCTTTAGTCCCAAGATCTTTCCTAAACCCAAACTGACTATCGCTAATTGAAAATTTTGTGCATAGACTATAGTATATAAGTCTATATTCGTTGCATTTTTTGCCAATATTACTTGTTGGTATTTGATTGACTGTTTAATCAGTCAAAATTGTGGTAATCCGCCCGTCGTGTAAATAGCGTTAAATCAGTCTAGTATAGGTTCGAGGTTTTGCTCTAGTAACTCGATGAGCTTGATATGCTCTTTATCTGGTCTGGTCATGCCTTGTAGTGTCCACAATAGCTTTTCTTTAGTAAAGTCTGATAACATTTCAGTTGTTACATGCATGACACTCTCTTTGTGGTCGTTCAGGTACGGTTCCTTAATATAATTTTGCCAAGATTTCATTTCATTAATCTCCCAAATTGGTGTTCCATCGATATCTATTTATGTTGTTTTATAATCTTTGTTTGCAATTTCCGCTGATTCTTTAATCTTTTTGAGAATGTTCAATGTGAATTTGGTCACGATTCCTGTTTATTTCTTTATATTTTATTTTATTTCCTTTTTTGAACTGTCTTATCTCTTCCATAATTTTTACTATTTCTATTGATATCGATGTGTAATTTTTCGTAGGGTCTGCTAAGATTATTTACGGTAACTGAAATTATGGTGTTCTCTATGTTGTAACCTCAGTATTCTACCGTTTGTTGGGAATTTAAAGAAATTCCTGCGAAAGTTTTGTTAATATCCTCCTCTACTTTATATTTTATTTTTTGTTTTTAACTTTCCCATATCTACTGTTTTGTTAATAACCTTTTTTTCATTTTCTTTAGACAAAAAGTTGTATTCAGGCTGATTCCGATTATGGTCAGAGGAAACAGTTGCACCAGGGTGTGCCTGTACTAATGCTATTGAGTGGCGTAACCTTTTATTACTTGTGATGTAATCTTATTAGGTTCCTTATCATCTGATTTACTGTGTCTCTTTTTGCTCTCAATGTGTACAGCCTTCTTATTAATGATTTCAATGTAAGAGACACTTGGAGTGAGGAAGCGAAAGAATTCTGTGGCAATCTTTATTCTGCAGAAGGTTTACTTAATAGTAAAGAGGTGATATTTTCCAACGTTCTATGTGACACTGTTAACAATCGATGAAAAAATCATGTGATCGAAGTGTAAATATGAAATAGATTAGCCACCTTTCTTATCGACACAGAAATAAAATTATCACGGAGTCGATTGTCTTAATTATCGTGATTTTTACATTATTAATGATCTTTTATCCCACAGTAATAGTCGAAGCTATTTTATTCCAACCGTTCCCTAATTAGCTTCTGCAGAATACTCCTATTATTGGTGCAAACAATATATGGTTATGAATGTTGCCGGGAACATTATCTTAAAATGAAAACGCAGCTTCTCTTATCCGAAGGGTATAAGATGTCCGACTAATTGACATATTTATTACCATAAATAGATAGATAGATGATTGGCGTTGTTCGTCTTGTCTCTCTCTAACTCATTCGAATTTTACATAATTCAAAAAAAATGAACAACGATGTGTTAACATGGCGTCGTAACTTAGCTAGCTACATGAACCACACAAACTATGATAATATGTAAATATATAATCTTGAATTCGTTTTCTTGGTTGAGATCATGTCAGATGCCGTCACAACCTAGAGATCGTTATTGACCAACAACAACATGGCGGCATAGCACTTAAGTATGGGAGCTAGCGAGACTCGTTGATTAAATTTGTTTAAAAAGGGGCATGAGCGCCATGTTATGTGGGCAGGCCTCCTAGATGTTATGTTGTTATTAGTCGCCTCCGATCTCTATGTTGTGACGATGTGACGTCATTCTACATACTGTCAGCTGTGAAAGTGAGATTGGACATGCTTGTGTACTCAGGTGAGAAAAATTAGCCTTTTGATGTAGATTCAGTTTTGTATATTTAATAACAAAGCAGCTAAACGTGAGCCACCATATTGTAGAGGGTATAGCCACCACAATCCGACTATTGTTGAGCCGCCGTAATACAAAACGGCACCATTATTTAAAACAGCTAGCCGGAATGATATATGGCCAAATACACAATTAGACTGTGGTATATACATTTGATTTATTTTCTGATTCTCGTGAAAGAACATTTTGTCTATGCCATTCCGGTCCTATCAGGCCTCTAATTTCTTTTTTCAATGTCTCCTAAACGCCTTTCAGTATATAATTTATGTCACAATTTTTGCATTAATTATTATAATTCATAATTAATTATATGCATTAGTTACCTACCAAACACTTAAATAAATTTTCACTGAACAAAAATTAACATCCATATTTTAGGAATCTCCTCAATATATTCGGTAGACAATATAAGCGAAGATCTTTCAAATCGCCAAATCATGTCTAGATTTTATAAACTAACGTTAACTTTTCAAATCCACTTAGTGAAGTTTTGAAATAATTTGAAAACACCGTTATTTTCGTAGACAATACCTAAACTAGTTATGAAATATAAAAGTTATTAAGATTAATGTTATTTTTAACTAAATATCTTAATTCGTACTTACCTGTTAGAATTGCAGTACCATACCGATGTTGGGCTTGAAACATTAACGCAAACTAAAAACGAGATGAAGAAGATGAAGCGCATTATATAGACTATAGTTAAGCGGCTGTTGTTGTAACGTCACAAGTTTTTTTTTAACTAATAATAATAATTTATATAGATTTTTCATCAAGATGTGTCAATATCAATATATTAAGCATAGCTTAAATTTATTTTATGATATAATTGATAAATGTTCAAATAATAAGAGTGTATTATTGTGGATAAAAGCTTATCTGTTCATAGTGCCAAAAGATAAAATTACAGTTTCAACATGATATATGTTGTTCAAAACTAAGAAAGCAATATTTTGACCTACAAGTATTTCATGGCTTATTGTTGATATTTTCAGATTTCGAGTACCTATTACTTAACTGATAACGTTATATGAAAATTTATGGAAGGTTATTGAAAATTGAATCACAATAAGTAATAATAGTTAGAAAATAATTTAAATTTAAGTAGTAGTAAAGTATACATATTTAATTTCTTTATTTTAATTACACTGATATAATTTTTGACGTCACTGAGAACGAATATGGGATTGAAATTAACGCCGGAACCCCTTGAAGCTGGTAACCACCCCTATATTAGACCCTTATTATATAACTTGTGACATATCGAATCAAAGTTAATAAAACCAAGTTGAGTATTTTTTAAGGCCCCAGTGAAAACTTGAGAGGCAAATATTTTTTTTGTCAAACCAGAGGGGTGGTTCTACTCTTACGCAAACTAACCCCGTTTGCAATTCTTGTCATTTCTAAGCGAATTGAGTTAAATATATCTCTAAGGGATAATCGGTGTCGCCAGTTATCAATTTTCTATTAGATTTGACGCTGGAACACTTGGAGTAGTATCCAGCCCTATAACTACACCTCTATAATCATTATTATATTACTTGGGAAGTTTTGAATCAAGGGTAGTAAAATAAATATGTTAAGTGTTTTTTAGCCCCCTAGTGACAATTTGAGAATCCAACTTTTTTTTGTCACACCAGAAGTGTAGTACTATATTTGCCCAAACTACCCCTATTTTGTAACCATCATCTTTTTCAAGCAAATTCAGTGAGGAAATTGACGTTAGTGCATTCATAGGGCAAACACCATCTCTTTAGCACAATTTGTTACTCTATTTTTTTGAAAATAGTGATATTTACAAAATAGGGATAGCTCGCCCAACGGTAGAACCTCCCTTGTGGTGCGACAGAAAAAAGCTGGGCTCTCAGCTTGTCACTAAGGAGCTAAAGAACACAAAACTTATTTATTTAACTACCCTCTTGGTGAGGCTTTCAAAAATGTTGAAGTCTCCATTTGTCACTAGGGAGCTAAAACGTTTAACATATTTATTTCATTAACTTTGGTACATCATTTCACAAGTTATATAATAAGCTGAAGCTGGTAGACAATGTAACTCGCTCCTTGAATTTCCTTGGACTTCCATCGTCTTGAAATAGTTCATCTCACAACAAGCTTCGTATCTGCTATCATCATCAAGTGAATGATGGGAAATTATATTATTATAGATTATCCGTGGTATTTATATCCTTAACCGGTAATGCGTCGGGGGTCATGGTCATTGGGGATTATCTGGTTCAATCAGCGTCGTCATACCTGGTGGTTGGTTGTCGGTGATACGTAGCGGCAGTGGTCAAAGATGTTTTTAATCTGGACTTTGGGCTGGCTAGTTACATTCTCGTTCGAGATTAGAAATGCTGTCTCCATAAATTTTCGTTTAGACCTGTGATCTTTGTTGCGAATTCACCTGGCCTGGTCCCAGCTGATGTTATGGTGTTCGGTAAATGCGTGATTAGCTATGGTATGGGCTATACGTGTTAACTCAAGACTGCCACATTCACAAGGTATGATGTAGATACAGTTATTTTGTATTGCAGGCCTCAAACTTTTCATCATACTCCTCAAAGTGTTGCTACTCTTGAAGATCATTTTTATTCCATATCTGTGTGAAATTCCTATAAGTTTCTCCGACAAGTTGATATTGTGGTTTCCTCGTTCTAGCTAGGTGGTTTGTTTAGTTTTTAAAATGCCTTGTTAAAGATGATTTCCGGATATCCATTCGCCAAAAGGTCTCCTCTAAGTTTCACGTGTTCTTCTCTGAGGACTTCTGGTATGCTGCTGATACTTTTTGCTCTATTAGTTTGCCACCCTAACACCAAACCTTCATTTTAAACACTCAACCCCGTTTCAACAACTGTAAGTTGTCATCATCAAGAAGTAAATCAAACTGTTTACTCCTTAGGGTGCAAAACTGTGTTTTTTCGTTCGATGAAATTGTAAAAAAATATGTAACCTTAGAGATTACTTAAAAACAACAAACAATTGGTTAAATTGGTATATTTTTAGGTAATTTTAAAAATGAATTTCCATCAAGTGAAGACTGAAATAATCATCAATTGTCATTTATCTTATCAGTAAAGTAATACTCGACTTCCTAAAAGATAGATCATCATGTAGAAACAACTACTACGTTAAAATAAGTCTTTAAAAAATAAACTTGTCTTTACAACAACAGAACCATAAAAATCTTATATAATGCGGTTCCTCTTTTTTATCTTGTTTTTAATTTATATCCATTGTTCAACCCCAACATCTGTATGGTTTTGTAATCCTAACAAGTGAGTACGTATTTAGATATGTAATTAAAAACGTAGTAAAAAATTCGTAACACTTTTGTTTGATATACTAGTTTAGATCTTGCAATAAACATTATTTTCTATATAAAATTTATGATATAAATCGCTACTTTGTGATATTCAGTCATTATTAAGAATGGAATCTATCTACCTTGTAATTATATCATGTTTATTACTTTATTAGTCAACCTGTAGCGTCTCTGTAGGAATGACCTGAAAAAACTTCAAAAATCATAATGAACATTTACGTTCATTTAGATAAAACAAGAGTAATTTAACCATGGCTAATCATTGTTTAGAGACAGATCAAACATGTCGTATACTAGAATAAAGAAGAACAAAATCCATCATGAAAAGAGCACTTACAAATTTATTAAAGAGTATAAGTAATAAAAATATGTATTTTGTTGTTTTCATCTTACAAGGTGTAACCTATGGACTTTATCAGCTGCTCTCTCTAGACCCGAAGTCTTGAATTGCTCCCACCCGCTTGGATATTTCTGGTACTAAATATTTATCGCATATAGAGTACGCCGTATAATTTGTTCAACGTAGAAAGTCACAAAACATATTTACCCCTAAAAACCAAAATATGCTCACCAACAATTTGAACAGTAACTCCAACCTGTTTAACTGTTTAAATGATTTATTTAAGGTGACCAGATAGTTTCTCAAGAACAATGCAGATCCTTTTTGGAATGAGTTCTGATAAAGCAAATCTTACAGCTGTCATTGACCAATTTGTCCCTTTCGACTAGACTCTTATAGAATTAAAATTATTACTGAGTTTTGGAAAGAGAACCCATTTCCACTTTAAAGCAGAAAGCTTGCAAACTGGTTTCTGAATTAGAAAACTGTGCATAATAAGATATTAGATTGTCTAACACGTATTCAATTGATAATGCAGTTTAAGAAAAATTCAATGCCCTATCAAAGATCCATAAACTTACCCTTTCTCTACGACCTATAATTTCTTCGATGGACTCTCCGGTTTCTCGTATTGCTCGGTTTTTATTAAAAACGAAAATCACTACTATATAGAAGATTCTGGCCTTTTTACCAATAACTCTGTGAAATTTGATTAACAGTTTAGATCTTCATTGGGATTCCATCTCATCTCACATCTCTTTAAATTCGTTGAATTTGTATTTGATTCCTCATGCGTTTTCTTATAATAGGTTTTACCATAAACAGATTTTTGGCTGACCACTGTTCGAAACTGTCTTCAATAATTGCACAGTTCATAATGGATGATCTTGTTCATCACTGACAGTTCAACTGACGTTTTTCTATGCGAATCTTAAGAAAATATGTCGACGATATAATCTGCAGTTAACCCTGAGGCCAGCACTAAATTGTTACAGGTCTTCACTATTGAGGGGGAAGTTGAACACTCGACACGAGAGTTATAAGGATTGTTGACAATCGATTGAAAATTGATTGGTGTGCAAAACCCACTACGTTCAGGTAGATTGATCAATTTAATGGTAGGAAGAGAAGAAATCTCCTATCCTCTTTTACCTTATCTTGAACAATTCATATCCTTCTAAAGTCTTAAACAAATTTATTCAAAACACACATATGGCTATGGTTGATGGATTACCACCCAGAATATGTACTTCTACTCCTCCCAATGATACAAGTTGTAACAATCCCAATGTCAATTATGTCTCTATTCCGTACATTTAAGACACTACCCCCAGAATTCTGAAGTTTTCAATACCGAGCATAATATGTTCTTCGCCTACAAGTCTATTAAAACAATTAGATGCCTTTACAGTAACGTGAGAGATAGGATTTCCACTCTTCTGAGAACTAATGTAGTCTACAAAATTGATTGTAAGGATGGCCAATATCCTTACATTGGGCAAACCTCTAGAAACCTCAAACATTGGATAACAGCTTCCAAGAGTGACATTGGCCTTAAAAAATGCACATCGCCTCAGGCTTAACAACAAACATATTCCGGACTTTAACAACTACACCGTACTAACATCAGAAAGCAATGTCTTCAAACAGACCTGCTAGCTATTCTCCTGCTCCTTAATATACCAGCTCTCTCTCTAAACTCACTTTCTATATCCTGTTTACAATTCAACTGCTCCTTCTTGTTCTTACTCTCTCTATTAAATATGAATGTGTCCTGTTCCTTTCTTTTTTTTTCTTTGTTGGCGGGAAATGCTCCGATTGTGCGCTACAAAAAAAAAGTAAAAGTATTGTGATACAGTCGTAAGTCTGCACTTTATAATAGAAAAATTAAAAAATTCTTAATTTATATTTTTTTATGAAGTCATAAATGACTTCATGAAATGATTTTTTCTTCATCATGGCATTAAAAGACTTGCCTCGTTATAGCAAAAAATTCTCTTGACTGGCCGAAAATTTTGATTTCGTTGACATAAAAACTTCCGGATCTTTTTATTTCTGCGATAGACTCTTTACACGGTAGCCTTCTAATTCTTCTTATTTATGATTAATTTACCTTTAAATAGAAAGTCTTCAGTTAGCAACCTCAAGAAAATTTATTTGTTGTAGAGGCAATTTGCGAGAAACAGGGTCTGTGGCCGTTCCCGGAGAAGATTTGAAACAGATTGTCAGATATTTAAGATATCCTGATACTGAGTTTTATAAATACACCTTATCTTGCATAGTGGTAAGTATCTGCCTTTTTCTTGCAAGTCATTTAAGGAAGTAAAAATAACAAATTCCGACTGCATTAAAGTAATCAGTTAAAAAGGGAATTGATAAAATATTTAAGACCAACTTAACTACAAAACAAATAAAACATTTTTAAAAAATATATAACCGACTTCTACCTATAACTAAAAAGCTAAAAATAATTATAACAAAATACAACTCTAGCAAATAAACAACACATTTATTGTTGTTAGGTACCTACCCAGGAAGTAAAAAATGTAAACATTAAAAGGTGCTCATTCTGTACAAATTAATTACCTACCAATCTATTATATTTTTGAAGAAGGTGCCAAGCAAATCTAAAATCCTTCATTGCGTACTCATCTAATAATTCATCAAACTTGATTGTTGCTTGACACCGACTTCAACATTACACAATGATACTTTCTCATTTAAATTGATATGTAAATCTTTAAGAACAAAATGTACTAGTAGGCGTTTACTTAATAAGCCCAAAATATATTTATGCCTTATGGACTACGCCATGTAACTATTTTTCAATTTTTTTTTGACAACCCTGTATAACTATAGATAATTCCACTCCACTCCATAGTATATAACTCCTTGTGTGCTAGCCAATAAATTAGTTCATTTTTACATTTTATATTATCGTCCTGTGTAACATTAATTCTTCTCCACACTTTGTGCAACTTCTTATGGGCTATAAAAGAAATATTTTTTAAATCACACTGTATAAATATAATTCAACTGCAGCATATATTTCAACCATCCTGTATATGATTTGCTTATGTCCACATCATAGTTTTTAACAGTTTTTTAATCACCCTATATAATTTTAATTTCACATTTTTTTCCAACATTTTTATACCACCAAACGTCCAGTCCAGCCTATATTCCAACCATCCTGTATATACGGCTTGCCTTCAATCTTCATATAAATGCAACTCCTTCTATCAATTTACTATGTGATTTTGTTTGCTATAACTAAACACCCTGTCTATAAACGTACCAAATAGCAGTTCAAAGTTTGACATGTGTTGTCACTGAATTTTCTATTAGGCCCGGAGAATGTGACAACCAAAAGCACCGTCTTCGCAAAATGGAAAAATTTGCATTTAAATAGGTATTTGCCTGGTATACAAACAAAACGAGCTTGGTACTCATTGATTTAAGAAGCCGAAAATATTATGCTTTACTACCTATATGCTTGAGATGTACATAGAAAATTTTCAAATTCGCAATTAAAACTTCCAGTGCCTAAAATTACCGCACTATTACGTTGGAAGTAAAATATTTATGAGGAAATGTCCGTTATGTCATTTCGATGAAATTTTTGATAAGAATTTTGGAATTTTCGGCGATTTTCTGCAAAACTGCAAGTTGCACGTCGGAGAAAAGTATATGAGATCACCTAAGGATCTTCCTTAATAGCACAAGTTCCCTGTTTTCTCCCAATTCGATTTTGACCATCTCGTTGATTCTTTTTTTGTGTGTGTAGTGATTATTAGTTTAGCGTGTGGTTTGTTTGCTGATCATATCTAGTAAAACATTATTCGAGTTATAAGTGAATTATTCGTATTTGGACGTTAGATTAGACGTTGAGAAATATAAAGGAAGAAGTGTTTAGTTAGCCGGACAGTTTTTTTTTTTTTTGTTATATTTGAATTACCTCAGACGCATTTTATTATGAACCTCTTCTAACTTGAAGTTGGCTGAATGCGTCCGCAATGAACAATAAAGAGAAGAAGAAAAAGAAGATGAGTTGAGTAAATATTTATTATCGTCATTCCTTTAATTATGTTACCTGAATCAATACGAAAAGAATTATATAGATTTATATATCTATGCTACGATTCTTGGCTATATATCCTAGTATGCTTGAATTTCCAAGACTAATATATTGATTCGACTGTTTTGCTGATATTTGAAAAACATTACACTCCGTTTGAGTCGGTTAAAAATACATTATTTCAAACAATTAGTTGTGAATGTTACAAAAGTAACAAACAACTATTCGACTAAATCAAATATACCTAACACTATATAAGCTACATTTTCTCCAAGTGTATAGACAAGGAAGCATCTTCAAGAAAATATCTGAAATAGTGCGATATATAATTATAATTTCTCAATGGAAATGAACCCTGAGCAACTACATATGATGGGAGCTTTGGTACACAATACCATATGTTAAGAAGTTCTTAAATGACCACACATTTTTGTGATTTTCAAGGTTTAGTAGTTTCAGAATTAATTTTTAACATATTTTCCTTAGTATTTTTATTATTTTTCAATTTAAACATTTTAACATTTATAAATAAATTCATTAGTATTGTTCATATTGAACCCATTTGTTTGATACATATAATAATGCGATTGAAGAAATATAAAATATTCTTTTTCAAATTTAGTGGCCCTTATATTTGATGATGCGATAACTTAACATTTGTGTTCTAACATACTTCACAAAATCAGAGTTTGTTTATTTAAGCTATGTATTTCTGACTGGGTCACCAATCTGTACATCACGTAGCTTATCTAGACTCTCAGTTGAGAGCCTACCCGTTTTACTAAATGCTGCCATTCAACGAGTGGCCTGAGTGATATTCACCCATTCAATCAGTTAGCTAAGCAAATGCAACAATAACATTTAGTTACATGCTCAGCTCAGACACTTAAATTTCGTTTAGTCCGGGATGGCAACATTTTAATTATTAAAATAGTGACTCGTCTTATAAATAACCCATTCATGGTGGGGTTCAAGCTATTTTGGTAAACAACTTTGTTACATGGTAATACTGCTGTTAATATCAAATACCAAAGGAAATCTGGAGTGAATTATAAAAAGACCACACAGCGTCAAATTTATTGCAATTATAAGCTTAGTATCCCGTATGGCAAATATTTTTATACGCTTTAAAATAAAGTGGATATCCATTTTGATTAAAATTTGATAAACTCACAAATTTCAAATGGAAAGCGGATATTTACTAAGGGATGTTGTCCAAGAAAATAAATATATTCGGTTTTTCAAATTGTAATAAGATTAAACGATTGTGACTATTTCAAAATATTGTTTCAGACTTAATGTTTTAAAACGGGATGTTGTTATAGTAAATTTATGACCAAATTCAAATAAATAGAAATGGATCTCGAATCTTTATAAAGTTGTGTTTTCTTTAAAAAATAATATTCAGCTAAGGTAATTCAAAATATTTAAACAATTAACTAAATCTTAGTAATGTGATATGTTACTGATGTATTCTTTAAAAAAATTGAATTTTTACAATACATACATCCCATTTTAAAAACATAAACTGGTGAGAAATATACCACTTAGCAATTTTTGTAGATATCTGTGTAAAAAATAGAAGTCTCAGTATTTATGTTAACATAATATATAGCCAAATAACGTCATTGACTGCTCTCATTAGTAGATGTAAAATACAATAGACGTTTTATTGTAATTGTAAAATTTGGATTATTACGGGAATTTAGTAATTATTGTTAAATTTTATTTGTTGTTTTTTAGATTTTAGACAAAACGGATGATAAATCAAGTGGGTCGGTTGCTATTACACAGGGAGGCCTCAATACCAACTTTGTTGAAATAAAACTAACTTCGAACATGTCGCAAGGGATGGAGTATGAAATTGAGATCTATTGGAATAGTTAAGTTCTGTTATGTTAAAAATACAAAATTAAATAAAGAAAACTTTCCTCTGAAAAATATAGTTTTTATTTGATTTAATGTGCTGTATAACAAATAAGTATTAATTCTAGTTAGATTAAGATTTTAAATATATTTTTTGGACTTCTGTTTAACTTATCTGTCTGCTAGAAGGTATAATTCTAGTAAATTTGACCATTTAATATGATATTTAGCAAAAAATTAATGGTTTAACCGGAGATGGATAAAAGACCCTGTAAACTTCTGTCTGATAGACAGACTGCAAAAACAACTGACGCTGTCATTTTTGCAGCAAAGTAATTGATAATTCGAAAATATTTTTGACAATTGTATTATACAGCACAGTGTACAAGTGAGTATTCACGAAATTTCCAAAAATACAATTATAAATCACTGTTTAAAAGAGTTGAGTTAGAATTTGACAGTTAGTGGTGTTGTTATTCGTTGAAAGGTAAGTTTAATTAGAAACCACAAAAATGAGAAACTCAACAATACTGGAGTTAAAAAGCAGAATGATACTAAGACAGCACAAAAAAATTTTTAAACAATATATAACCCACATCCACCTACAACTAAAAATCTGAAAATAATTATTACAAAAAACCCTAGCAAATAAATAACACATTCAATGATGATAGGTAAAAAATGTAAACATTAAAAGGTGATCATTCTGTACAAATTAATTACCTACCAATCTAGTATGTTTTTGAAGTCGGTGTGAAGCAAATCTAAAATCCTGCATTGCTTATTTATCTACTGCTTCATTAAGCTTAGTTGTTGCTTGGCACCAACTTCAAAAATATACTAGATTGTTAGGTATATTATTTGTACAGAATGAGCACTTTTAATGTTTATATTTTTCACTTTCTGGGTAGGTACCTAACAACATAAAATGTGTTATTTATTTGCCAGAGTTATATTTTGTTATAATTATTTTCAGATTTTTAGTTATAGGTGGAAATCGGTTATATATATTTTTTTATGTTTTAGTTTCAACTTTTTAGTTTTCATTATTTATTTTTTAGGTATGTATAACCTTAATACAGGACCAGGTAACATCGAAAGCCCCAACAATACACAATGATACATTTGCATTTAATTTAACAGTTAAATGTTTACGAACAAAATGTACTAGTACCCGTTGACTTAATAAGCCCAAAATATACCACCAAACGTCCACTCCACCCTAAATTCCAACCATCTTGTTTATACGACTGCCTATGGACCATTCTACTCAATAAATGCAACTCCTTCTACACTTGACTTTGTGATTTTGTTTGCAATAACTAAACACCCTGTGTATAAACGCACCAAATAGCAGTTTAGAGTTTGTCATGACATGTGTTGTCACTAATTTTCTATTAGGCCGTGGGAATGTGACACCAGAAGCACCGTCTTTGCAAAATGGAAAAATTTTCATTTAAGTAGTTATTTGCCTGGTATACAAACAAAACAAGCTTGGTACTCGTTGATTTGGTTAGCCTAAAATACTATGCTTTACTACCTATATGCTTGAGATGAACATAAAAACTTTTCAAATTTTCAAATAAAACTTCTAGTGCCTAGAATTCCCTCAGTATTACGTAGGAATTAAAATATTTATGAGGAAATGTCCGTTACGTCACCTGGATGAAATTTTTCATAAGAATATTGGAATTTTCGACGATTTTCGCTAAACTGAAAGTTGCACGTTGCAGAAAAGTATATGAGAACACTTAGGGATCTTCCTTAATAAAGTAAACGTAAAGAAACAATACACATCCATCAGGAGTTTTCGAAAAATCGACCAATATGTTCGGAATATTGATCGATTTCCATACACGCATGTGTTCATTCACAAACTTCATCACTTTACCAATTGAATTCTTTTCCCAAATTTGAAGTTTCACCAATCCGGATATATACTCTATTAAACAAGAGCATATTCATTCAAAACGGTTCACCACAGGAGAAGAAATCAGGTAACATACATACAAAAAAAACGCGACGAATTGATAACCTCCTCTTTTTTGGAAGACGGTTTAATGGAAATGAAATTGTCGTGAAGAAGCAGGAATTGTAAAAGCCTCTCCTGTAAAACAAAAAATGTAGAGACTTTTTTGACAACTCACGAAATTTACCAGTGACGTAAATGGAGGAGATGTTGTGGGAAGCTTTCTGTTGACGTCACTGATAATTTTAAACAGATATTTATGCACATTTAAGTTAATTAATGTCCAAATTTTTGTAGACAACAACAATGTGAAATGGCTCAGAAAACCATAGTATTGTTGTAAACTCCGTGTGTTCAATTAATTAATTTTAAAAACTAATATTCACTGCCACTTTCTAGAAACTTATATTTACACATAAAACTTCAAATATTTCCAACAGCTGTATCTAATTGAAATATCTTCGATACACATTCCATAGAGAATATTCAAAAAAATGTATGAATTAGATGTTGCGGTTTTAGTTCAATGCTGGTTCAATGCAAGTACATAATTGACGAAGGACCTTTAGCGGAACAATCAATAAACACGTGCCGTCACATAAACGAATCACCAAATAAAAGTTATCACTAACCTTTTATGTCGAAGCTCTGGTGTTTTCTTGGGTCTTCTTTCTTCAGGGGCTAGCCCCGTAACAGCAGGAACAGTTTCTTAGAGCTTCGTCTGGACAACACGTTACACAAAAAAATAGCGACGTAATGTTCATTGATTGAGGAAACAAAAATGCGGGTTTAACAACAAATGATGCGCTTTTGTAAACACAAAAGAAACAAAATGAAAGCGGTTTAGCGGTCGTTACGAACGCCGCTAAGAACTCGCGAAATCGTAACGCAAAAAACAACAATAAGCGTCGTCTCTTCAGACGGGATCAAAGCGACTGAAAAGTTCGGAGAACAATACACGAACCTCCCAAGCGTACTAACAGCTAGGGAACCGAAACACGAATGTCAATACTGTCTATATTTTACACGCAAAAAACACTTACAATTAGCATTAGCGCGACGGAATGTTGTAGAAAAAGTGCAGAAGTTTAATTATCAATGAAGTAATTCAATCAAATTGAACACAATACACTAAACATATTGCGGGAACGCACCATTCCGCCAGCCTTGAATTACTTATTTCAAAAATAAGGGTCCACTGGCAGTGGACAAAGCTTTACAAGTGGTCGCTTCAAAGTACTACTTGCAGTTCTAACTGTAGCAACGCGTACAACACCATCACCTCCAGGATGTACGTCAATAATGCGCCGTAATGGCCAATTCAAAGGAGGGGAAGTGTCTTGCTTCAAAATAACAAGAGTACCTGGCTTAACAACCTCTGAGGGATCAGTCCATTTGCTCCGTTGATGAAGAGTATGTAAATATTCTTGCGACCAACGTTTCCAGAATGCCTGATGCAAACGAATGATTAGATGGGACAGATAAGAAATCAGATTCAGGAGGTGCTGTTAAAGCTTCCATTGTAAGAAACATACCAGGACTCAAGGCGGTAAGATCCGATGGATCGTTGCTACAAGGGGTTATAGGTCGCGAGTTTAAAACTGCTTCGACCTGTGCAAATACAGTAGAAAGTTCTTCGTAGGTTAGGATTTGATCTCCAATGACACGTCTTAAGTGAGCTATGACACAACGAATTACTTTCTTTGCGGATAGAATCCAAAATCGTTGCTGCAAAAGAAATTAAACGGTTTGGATTCCTGCGTGAAGATTGGTGACATGACAATCTTCGACAATTAGATTAGTCAAACGACTTTTACTTGGTAGCAGTGCGGAAAATTTAGTGTCAAACGGCAATGGAGCATTAGCCAATCTACTACCAACTCTAAGAGTTCCCTGTTCATCAAGAAACGGCGAAAGTTTACGAAGCGATTTGGGCAAAAGTTTTCGTTCTCGAAGAAGGGAAATCTCTTTAGAAAAATATTGATCTTGAACATAGCGAACAATGCGAAGCTGAGCCTGATATAACTCAGCAGCCAAAAATGATCCAGAGCCCCTACGGTCTGGATTGCGGGCGTTATCAACAAAGCGACAAATATGAGCTATAATGCGGGTAATGCGATTAATAGAACAATGTTCTTCTAACAAAGTACCAAATAAATTTGGTGAAGCGGTAACTTGAAGCGCAACTAGCAGCAGAGCAAGCATGTGGCAAAAAAGCGGTAATCAACAATTGTGGGCCTTTCCACCAAAGTGTATTACCTAATAACTCTGATGGCAAAGTGCCGCGGGAACCCAAGTCAGCGGGGTTAAAACAAGATTGAATGTAAAACCAATGCGAAGGAGGAAATTTTTCCTGAATGTAAGCAACTCGATTACTGACAAATGTCTTCCAACGGTGCGGGGAAGAACTAAGCCATGAAAGGACTACCGTAAGAACTGAGGCACACAGTTCCAATCTGGGAAGTGCCAAAGTTTTCAAAGGGGCAACTTTCGATTTAGACAACACAAAAAAACTTTGACGAAATCCAGATGCGGTTTCGAACACAAAATAAACAACAGCGGCATAACCTTTCTCAGAAACATCACCAAATGCGTGATGTTCACAACTAGAAAAGTTTTCTATAGCAAGCAGGCGAGGCAAAACTTAATTGTGCAAGGTCAACAAAATAGCGATAATGTCTTGCTGCAACTTGGGACCGATAAACAAAAAATCATTCAAAGATAACCGATGAGGTATCTTAGCGGATGCATTAAACACTACACGAAGTTTGGTTGTGCTACTATCAGGTTTCAAAACACAATGATGCGGTATGTAGTAACAATCAGAAGAAGTAGATGGATCGGGAACCAACTCCATATGATCCAGCTCCAAATACTCTTTGAGAAAATCACAATATTGTTTGTAGAGATCTGGTTCCTGTAGAAGACGTCTTTCTAAAGAGTAGAAACGTTGTACGGCGAGATTATACATTCCATCAAAAGCAGGAAGTGTATTTCGAAAAGGAAAAGGCACAACGAATCTACCTGATTCCAATCTCCTGCATCCCTCGGAAAATATTTTTTCGCAGATATCATCAGGGGACTGAACCAGTGCGGTAGGAACATCTTCAATTGTCCAGAACCTTTGGAGTGAATCATCTAATGATACTACATCTTCAATTTGACAAAAAAGCGAAGTTGGGTTTATGGCCGACTGAGAGTGAGAGTTAACAGAACTCGAAGACACTCTACCCATAAGGATGTAACCAAACACAGTGTTAATAGCATCAGGAACACCTTCCTTTCCCAGAAGGCGTCCATCCAACAAAATTTGAGAGAATATATCGGCACCTAACAAAAGGTCAATAGCGCCTGGGCTATTGAAACCAGGATCAGCAAGTTTCAAATTGGTTAGATATGCCATATTAGCCATGTTAATGGCCGCAACAGGCATATCATTGCAAATGCGGGGTAAAACAATAGTATCAACAACAAAATTGTACTCACGCTTTACTATAAAGCGAAGAGAAAGGGTAAGAGAGCCCTCAGCAGAGGTACTCTGCATAGAACCTAGCCCGTTGAGTTGTATCGAAGCGGGCATAGGTCGGAAGCCAAGGCGTTTCACAGCCTTGCTCGCAATTAATGATGTCATGCTACCAGAATCTAGCAGACATCGCAAAGTTTGATAAGAACCGTGCTTATCTAATACCTCAACTAAAGCGGTAGATAACAACACATTTGAATTGTATTACAAAAGTGAACTATGACAAGAAGTCTGCGGTAGAGAATTTTCGGGACTTTCAACAGTATTAATGGTACTGGATCCACCAGATGTGGAAACCAGGTTTGCGGAGGGAGCACTAGATTCAGACCGAATGCCTGAATCATCACGATTCACAAAATGAAGCAATGTGTGATGGCGTTGTTTGCAGTTGCGGCAAGTGGATAAAGATTTACAGCGATTCAACCGATGAGAATCGCTCAAGCAATTAAAACAAAGTCTAAAATCTTTAACAAACTTAAACCGCGCGGATACTGATTTGTTCAAGAATTCAGAACATTTGTAAATCGCATGATCGGATTTACAAACTAAACAATTTCTATGCTTAGTGACAAACAAAGATGTAGTGAAACGAGAAGAATGTTGCTTTGAATTCAATGGTAACTTTTTGTCAACACTTCGCTTTGCCTTGCGGGATAATTCAACATGTTCAAAGGCATCGCAATGCTTCGACAAAAAATCAACAACTTCCGAGAAGATCGGAAAGTCATCTTGAGCGGTCACGGTACCATGGTAAAGTTCAAACTTAGCGGCTAAATTCTTTGGAACTCGTTTCAACATCATCTGAACGATACAAAAATCCCACTGATTTACTGGTAAACCCAAATTCTTCAGTGCTTCCAAATTATCACTGAAGTCATCCAATAACTTCCGAACCTCTGAAGGGCTATCTGAAGTTAGTTGGGGGAATTGTTCTAAAGCTGACCAATGAGACTCCGCGATTAAACGAGTTCGCTTGAATTTTTTCAAAAGTGTTTCATAAGCACTCACGTAATTGTTTTGTGTTAGTTTAAAATTCTTAATAGCCCCAAAAGCAGGCCCTTTTAAAGCTAACTGCAAATATTTGAACTTCTGCATAGCACTGAGTTTTTCATTATTGTGAATTAATGAATCAAACAAATCAATAAAAGTACCAAATTCCAATATGTCTCCACTATAGGAAGGCAAAACAATTCGCGGCAAAGCAACACTTTCCTGTTCCCGAGCTATATTTTGTGGCGTAGAATTCTGAACAGATTTCAGTTTAGCAAAAATAGACCTAATTGAATAAAACAATTTTTCAAATTTATTGCGAATGTCATCCTCAAAGTCAAAATCATCATCTGAAATTAATCCAACAATGGAATTGTGATGTTTAAAAAATTCGGAATGGATTGTGTTCCCGTTTTCCTGATCCCCAACATCGTGCAGACCTTCTGAAATAAATTCAATTTGAATGTAGTTCCATCGGGACGCCAAACCTGCTGAATAGCTGTTCTACTAGTACCGTGGTTGCCTCTGCATTGTGTATCGCATATGCCTCTGGCCATTTGCTGAAGTAATCCATTGCGACCAGAATGTAGTAGTTCCCCCTCTCAGACTCGGGAAACGAATGGCGAAATCGATCGCAATTCTCTCAAATGGGACGCCCACATTGTACTGCCCTTGGTCCGGGTCTTCGAGCCCTTACTGGCTGCACTGGTGTCACATTTCCGGCAATAAGTTCTGACGTCTTCGAAGTAATTTACCCAGTAGTGTCGCTGTCGAAGTTTGTCTAGTGTTTTGTTCATGCCCATATGGCCCCGGTAATCATGTACTTCGGTCAGGGTGGCTGATACCTTTTTCTTAGGAGCTACCAGTTGGGACTTGGTTTCTCGGCCATAAGTGCTTTCCCAAACTCGCTTGAGTATTACATTCTCTACTCTTAGAGAGTCCCATTCGTCCCATAACGATTTCAGCACGCCCGAGTATCTAGCTACCTCGTCCCATCGTGGCCTGGGTGCCCCTCTGGTTTTGAGTGACAAGATTGTTTCGATATCTGGATCAGCCATTTGGTCCTGGATGCACTGTTCCGTTGTCCAGTCTTCATTGGCCTGCACTCGGATCTCTCTGGTGGAGATACCCTCTCGCTGTTCCGTCTCCAGACAATGTCCGCATTCTGCCCTACAGGCTCTACTGGATAGGCCATCGGTATTATTGTGCAAACGGCCGGCACGGTGTTTCACCTTGAAACTGCATTGCTGTAATTTCTTCATCCATCTGGCCAGTTATCCTTCCGGTGTTTTCATGTCCAGCAGCCATTCGAGGGCGGCATGATCTGTTCGGATTAAGAAATGAGGACCATAGAGGTATTTGTGGAAACGGTCTACAGCCCTTATTATTGCAAGAAGTTCTTTTCTGTTGACGCAATAATTCCTTTTCGGTTTCGAGAATCCACATCTGTAGTACTCGATCACCCTCTCTTCACTATCTTGCACCTGGGATAGGACGGCCCCCAAACCTGTGTTGCTGGCGTCGGCATCTAAAATGAACTTGCCGGACTGGGTAGGAAAGGCTAGGATTGGGCTGGAACATAGTGCTGCCTTCTGTCGCCTGAATGATGTTTCGCAATCCTGATTCCAACGGAAGGTCTCTTTCTCACTGGTCTGACGATGTAGAGGTGCGGCAATGGTGGGAAATCCCTCAAGAAATCGCCTGTAGTAGGAACAAAGGCCAAGACGCTTCGGAGTTGATGCTTGTCCCTTGGGACTGGCCAATTACGGATGGCTTCTATCTTGTCTTCGTTGGTGCAGATTCCTCGCTCGGCAACGACGTGGCCCGAAACCACTACTTCTTTTTGGAACAAGGAAAACTTCTTCGGGTTGAGTTATTATTTCTGAAGAGTACTTCGCCCAGGTTCTTTCGATTGTCGTCGAATGCCTGACCCATGACCAGAATGTCGTCGAGTTATACTAAGCAAGTCCACCATTTTAACCCGCTCAGGACATACTCCATTAGTCTCTCGAATGTTATGGGAGCATTACAAAACCCAAAAGGCATGACCGTGAACTGAAACAGCCCTTTACTAGTGGAGAACGCTGTCTTTTCTCTGTCGTTTTCGTGTAAACCAACCTGCCAAAATCCACTCTTTAGGTCTAGTGTGGCGAACCAACGGGAGCCTGGTAGTATGGTCAGTGTCATCAAGTCGGGGTAGTGGATATCTGTCTTCCCTCGTGACGTCATTCAGTGCTATCTTTATTTTCTTCTTCCACTTTATTTTGGATGGCACTGATTTTATTTTGTACTTCACTGTGTACTGTTTGTTTGATGGAACTGATTTGATCTTGAACTGTGTCTTGAATTGAACTGATTTCAAATTTTACCTGGCTTTGGATGGAATCAAGGTTATCTACTTTTGTTTCAAGAGTATCCACGGTCTTAATATCATTATTTAGCTCTTTTATGTCTGACTCAACTATTTGCATTCTTTCATTAACTGTTTCATTAACTTGCGATACTATTTGCATTAATTGCTCAAATTGTAGTTGCCTTTTTTCTTCAGTTTGGCCTTGTTTTTCTGCAAATTTCGAGAATAATCCTTCCATTAAATTTTGTTGTTTTTCTTCCATGGCAGTGACAAGATTTTCTAATTCTGTTTTTAGTTTTTCATCTAAAGATTTCACTAACCTTTGTGGAATTTCTTCCTGATGTTATTTCTCTTTTTTGTCACGTTTTTCCAGAATCTGGGCTATTTTTTCGCCTAGTCCCTCCATATCTTGCTTGACTAATTTTTTGGTAGTTTCGTCCTTTTTTTTCCATGCTAAGGGTTTCCATAAATCAAATTACGATTTTAACTGCATATAATCCTGCATTTCTGATCACCAAATTTGTTGTATACTCCGTGGGTTCAATTATAAGTTAAAAACTAATTTTCACTCTCACTTTCTAGAGTCTTTTATTTACATCAAATATACACAACAGCTGATTCGAATATCACAAATGTTATACAAAATAGGCTCTACGCCGCACTAACTAACTCCTGCGATGATGGGCTAGTCCTTTTAAAATCAGCATCGAATTCTCCAGTACAATTTATTATCAATTCTACAGTTGCCGATCTATTTCGAGATTAATTTATTATCAACACAGCTATCGATGTCGTATTGAAATGAAAACAGGGCAGGCTTAGTTAAATTTCGCAACAATATTTACAACCGAAATTTCCACAATTTCAATTTGTTTATTAAGACTTGACTCCGGTTCTTAATCCTAACAAAAGATTATAAATTAAAATTAAAGTTTTAAGGGTAGTTTCTCTCTAAAAATATATTTTTGACCTAAAAATACCCTAGTGTTTTACCATTACATTAGCTATGAACTTCATAATTTGCGAAAGCAATAAATTGGAAAAAAAAACGTTTACTTTCTAAAGGTTGCCATACTATCCCTCTGGTGAATTAGGATGTTTTATAAGTTTGCTATAAACCAACGCTATAATTTCTGATATAGGGAAAATTATGGATCAACTTTAAGAATAGATTGAAATCTGTAAACATTTTTAGAATTTATTGAATAAATTAAAATCTTTCTTTTTAAGCGGAACTCAATTGCACAGAGAAATCGGTCAGTCACGTCAGTATTCAACATGGCAGACAGAGATTAACTCGTAAAGAAGGATATTGCATCATTTCCTTTCCTTCTAACATACTAAACATTTCAACACTATTTTCGTAACAAAAACGCTATAGAAAAGTCTTCTAAAAGAGGAAAACTAACCATCCGCAGAGGACTAGTTAAATAAGTGGATGGAATTAAAGAATAGTAAATTTAAAAATATGAAAAAATACATTGTGTAGTTCGATTAAACCACGATGTACGTGAAACTTTATTTTTACATGTCTACATCAAATTTCCATAACAAAATGGATTTACATTTATTTATCGAAAACAACTGCTTGTTATAATAAATGAAAATAATATTAGAACATGGAATATTCGATGGCAATACAATATATAAACCTTGATATATCTCATCCGAACATCCAATATTTGATATCAATAAGGGCTTTCAAAAAAAACTTTTAATACAAATATTTTTCTGGCATCAAATATTATACCCATTCTGTGGCCATACAGAAAATGCTTATATCCTATATATTCGAATACAATTGAAACAGTTTGATAATTTTTAATTAGAATATTATTCGGGCATGCAATATTTAATGTCAATTCGGTCTAATGAGCATCCATTCAATGTCCAAACAACATTATGTCATATGTCACTGAAAACCAATATTATTCCGATAATTTGTAAATACTCGGAACACACCGAACATTTAAGTTTTCGTCATTCGATATTGGCCATCTCTAACGATCATATGAGTCTTGGCTGCTCTGATGAGCGCCTTTGCCACCTTTCGCTGTAGGCCTTTCTGATGTCGGCTGTAATGCGCACATGCATGAGCACGAACTGTCTCTTTCAGCATTAAGGGACCCCGCCATATCCTTATGGGAAATGGTTTTTAGTCAAATTAGTTGAATCTATAGTGTGATGTTGCTTATGATGTGTAGATCAAAAGTTCTCATGGGGACGACATTGTAAATTGCATCGATCTTAATATATGAGAGCCAAAATTGTTGTTGTCTAACTTACTCTTGATAACAAATGAAGTCCAACCGAACATTCGGCTTCGGCTACCTTCGGCCAAAAAAGCATCTTTGGCCTCAACTTTGGTTTCTTCCAAAAATCCGCCGAAGGTACTGATAGAAACCCCGAAATCGGCCGAATTTAAACGAATGAGCAGAAGTTTTGTGCCGAGGACAGTGGTATCGATATCGTAAAACTCCATAAGTTATTAGAGTAGGTCACGTAGAACTATTTAAAAAGTATTTGACTGTTTTTTTTTATAATAGGAACATCATATAACACAGTAAAAGTGTTTTTAACAAATGTTTATTTCTTAATTAAGTAGCGTTTAAAGTTCCAAATTTTTAAATTCTACTAATTTCTCAGTACGAGTCATAGGCTCCAATTTTTTTATTTTCTTCTACCGAAAGATCAAACATAAACTTTTAAACTTGATTTATGTATATTGAAAGAATTGATAAATTGCTATATTCCTTTTAGATTGTTAAAAAAAATGAGTGTCGTAAAACAGTAGCATTGTGAACATCATATAAAATGAAATGCTTACGAAAAGAAAACACACTTGCCAGAAAACCACCAAAGTTATGAATTTTCATCAGTTAATTATTTATTAAAAATGAAGTCACGGTGGATGCTTTTAATTTTTCTTAAAAATAGCTCACTAATTAACCACCAAACTTACATTTGATACTAAAAATAAAAATTTGTTAATCACACTTTATATATGTGTATATGTTATAAACTGTGCATTCTACAAAAAAAAATTCAGTCAAACACTTTTTTGCAACAGAAACAATTTCCCTAGAAGATATAAAAATTGCATCGCTTACACAGTTATAGTTAGTCGTCATGTTAAATTCTGTTGTCTTATTTCAATTTAACAAAGAAAATATACGTGCAGAATCTCCCAATGAAAACCAGCCTCCCGAATATTTCCCAAAATACTCATTATGTTGAAAATTGCAAAACCACGTCAAAAGTTTTATAATGCGTAAACTCTACCCCAATAGTGAAAGGATACATATATCAATGAAAATGAGTTGAAGTTTGGTAACAATTATGTAGAATAATTGAACATAAACTAGTTGGATCACCGATAAGTCATAAAACCCATTTTAGGGCCGATAAGATTGGTTCGTCATTCGGGACGTTAGAGCTTGCACCTTCTGAAGATAGCCTGCAGTGCACAAAGGTCGTGGTAAGACTAAACGAAGAGAGGGCAATAGAGAGCGTAACAGGCTATTTCACTCGGTTGGGAGCTGCTTTCAATGAAATAGGATCAACATGTTGTTCATTGGCTGCTTCCACCCACCAAGTGAAATAGCCTTTTACTGTATCTATTTTTTTCTCTAGCATTCATACGAGTTTTTGCATTGCAGGCTATCTCCAGAAGGAAAATGCTCTAGGTTTGGGACCATTTACTCTTATTTTTGGCTTGGTTCACTTGATAAATGAAATAAGTAACGTAACGCCGATACATCACTCATATATTTAAGGGCAGGAGTCATAAAAGTTCGGTATTCTGTAACTCCAGTTATTAGTACCGTATATGGACAGATTGTAGCATTTGTGTTAATCTTTGGATATTATAGTTACTGTCTGTTGCTAGCATGGTGAATATTTTCTAAAAATGCAGTTTTTTTCCAAATTTTTCACATAAAAGGATTTAGTTGAATTATTTTGTCAGACTGTTCACAAATTTCGCAGTAATGTATTGTCACTCTGTTACCTATGTCATTTATCAATGGCAAATGAACCAAATCAAAAAAATAATCTATCGCCCCGAAAAGCGAACCTGTCTGATGGGCCCTAAAATGAGTTTTATGCATTAAGTATTGGAGATGCAACTAGATTATATATTATTATTTTACATACAATTGGTTGTAAGCGATCGAATAAAATTTATTAATAAAGAGTTAAACTAAATCTAATACCAAACGATTGCTAACAACTGACAACAAACTTCACCAAACAACACTGACTCCCAAGATAATTACATTAATACAATAACTATACTATACATACAGTCTCTCAGAAAGACTAAAAAGATTAGGAAACAGACATATCATTAAAACATCTTTTAAAATAAGAAACAAACTAAAATCAATTATATCACAAAAAACACAAGCAACACAACTCAAAATACAAAAAATTGCATTTATAAAATCCCTTGCGATTCGGATAAAAAAATACAAAAATTACAGTAAAAAAACGACAGTTTGAAAAATCCAAAATTTGCGAACATGCTTGGGACCTTGATCTTAAAATATAATTTCAGAAAACAGTTATATTACACAAAGAAGAACACAACACGAAACGAAAACTGCTTTAATTTTAATTTTGTTAAATTAAAACGATTGCATCGCTACTACCTTCGTAGAATTCAGTCGTTCCTGGATGCCGTTGATTAAGGAAGAAATTGGTAATGGTCATGTTATTGTGAACAAACCCAATATCGGGATACTTCATAATGTTTTTCCTAGGGTTTCCCTTATGATTTTAATGGGATCACTGAATCAACAAAATTCTTTGATGGCATTTTTGGCGAATTTACTATCTTATAACATAGTCGCATCTAGGAGCGCCACATAAAATTTTGAAGTTCACCCCTTTCAATTTTTTCTATGTAATTTGGAAGGAATTTTATAATTATAAGAGCTTTAAAAGTTTCTGTGCTACCATGTATATTAACAAATTAATTTCTCTTAGTTATGTCAGAAGGCAAATAGTAGATATTGTCAAACATTTTAATTTTACATTTTAGAATTCTTCCTTTTTTCATAGTTTCTTTGCCACTGTCAACGGGTTCTGACCTAGACCCCGAAATTTACAGAAATTTCGTGACTTGTGTTATTTCCCCAAAAGTTCTTAAACAAAGAAATATATTCTTATTTATGGAATCTAGCAAACAATGCCATTTTTTTACCATTGAAAAAGAATTGTTACAAATGAACTTACTTAGAAAGCGCATGTGAATACTTTTGTGAATACTTTCAAATATTAGTGAATCGAATTTATCGTTAGGATTAGTTTAAAAAATCCTGAAGAATTGCGGCCGGCAGGGATTGTTGCTGCTGGAACATCTGTACATGATAAAATGTTAAAAGCAAAGGGTGTGTATTAGATTCTATTAAAAAGTTCCAGTGCATCTAAAGAAATTATGTAAACTATTTTCGTTCGAATTAAAGTTGTAATTATTCTCTAGAACGAGAATGACATTTCTAACTGTAAGGTTAAAATTTTTAGAAAACTAAGAAATTTAAAAAAAGGTTTTATTTACAAGTTACTATGTTTCGCTGTGTTCGAACGATCAGTTTTATATAGTGAATTCGAAAGATATAACCTTAAATATCTTCTTGTTTTTTGTTTTTAATACTTCCAGAAGAATCCACCATGGCACAATCATTTATATTTTGGTGAATGCGCGGGTCCGAGATCGTTGCTACTTGGCATTTCAAAAACAAGACAGAAAGGATTCATAATTTTTGGGATTTCGCACATTTTACAAAATTATACGCATTTTTCCAATATTTTATTACAGGCAAAATAATCAAAATCCTTAAAAAACCTATCTATTGTTGATTTAATTTTTGTGTTGTTTTTTATTGTAAGAGATTTGTCATTCTAACTTGTACATTTTTTGAGGGTATTGCTCCACCTTTCGGACTAACACTGACTCATCCACCAATCAAATGCAGAATATAGAATTGAGAATTTACGAATAATATATGTGGATGATCTTATTTCCCTCTAACAATATGAACGCATTTCTTTATTTTCTTGGGTTGATTTCAGTTAAACTTATATGTGATATATATTTTCTTAAAAAAGTTACCTCCCTGTTTCGTATAAAGAGTTATTCAAAAGTAAGGTAAAATATTTCAGAGGGCGCTTCTTGGGTTCATTCATATGAACATATGCTTTTAGTGTCTTAACTTGAGTTGTTAAGTTTTCAAAACATGATCGTATATTAATAATATTTATGAAACCACTTTATATAATTTAATGAGATTTAGTGCGCTATATACATTAAGGGACATTTTCTGATTCTAATATATTTTTATTTTATAAATCTATAAATCGTATTATCGATAAACTTTAGTCACAACCGCTTATAACTTGGTATAGATTTTAATTTTTTTCGACATCGTGTTCTATGCCCTCTATTAAATAACAAATGAAAATATTTTCTCAAGACCTCACACTGTCGATTGTAAAATAAACTTGCATTTATAGTAGTGTTATTATAGACACATGTAGTTTCTCATATACAGTAAAAGCTAGATGATTCGAATTTCAAGTGATAAATGATAAAAACGTCGAATACAACTACTACAATTTTGTCTTAGAAAAGAACATATTTTAAAGGTTCTACAATATTTATTGTTATACAATATATTTCATCCGTCAGTTAACAGAACCAAGAAGAAAAAGATAAGGTGGTTCCTCCTATATAATCAAGGCGTACCACAGCTGGCTAAGCTCGAGAGCTGCTAAGCATATTGGAGGTTGAAAGCGCTGATACAGAAAATGAAGAGATAAAGGAGATACTGCAAAGCCTATTAAGGGTTGAAAAGAATCAACTGAGATTCAGGTGTTATAATATAAAAGACTTAGCAAAACCATTTACTGAATAAAAAGCCAGCACAACTTTTGAATTACAATAAATTGTAAATAAAGCTCTCTGGACATTGGCAAAGTGAATATATGTGTAATATGTAGTGTAATTAAGATAATTTTAATAATAATTAAACTGTAAATACTCACAATTAGTTATAAAATGTAATTGAAAAATGTTGTTTATACATCTTGTAAAGAGTATGCATATTTTGTGATATAGATCCATAGGAATCATTGTAAATTGTCAGAAAAACATAAAAATTCATGCTAGACATCTAAAACAATATTAATTAATAAAAACACATGCAATTACAACAGTACAAAATAAATTTGGAAGCAAAGCAATAAAATGTCAATAATTTTCAAAGTAATTAACAAAAATAGAGACAATAAGGAAAAGATTGTTATAACTTAAATTCCAAGCAATAAAGAATTTGCGCTAAAGTTGTTTAAATCATAATGAAAGTTGAATGACCTTGAAAAAGTATGACAAATTGTAAACAAACAAAGCATTTAAACGAAATTTTACAAGAATTGAAAAGTTCTTAAAATAAAATAAGCTATCAGAAAAATGTCATTTAATAAGGAAAAAAGAAAATTTTTGTTTCTTATGGAGAAACAAATGGGCTAAGTAAATTGAATGAACGTAATATAACGCACCAAAACAAATGAAAACACATCCATTTTGGGTGACGGGCCAGACAATACGCTCCTAACAGGCATTTGTTTTTAAATTATTATATAAGCTCACGTGTGAGAGGCAGCGTTCTCTTTCGTTCCTGATTTTTGAAGAAAAGAAGTCAAAGAGCGTGTTTATGTTTTTCTTTGCAATAACCTCAATAGTGTTAGTAGAGTAAGTAGTAAAAAGTGTGGTTAGATAAATTAAATTGTCAGAACGTTTCCAATAGCTCTAGATTGGCAGTGTATAAAGGTTCATAAGTACGTTACAATAAATGTGAAGTGTATATCTGACCGACAGAAAAGGACAATTAGGTTAGAATTTTAAATAAAAATTTGAAAACATCAACAAAGATGGTAATTGTTGAATTATTGTAAACAAGCATGAAATGGTAAATAATAAATAAATTTAATTTGTATAAATAATAAATAAAACAAGATGGTGAACATGGAATAATGGTAAACAAATCTGGAATGGGAACCAATAATAAGAATTTGTTTATAAAATAAAAGTTCGAATGGACAATGCACAAATTTAGAACAAATGGACTGTAATCACGACAAGGAATAAAAGGTTAGTGAAACAATAGTTGTTTAAAAATGTTGTAAATAAAGTGACAATTGATTTATGTTTATGTTAGTTAAGTATATTAGGAATAACAAATTTTTACTTTAATATAATAATATAACAAGAGAAATTTCTCATAAATATTCGTAGTTAGGAATGATTTCGTTTGTTGATCATAGATTTATTGTTTTAATGTTTTAATAATTTTATCTTGGTATTTAATAAAGAATGTTATTGAAAGTTGAGATTGAAAGTTGTATTAATTTGAATGCTTAGAGTTTCATTTAAATTCTTTTCAAGAAAAATAAAAAGTTCAATTTAGTAAAATTTAAAGAAAGGAGGTTTTAAATAAATACAATGATGTAATAGTGTTGAATAAGTGTAATAAAAAGAGAAGTAGAGAATTTATAAGGAAGATAAAAATGTAAGTATCAATTTTAAATTTAGAACCTGTTGAACCACCTTGAGGTAAGAGTATAAATGCAATGAAATAGAAAACCCTGAGAAAATTAAAGTATACGTATGCAATTAAAAATAAAACTCTGAGAAATTAAATTTATCAAATAAAGTTTGAATAATAAAGTTTATAAAAATATTATTATGCAAAATATATAATTAGACCAAAATAAATTGGCTAGTCAAAGTAGTTCAAAGATAAAAAAAAGATTTGTTCAATAAAATTCAATAAAAATAAATATAAAAAAATAATAATCCAAAATAATATATATATATATATATATATATATATATATATATATATATATATATATATGAACTAAGCTAGGTTCCGGGTGAGAACCGCGTCTAAATTTATTGAATACTCGACGTTTCGACCGTATATATATATATATATATATATATATATATATATATATAACAAGTTATTGTATTCAACAGTAGACGAGGTTGGTCAAACTAGTAAGTGATATTTTTGGCAATATCGAAAAACTTAAGTAAAATCGAAAACTGCATCCAATTAAGCCATTGCATCACTAAAACTTTATAATAAATACAAAAACCGACTAAAAAAAAGTAACTTAACTAAAAGGCACGGAATAATTTTTTACTGCAACAATTAACTACTTTTTCTGATGTAGGTGCCAAGCTAGAGTGAGTATAATTTTGGAAATACATTCATAAGTTATTAGTGGCCGCCCAGTGGTCGAAATTCGACCCTATTCTATGAAATTGCAAATATTATATTTTTATAAGAAACAGAGTTGTGGAGGAAATCGGAGACGTGGATATAATGACCAAAATTGTTCACTCATATTGAAAAATCCATTGAAAAAAAAAAGAAAATGAAAATGTTATCAAATATCGGTATTCGAAATATTTTTGACAAATTAATGACCCCCCAAATTTTTGACTGGTACCGCTCCTGGCAAAATATTCGATATAATAATTGGAATATTATTCTTTGCAACTTAAAAGTTGTCGTCATTTGCGGTTTAAATCAAGTTCAGGAGTATTAAAGAAAATAGAATAAGCAAATAATTAAATTCACATTATAAACAGAATATTTAATATGAAAGTTACTGCAACGCGTCGGAAAAATCAATACTGATCTACTACATTGACTATTTTACAACTAAACAATAACAACGCTTGCATGCCACTTCCAGAAGTACATGCTCTAAAAGCATCTAACTATCGGTCCCTCTAGATATAATTACTGAATGTTTTGAGTTTTGATGGTCTGGCAGCGGCGGCATTATAAGTTGTTTGGCGTTGACAGTTTAGACGTAAAAAATGTTTTTTTATTATATTTTATTTCATGAATGAACCAATATTATAAATTAATATTAGCATTCTGCAATGAAGGTCGTCAGTAGCTACTAAACAAAACAAAAATTAAGAAAATTGGTTGAGAGACAGGAGAAAATGATACTATTTTACCACTAAACAATAACAACGCTTGCATGCCACTTCCAGAAGTACATGCTCTAAAAGCATCTAACTATCGGTCCCTCTAGATATAATTACTGAATGTTTTGAGTTTTGATGGTCTGGCAGCGGCGGCATTATAAGTTGTTTGGCGTTGACAGTTTAGACGTAAAAAATGTTTTTTTATTATATTTTATTTCATGAATGAACCAATATTATAAATTAATATTAGCATTCTGCAATGAAGGTCGTCAGTAGCTACTAAACAAAACAAAAATTAAGAAAATTGGTTGAGAGACAGGAGAAAATGATACTATTTTACCACTAAACAATAACAACGCTTGCATGCCACTTCCAGAAGTACATGCTCTAAAAGCATCTAACTATCGGTCCCTCTAGATATAATTACTGAATGTTTTGAGTTTTGATGGTCTGGCAGCGGCGGCACTATAAGTTGTTTGGCGTTGACAGTTTAGACGTAAAAAATGATTTTTTATTATATTTTATTTCATGAATGAACCAATATTATAAATAAATATTAGCATTCTGCAATGAAGGTCGTCAGTAGCTACTAAACAAAACAAAAATTAAGAAAATCGGTTGAGAGACAGGAGAAAATGATACCTATTCGTTTTGTCATTGCCTATTTATATATAGATACTTCGCAACTTAGCTGTTCGAATTGGCACCGACTTGAGAAAAAGTATTTAATTGTTACAGTAAAAAATTATTTCATGCTTTATAGTTAAGTTACATTTTTTGGAGTTGTTTTTTGGTTTTTTTAAATGTATTTATTTATACCTGGCAGCTACATCAACTTTGAAAAGTGCAGATACAGGTCTGTATTTATGCTGAATTTTGGACTAGAATTAGACATATAAAAACAAATTTAATTTATTTATAATTATATGTAAGTTCGATAAATTTAGCAAGCTACCCTCATATTATTGAATTAATATCCTCAACTTACTAGTAGATATGCTGCAGATGACGACATCTTTGTAGTTCAAAAGTTAGTGGTCTATAGCAATACGTGGTATAAGGAACCGAAACTGGTTTAGCAATCTTTCATGCACCAAAGATATCCAACATATTTAATTCTACATTAGTGTTTATTAGTAGAGCTTAATAGACTTAAAAATACATATACCACTGATTTATATATGTTTTGAATTGTTTATATATTTTCATATTCAAATACCAGAGTGACTATTATTTATGTTTGCACAAACTTAATTTTTGTTCTTAGTTATTTCAGAATTCTAAGGAAAATGGCAGGGTATACCATTTTTGGATAACCAATCTCTTACATTCTGCTAAAGATTGCTTGTGGTCAAGTGTGTAACGCAAAATTTGTTGCTATTATCCAAATAAAATTTCTTGCTAACTAACTATTGTAATGATAATTTTTCAACAGCGACGCTACGAAGATATCTATCTAAAGTGGACGCACGTACTATTTAAAGAAATTTAATTTTCTTAGTTAGTGTTTATAATTTAGAATGCATCGATTGCAATAAGCATACACATTCCGAATCACCTAAGGATAGATAGATATTATTCACACTTTTACTTTTATTAGTTATTTAGTTTAAAATATTAGGCTGTAGACTATTGCATATATGAGAATAGGTAGACAGGATAAGCTTTTATCTGAAGTAAAACTTAAACACAACAGTACAAATAGTTTTACCATTGCGTTATTAATATATTTTGGACTTATGCATACTTATTCCTCACATTTATTAAGCAAACATTTAGTTTTTATAACATTTTTATAATAGGAGGCAGAATTTTTGGGTGTTCTAGTTCTGTTTGGACTGCTAAAATCCACATTATAAAGCCCATATTTAATCCTGAAAAAATAACAATTACAAATTATAAAGTATTTTATATTAACTCCTTACGTAAATCCACCACCCCATTCAAAATTATCCAACAGACTCCAAACAGTATAACCAAAAACTTTGACCCCATCAAATTCCATTGCATCTCTCACATTACTCATATATTCCTAGAATATAAAGTATTAGTTAGTGCGTGATTGGCAAATCAGCATTCAGGTTTATATTTTAGTTCAGTGTAATCAAAGTGGGGCTTTTCTAGGGAACATTTGTATCAAATTGAAACAAATTGCCACTAATGGATTAGGACTCAACGGCAATTCAAGTTTGGAGGCCGCCGTTCGCCTATTCAGTTTAACTGCTGTATACTTTGTTCAACGACAGTTTTTAATGTAAATTTTTAAGAAAAAAATTATGGATTCATGTTATTTATCAGCAATTTTTATCATTAATGTAATGTTTTTATTTTCAGACTCGAGTTCTTGGATTCATTTAACCCCCCCCCCCCTCAAACTTGTACTTACTATAATTTTATAATTTATTTCCACTACTTTCATATTTACACAACTACATACAGTTTATCTTGAACACCTGCTGTTTACTATACGACAATCAAATACTGAATAGTATGGCGATATTTGCAGGACTCTTCATTTCGTTAACGGGACGTTCGGTGGAAGCAACAGTCGACGATCTTTGAATCTGGGCTGCGGATATTAATACAGCATACAAGGATGTGGATGCCACTGAATCGAGAGATAGTTTCCATCATACTTATCACCCCCTGCCAATTCAGTCCATCCAGCCCACAGTGAGCGCCATTTTTCAATTTTATCAGGTTCTTTTCCATCATTACAGTCCTCAATTTTACCAGAGTCGTCCAAAGATATGTTGGCTTGTCCTGCGTAAATGTTTTCGTTACCAAATAGAAGATGTCTCTTGTACCGACTGGTTTTTTGTCTTTGAGATGAAGGAGCTTTTCCACAATTGGAACTTGCTCCATATTTCCCAAAAAATGACTAGATCTCGAGCCACGCAATTACCCAGGGAATATTCTATTGGCACCTAAAACAAGTCTGGCCATTCGAGTGCAATGACATAAACTGTTCGAAGGTCATCTTTTCATCGGGTGGTTGTATGCTGCTGACTTAGGCTTCCACCACTTAGCCATCAAGACTTCCGGCATAATGGGCTAACCGATTGAAATGTACAACCCTTGGTTTTACTCGAGGTAGGTTCCTTATTCTGTGGACAACATCGTTAATTCTCTTTACTATTTTGTGAGGCCACTAACAAGATTACTGTAGCTTGGGCGAATATCGACAACGACGTTGTGGGTTATACAACTTATTAAGATCATCAACTCGGAATTTCCAGCGCTCGGCTTTAGTGTCAAAAGGTTCCTTCATTCGGGCACTAGCATGCTCGCTATTGAACCGGACTCCTTGGTGGTTGTCGTTTATCCGTTGAGATAGTCTTCACCTGTAGTCTCTTCTCCTAGGGTACAGTCAAACTTTAAATCGCGTGGTAATCGTAACCCACGTGCCATTATAAAACTAGCCGGGATCTGAACCGTTGACTAGGACGGTGTAGTGCTATCGTCTGTGTTTTATTATAAAGAGTAGACGCTAAGGTAACACAAAAACGGCTGATCCATTCCTTGACAAGGACGACAGCAATAGGCAAGACTTCTTGATTCGGAAAGGCATAAGCTTCTGCCCATTTACTGAAATAGTTCATCTCCACACCCCAACGTATTTATTTCCGGAGTCAGATTCAGGAACTGGATAGGCAACATCAGTTGCTACTCAACTGAACTGCCCACGTTGTATTACACGAGTGGAAGTACATTACTTGCTTCACCAACCGTACTTTTCTGGCACCAATCCTTGACATCTACTTGACAGATAATTCCATACAGGCGTTCTCTTAACTTTCCCAAGGTATTCATCACTCTCAGATGTCCTCCGGTACCATAATATAGTTTTCCCAAAATCTTCGGTCTCCTATTTCTGGAGAATACAAGCTGTTTTTTGTCTTTTCTTTCCCGATAGTTTCCAGGACACGCTTCTAAATTTCGTTCTCTGGGCAGAGGTATTTATTTTTTCTAAGTTCTTTGGGAATAACACCACATAAACTTAAAAGTCTATATCTAAATCAGACCCCGTTTTCAATCGTATTACACAAAATGAACAAGAAATTAAAAAAAATTAAGAAATTAAAAGGATTCGCAATGACAAATATCGTAATTGTGATTACCAAGCTTTTGTGACGCCAGATGAATCTCCCATTGAAATCAAATATTATGCAGATCAATTTCGGGAAATATTAGTGGCTACCCATCAATTTTCAAGAAAGTTTGTGCTAGCTACAAGTGTCAGGATGATCTAGCGGTCGGGTTGAAAAGCAAATTCGACTACCGGATTTATGCAAGGCTATATGGTCTGGTTGTACAATCAACAAAAGGGGAATGGCAAGTCGCCGAAATTATGACCTTTTTGGGACGAACCCTACGAGGTTATCAAGAGGATAAATGCTGTTGTGTACAGTATCCAACGCAATCCGCGGACAAATATGAAGGTGGTTTCTGTGGATCGTATGGCTCCTTCATCGAGGTAATGATGCATCTAGTTAGAACAATGAAATGTTAATTGACATTTCTACTGATATCTAAATTAGTGACATGGAGCATTGTGGAAAACTCTTGAAGGTCAAATATAGAGGTGTTCCGGGACAAATTTAGGTCAGCTGACTAGCCCATTTGATACAGTATTCATGGTTTGTATTGTATTTTGAAATTAAAAGTTGTTGTCATCGTTGAATAAAGTTGTATCATTAATTAGACGAAGCCCTTAGTAGTTCGTAACAATATTACGCTACAGTAGTATTTTTATATAAAAGCAGAGGTAAGCCTTACAAAACTGCAGTATATAACGAATTTGGTTTTAACAGATTTCATCAAAAAAAGGAAAAAATAGAACTAATAAGTGTGCAATTTGAAGCCCTCAGTAAACTGCAATATATAACAAATTTATTTTTAACCGATTTCATCAAAAAAGCAAAAACAAAACATAGAACTAGTAAGTTTGCACTAATATGAGGGTCATGAGACTAGCATTGGTCGGCACAATCAAAGCCTCGAAATCAAAAGTGGGATATAATTGATTTGGGAACTCATAAGAAAATAAAAACCTGTGTCCCAGTCCAATCTTCAAATGTACTTTAAATATATTTAACCAATGTGACCCGCTATGCTAATATAATAGGTAGTGACTGAAAGTAACATCAAGAAAATTCAAATTATAAAACTTATTAATCGAGACAAATCCCTAACAGGCAATATCTAACGCTAGGCGTTATCGAAAGTATAATGTAATCGGAAATACTACATATAATTGTCTGAGTCAGTGAAATCATGTCAAACTTCGATTTTTTAACACTCTTTATTATATACTCTCTTCGAGAAGTCATTCCTTTGTGCTATACAAAGGCTCCGAATCTGGAGCCGTTCCGTGTAATTGCAGTTCTCTCTTAACTCCTAGGACAGAATATTGAATACTCTCTTCGAGGTGTCATTCCTTTGTACGTAAACAATATATATAATATATATTGTTTCTGGTTAGGGAACCTTCATCAGTTGCGCTTCCCACAATTGAATGTCCTCTCGAACATTTCTTTATGTATTAGATACATTTAGTTAAATTTGAAGACGCGAGATGTAAGACCAACATCTAGGAATTTTTTTGCTAATTCTCTCGAAAATCTTAGATGGCGGTCTTACATCTCGCGTCTTCAAATTCAACGAAATGTATCAAACACATAAAGAAGTGTTCGAGAGGACATTCAATTATGGGAACTGATGAAGGTTCCCTAACCAGAAACAATACATATTATATATATTGTCTTACGTACAAAGGAATGACACCTCGAAGAGAGAATCCAATATCTCTGACAGGTGAAGTAACCTGAAAATTTTATCATGACATTCTGTCGTCGGAGTTAAGGGAGAACAGCAATTACAAGGAGCGGCTCCAGATTCGGAACCTCTGTGTGCTAATTCTCTCGAAAATCCTAGATGTCCGTGTTACATCTCGCGTCTTCAAATTTAACGCTTTATTATGTATGTATCTATGTAAAGTAAACTTTCAACGTAATTTTCACCAACTTAAAGAAGTCTTAAGTAGTTTATAAATGGCTGAGGAGACAAAAAGTTATTATCAATGTTCATTCGGGATAATCACTGCTCACAATGCTTTCTGAAAATATGGAGAAATTAGCTTCCAAGTTTGCACACGTGTCAAAGCCCCATGACAATACAATTCTTTAAGTTAAAATTTCCGTTTGTTTTCTTTTTGTCACTTGTTCTTGTCTGAATGCCTAATGTAAATTTTAAATTCGTCTATTAATGTTGAATTTGCCATCTAGTTGGCAGTAGTAGAATTTGCGGTAATCGGTTAAATGTCATCACGAATGCCAGTATACAAAACTTATACATATTGTAACGAAATTTCCTTAAGCCGGCCCTGGTTTCATTCCAGCACGACACCGATAGCTTTAAGAAAAAAAAAGGTTCTCAAAATTGTTCGGCAGCTGTAGAATTGATGATTGATTTTACGAGAATTTTCGATGCTGGTTTTAAAAGGAAGAAGCCCACTATCGCAAGTCAGTTAATACACCGAAGAGCTTATATGTAATGTTATTGTGAATCAGCTGTTCTGTATAATTTGATGTAAAAATAAGTTCTAAAAAAGTAAAAGTGAATATTAGTTGTATAATTTTAAATTAAACCCACGAAATTTATAACAATATTGAAATATTGATCAAGCAGCTTTAATCGCCAGCGTATTTATAAGTGTTATATTGACATATAAAGGGCTTTCATTTCAAAACTAGCCACCTAAAATAACTTTTAAAATATATTTTAAAGAATAAGACAAAAAAAACATTAATTTATATTTACACATTTTACACTTATCGGTCACACAGCAGTATCAACCCCTCACCTCTAAAATTTTAAATGCAAATCCATATCGTGTGACACCCCTTATTTGCCAATCTTTTGACAGATATTTTTTTTAAATCAGATTACTTTGTACAGAGTAATGATCTAGAAATCGTAAATACTTAAATTTTTGAAAATAATTGCAAATTACACAACAATTGGTTTGCAAAATTCATAATGGCGGATCCAAGATAGAGAATGGAAATTTAATAAATCAGCCGTTTTGCATCAAACTTCTTATAAATTTTTTTTCGGTTTGCTGATCACGAATATGATAGACCAAATTTAAGATAAGGGATCCAATATGGACGATGAAAACAACCTACGAAAATTTCGTCCGCCATCTTGAATTTTGTAAATTCCGATCTCATGATCAGAGACCCCAAAATACCCTATATGCTAATTTTGGCGTATATCTTTTGATTTTAAAAATTTTCATCCGGCATCTTGGATCCGCCATTTTAAACTGTGGAAATCTGAATTCGGATTCCTAATTAGAGACCATAAAAACCACATTAAACCAGTTTGGTGTATTTGGCAATTATTTTCAAAAATTTAATTTTTTCTTATTCTAGTTCATTAATCTGATTTTTAAAAATGATGTCAAAAGATTGGCAAAAGAGACCTTTAAAAAGAGGTATCACATGGTAACCCTTTCTATTTAAACTTGTAGGAGTGATATTCGTCTCCCTTTAAGGGCTGAAACTGCAGAGTAAATTGTGTCACCCGTAAATATAAATTAACGGGTTTTTTGTCTTTTTCATTTAAAGATATTGTAAAAGTTATTTTGGTTGGCTATTTTTGAAATGAAGGCATTGTATTTAGTAATAAACGAAAAATATTCTAAATTCAAAGATTTTATTTATAAATACTACTATTTATAAATAAAAGCCTATCGTAATGAGAATGAAAACTTAGAAATTCATTATAGTTTCAAAATCTAAAAAAAAACACCCTGTAATAGCAAACCGAACTAAAATGTAGAAAATAATTCTTAAATATGAACAGTTTATATTACAGCAGTAAAAAGTCGAAACATGATTCATTTCCTCAAAATAAATATATAATAAAATTTAGGTTATTAACAGAATAACTCGATTCAGAGTAAAAAGCCTAGGGAGCTGGATATATTTATATATTTATTTATTTAACCAGTAGATATACACAATAATATCAGGACATTATTACATAATCTCCACAGAGTTAATCGGAGTTACCTGTTCGTGGCATAATACTTAAAGCTAATAATATATAAACCTATCCTATCGAAAATATATACCTAATATAAAGGAAAATATTTAAAAATACATAAAATAAAAAAGAACATAAAAGAAAAAATAAATAAATAAAATATAGTTTTTCACGAAGTTTCAATAACAATTGTGACTAAATTTTACATTATGCTGGTGATTAAATTTTACATTATTCGATTGGCAACTATTTATGAGAGGAGAGTTATGGAAATACAGTAAAATGTATCTCACGCTTTTTACTTTGAATCGAATTATTCTGTTAATAACTTATATTATATTTTTATTTTGAGTTAATAAATCATGATTGATTGTTTGACTTTCTAGTACTGCAATATAAATTATTCATAATTAAAAATTATTTCCTACTTTTTAGTTCGGTTTGCTATTAACGCGTGTTTTTGATGTTAATTTAAACTATATTATTTCTGTGTCTCAGTTTTTTGCGTGGTTTCGATAAAAAATCATGGATAAATATGTGATGCTACAAATGTTGGACTGACAAATCAACGCCATAGTATGGAAACATTCATCAACGTCTAGAAAATTATTTAAATCTATATTTTAGCGAACAGGGAACACCAAGGGACATAAAAAACTCACCGCAATGTATCGTATTCTATTCTCATCATTTAGTCTACCATCATCGTCGTTATAACCATTTTCAGTTATGATAATGTCTTGTTTACCATAGTTTTCGGATATCCATGAAAGTAATTTTCGCATACCCCAGGGAGTAACCTACAACGTACCTCAGGTTATTTTAACAGTTAGAAATTTATTATTCACAATCAAGAAAATCACATCATGGGTCAGATCATCATCATCTGCACACATACCAATTGTTTTTATGTCATGTTTTAAATGATGTCATTTTCATGTCATTGTAATTGAAAGGTGATAAACGACAATAACAGACTGTGGGTGAGATTATATTTCATTATTAAAAATACTATTGTTAGTCTGCAACGTCCTTTAATTTTTAGCAAGCTATATTTGCCTTGCAGGATACTTTTACTTTTCTCGTCAGTGTGTAACTGTTACCTTCATGAAACTTTCTGCAGTTCCTTCCCAGGTACTGGGTTGATAATGATATACCTCAGCGTCTGCATCCCAACCGATTATTGTTGTGTTCGGCTTGCTAATCGCTCGAACAAGTCTCGACGTGTACGAATTGACTGGCAGAAAATCAATCGTTCCTTGAATCATAGCCTTTTCATCTTTAGTAAAAACTGGAAGCCGAGATTTTGGAAAGTTTTGTATGGTGCTACGTTTAGCAATTTTGTTCTTCATGATTCCCGGATAGTCACCATAAACAACGGGGTGAGCAAACCAGCCGTACTGAAATATATATTTTGAATTAATATAACTTCTGGAGTAGTAAATTTGATACCGACCGTAAAGAGTAATTTGGTTGCCGCCGCTTCCTGATCTTCAGTACTGTTGCTCTCCGGTTCGTGCCAGTCTGTATCGATTACTATCGAGATCTTACCTAAAATGATTTCATCCCGTTTTGAAACAAAACTCAATTTTAAACCTAGAACCTATGATGAAGAATATTTTTAAACTGCAAAAATGATAATGTTATTTTTTATCATTTTCGTACACCCATTTACGAATTTCAAGCACTTGGCTTTCTAGAAAACTTGTATAGCGACCGGACTTTTGTTGTTCATTTACCTAGATTGTTGTTATCAGGATACAAACGATAGTATAAGACCCTGCGGTACAAATTTTCTTTGAGGTCAATAGACTATTTTGAACTTAAAATAAATGTCTTTATTCTCAGATGAATAAATAACAATATGTTCTACTATCAAAATATTTACAATGATTCATACTCCACCTACTAAACATAAGATGTAACTGGATGACCCCCGTATGATATTACCGCAATCACTACCATCAAAGTTCCTCACCTTGAAACAAATGTCATAGTGATGGTATTATTTTATGAAACCTCTAAAATTTTTGATAACAAAATTAAAAGCATTCTCTTAATACTATTAAAGGATCAAATATCCAGCAGTATAAGAACCTATAATATTGTCAGCAGATTTGAGAGAATAAATGTAGACTTAAATGTTAAAGACACAAACTATGGGTTTATTTGAAGATGACAACTTAGAGTTGTAATAGTGTTTAATAAAAAGTTTGGTGTTATGCAAAACTTTTTTTAATTTGTGAAACCAAAGTTCCACAGCTTTTCCAATTAGAGATAATTTACCAACAAAATTGTGGATAGTAGTTCCTATATTCTATACCAAAAAACGATAGGATGATAGTTGGTTGCTGGGCTTTGAATATATATGTGCTTCTTTTTTATTTGTGTAAAAATGTTCAATAATATGCGTAAACCGAAACAATGTGGGCCTTTGGAAGGAATTGCGTTATAATGTATAGCATGATAAGGGTACATATATAAAAAAAACAAATATATATATATATTATATTAATTATCTATCAACATCAACGTTAATGAATGTAAGCTAGACCAAGTTGATTTCACTTGTTGGAAGAACAAAATCAACATCCACGTGTTCTAATAATAAAACACTAACTGAAATAAAATTCTTTTTAAAACAATTAACAGATTTTTTTTATTACCCATAAAACACAAAGGAAATATGAAAAACAAAATGTGCTGCTGTAATTCGTTGATTGGTTCCATAGATAATGAACACTCGACATGACAAAATAAATATATAATATAATATATATATATATATATATATATATTATATCTTGTAAAAAAATAATATCAAAAATTAACACTTTAAACTTGTAAAAAAATAAAATGTAAATTGAACTTAAAACTAACTGGACAGAATAAAATATTATAATGACGACCGTGGGATCACTTCGGTTCTATTTATGATTTAATAAAAGTTGAAGTCAGCGAAAAGATATTCACACGATGCGTTCCCACGTTAACATCGGAGTACCAGGAAGCTGTCAGCGTAATATGATACCGTTGCATCATACACGTGTGTACAATTCACACCTAACAGCTCCCCCTTATAAAGAAAAGTTGATGTTATAACATCAACTTTTAAATCAAACTGGGCTGTCCATCTGGGATCCATCTTGAATCACAGGCCTCAATTTTGGCACGAGTCTGGACAGTGGTTTAGGGAAGGTCCTTAGGTTGTCTGCAGTGGAGTTTTCATCCCTTAGTGGCTTCTTGACGTGTTTTACGATTTTAACTGAAACGTATGCAACACCAGTGATTATGATTATTGTAATCGTAGCGTATGTAAACTAGGATATGTTTCTGTTTACAAATGGCTGGTTGATAAGGTCGTCTAAGTCCCTGGAGTATTGATCTAACTTATGGCTCGCTATGGAGAGTTCGTCCATGTTCAGGTCGTCTAGCTTTAGAGGTTTGAGCTCTGGAATATCTAGTTTTTGGGGATGATAACTGCAACAGTTGTAAGGGATCAATACAGGGTATGAATTGTCGGAAATGTTAATAAATTTTTGGGGTTCTGCTTGTATTTTTGTGATTCCCACGAAAGCACTGCAGTCTGATTGTAAGCGAATAATGGTATTGTTTGTTAAAACTATTGTCTTAGTATCTATTCCCGCACAATTAATTGTCACATGTAAGGGCTCGGACACTATAACAATCCACTTGTTAGTTTCTAGTCTCTGGACATTGTATCCTTCACTGAATACAACGGAGGTTTGGCAATTTTTCGGTACACTACGGATGTTCTTCAGAAGTTGAGCTTCACAGGGTGCGTTGGGGTCGATGGGGTAGGCATATAACTCAGAAAACAGTTTTTGTTGTGGAGTTAGTGACGTGCATACACTCAAGTCCTTAATGGGTATGTACATTAGAGAATCATCGTTTGGCGCAATATATTTTTGTGTGAATGAAAGAATATGATGAAAACCAGTTCTGTCGTCTAAAATTGGGATAGGATATAAGTGGTAAGCGGTGTAGAGTTGTTGGTCTACAAGAGGAATTTTCAAAATAAAGACTAAATCTGAATTGGTTTGAAACGCTTCTAATTCGATTACTTCCAAGTATTGGGCGACACTTGAATATCTGACGGATAATGGTAGATTGTTTTTGACAAGATTTTGTGAAATTTCCTGTAGTGACTTTATCAAATGATCAGATGTGATTATTGAGGAATGAATTATTTTTAAGCGAACAAATGTTATAGGATTTAAAATATCATTGAGGTTATCCTCAAGAAATAAATAGCTTGCCATTAATTTTTCGTATATTCCCAAAAATGACTGTTAGCTTGGATAAGGGCAATTTTGTCGTTTAGAGTATGTATTGCCAAATTGATTGCGTCAATGTTTTCGTTAAAGTTTGTTTCGTCAATTTGGAGTTTCTGAATGGTTTCATTGAAAGTTTTGATAATAGAAGTAGTTACGCCTATTTGATTTTTTAGGAGATTCTCTACTTTTTTTTTCCAGTGATGGCTTTAAAGATAGTTCCTACACTGTTAATTAGTCCTCGTTTGGATCTTTTAGTGTCCATGAATATTTCTGAAAATTTAGTTTTAATTGAATCTGAAATTTGGGATAAGAGACTGATGTGAGTTTGTACATCAATTCGGAATGCACTTGTGTCATGAAATTTAAAACCTGGGATGGGATCGACAGTGTTTTCTAATGTTTTGAGGATTCTGTTGTTGTTTTTAAAGATTTCTTTAAGTATCGTCAAGTTACGAGGAACTAGTAATGTCCATTTATAGTTGGAGATGACTATTCTAGTTTCGTCGTGATAGTAAATACCAAGAGTGTTGTTTATTAGTTTGATGTTGAACTGTGAGACTGCTGATCCGAACAGCAGTAGTAACCTGAAAAGAAAGTTAGTTTTCAGTATAGAGTTTCATTCTGTCAAAGTTAACTTTCGTTCGTTGGTTTGTTTTGAGATTTAAAAGTGTGGCTGAATTATTGTGAATGTCTAAAATTTGGAATGGACCGTTGAATTTGTTATGAAGTTTGTTTTTAATTTGGGATTCTTTGACGTAAACTTTATCACCAATTTTAAATTCGGGAAGTTTGTCGGAAACGTGTTTATCAAAACGTTCCTTAGCCTTTTGCTTTTGTAAGTCAGTTTTTTGGCGGGCTACTTTGTAGTAATAGGAGATGCGATTGTTCAAATCTCGTATATATTTACTAATCAGTTCCTTATGGTTGTAGGTGGTTTCTGGTGGTCTGCTGGACGTATGTCCAAACACTAGTTCGTAAGGTGAAAAGCCATGTGTTTTGTTTGTCGAGTTATGGTAAGCAATAACCGCATACGAGAGTACATATAGGGGATGTTCATCTGGGTTTTCGGCTTTATGGATTCGAATCATTTCTAACAAAGTAGAATGAAATCGTTCTACAGAGCCCTTTGTTTGCGGATGTCCTACGCTTGAATAAGTTAGTTTAATGTCGTATAGTTTACACAAGTCTTTCAATATGGCGTTGTCAAATTCCCTACCATAGTCACAATGGATACGCAATGGCGTACCAAAATGTTGGAAGTATAACATCATAGTACTGACAACTGATTTGGCTGATTTGTCTGCCAAAGCATAAGCTTGTGAGTATTTTGTCAGTTCGTCTCTTACAGATAAGATACACTTTCTGTTAGGTATTTCTAGTATGTCAATATTAATTCGCTCAAACGGTGTTTTAGGCGTTTCCGTAATGACGAGGGGATTGTCTAGGTTTTTGCGACATGCTTTAGTTTTTTGACAAATTTCGCAGTTCTTAACGAAATTTTCAATGTCTTTTGTGAAACTTTGCCAGGTGAACATTTCTTTAATACGGCGGACGGTTTCGTTAATGCCGCGGTGTAAGTTATTTTTCCCGTTATGATATCGTTCAAGGATCAGCGGTATTTCGTCTTTTTCGGGGGTTTTTGTAACGTTTTGGCAAATTTTCCATTTGATTTCTTTTTCAGCGAAAATGAAAGAGAGCATCTCTAGAATTGGAAGATCGAGATTATTTTCGAAACAGTATCTTTTAAATGGAGATACATTATCTTGATGTTTATATATTGTTGCAAAAAGAACTTCATTGACAATTTCAGGATCATTTGGAAGTGGGATTATGAAATATTGCCTTCTGCTTACGGTTTAACTGGCGAATACATTAATTTTAAAGGTTTCGAAGTCAGCGACTTCTTCGAAAATATCTTCGAAGATGTCATGATGAAATTCCTGAAGATTGGATGATTGGGGGAAAATTAAAATGTTTTTATCTGTTTTGTCTAATAGTTGGCAGTTGGAGAATTCAATTTTACTGTAGTCAATTAAAGAAGTGGTTTTGTAAAGTTCTATAAAGGTTTTAAATTCTTCGTACATAGTTTCAAGAGAAATTTCATTTTGTTCGGGTTTAGTACTGTTGTCTTCAGAATCGTCGTTTAGGGGTAGGACTTTGAAGTGTGTTAGTTTCGATTTTGACTGAAATGATGAATATTCGTCAAGATGGTTAATTTTAATCCGTGATAAAGCATCAGCGTTCTTATTAACTTTACCAGGCTTGTAAATAATTTCATAGTCGTATTCTTCTAGTTTGAGTCTCCATCGGGCAAGTTTACTACTGGGATAGAAAATAGCCAGGTTAACGGGCGATGATCGGTCAGTAATAGGAACTTACGGCCATAGATTATCGGACGAAAATGCTTAACCGCCCAGATAATGGCTAAGAGCTCTCACTCAATGGTGGAGTACCGGATTTCGGCTTTACAAAGGGTCCTAGAAGCATATCCAATCGGTAAATCCTTACCTATTGGCCCTTCAGATAATACGGCGTCGATAGCAAAAGCGCTGGCGTCTGTCGTCAGTACAAACGGTTCGTCAAAATTTGGGTAAATGAGTATAGGGGTGGAAGTCAATATTCGTTTTAATTCATTGAAGGATTTTACTCATTCTTCGTTGAAATTGAATGGTTGGTCTTTTTGTAATAATTTTGTCAGTGGTTTGGAGGTCTTTGCAAAGTTAGAAATGAACCTACGGTAGTAACCAGCAAGCCCAAAGAAAGATTTTATGTCTTTAGGGTTCTTTGGTTGTGGAAAGTTTAAAATACAGTCTACCTTTGCTGGATTGGGTTTCACACCGTCTTTAGTTATAAGATGTTCTAAGTAAGCGACCTCCTTGCGGAGAAATTCGCATTTGTCAGGCTGTATTTTAAGGTTAGCCTTTCTGAGTCTTTTAAATACGTCTGTCAGTCGTGATAGATGGTCATGTATTGTAGGCGTGTAAATGATTATGTCATCCATCTAAACCAGACATCTTTCATTCTGAATTCCCATGAAAATGTTATCCATCACCCTTTGAAAGGTAGAAGGAGCATTCTTCAATCCTTTGGGCATCCGGACGAACTCAAAATGTCCGTTCTCGACAGTGAATGCAGTCTTTTGTGTCTATTCCTATCTGGTGGAAACCAGAGGCGAGGTCAAGAGTCGTAAAGTACTGGCATTTGCCTAGTTGGTCTAGTAGGTCTGAGATGTTAGGGAGAGGGTACTTGTCATTGACTGTAAGTTCGTTAAGTTTGCGGTAGTCTACTACAACACGCCACTTCTGTTTTCCAAAGGCGTCTAATATCTTTGGCACTACCCAGACGGGGGAGCACCAAGGCGAATTAGAGGGTCGTATAATGCCTTCGTCGAGCATTTTTGCTACCTGGATCTTAACTTCTTGTTTGTGTACTTGAGGATAACGGTATGATTTTGTATAAACGGGTTTCGCGTTGTTGGTATCAATACTATGTTTGATTTCGTTTGTGAATGATAAATGATCGCCTTCAAGGTAGAATATGTCTGAAAAGTCAAGGCATAATTGTAAGATTAAGTCTGACTCTTCGTCGTTTAAATGTTCTAGTCGGAGTTGTTTAACGATTTCTTCTTCTCTGCCGGGTTCGTTATAGTTCAAAGGAGTATTTTGTGAGAGTGAATTCACAGAAAAGTTTTGTAACGGTTCGAGTTTTAGATTTGAAAAATTTACTATTTTAGGGATGGCATTCGCATTTAGAATGGAGGTTAGAAATTGGCCTTTGCTGTCTACTGTAACAACAGCATTAGGGAGATGGACCTTTTCAATGTCCATACCTGTTAGTAAGGCTTCGGTGTTTCTTAGTTCACAGCTAAGTTTAAAGATTTGTTCGGTACGGGGTTCAATCGAAATTGTATTAATGGACGTATAAGAAGAGGGACATTGTATAGATTCAGTGGCATTGATTTTATCGTCTGTCACTTTATACAGCAGAAGTGTCTTAAAGTTGGTTATTAATTGTTTTTTGTCAAAGTCAATAATGCAGTTGTAGTGCTCTTGAAAGTCAGAGCCTAACAAACCGTCGAATTCTCTATCAATGTTGCAGATGTAAACCTTGTGAGGGTCTTTTATATTAAAAGGGACGAGGGTCGATTCATTTATAAGGATTTTCTGGTTGGTAATTCCCTGAATTACCACATTCTCCTGAAATCTACTTCTGAAACGGGTGCAGGTGTCTGGTTTGAAAATAAAAAGACCAGCACCGGTGTCTATTAAGAGTTTATATGTGTTAGAAGAATCTGTGATATAGTATAAATTTTTAGAATTTACGGTCAGAAGCGGTCTTATAGAAAGCTCTGTTCGGGGAAGTTCAAATTCGGGTCGAAACTGTCTAGATTTATTGTTTGAATTTGGGTCTGAAGTTCTGTGATTTCCGGGGGTTCCGTTTGGAAAGGGAGGTTCTGAAAATTTACGGATGAAAGTTCGTGTTCATTTTCAACGTAGTTGTCACATTCTGCGTTATCTGTTTTTAAGTAATAGTCGTAATCAGTTTGTGTCGTATCGCAGTAGTCTTGGTCATAACTTTCAAAATCTGTATTTTGGTATTGAGTTTCGTATACGTTAGTATTGGGTTGATCGTACTCATAATTATAATAGTTGTTCAAGTGATGTGCTCGTTGTTGTCGGAAAAAGTTTTGATTAGGTTTATATTGACCTGAACTTTGGGGTTGTGTATTGTTCGAAGGACGAGGTTGTTGGAAGTTTCTGTTCTGCTGGAAACTCTGAGTATTGGGTTGGAATTGTGGCCGATTCTGGAATTGGCCCGGTTGTTGTGAGAATGGGTTAGGACATATTTTTGAAAAGTTTTGCCCATAGTTTTGATTTCGTTGCATTTGTCTCGATTTAGTGAGACATTCGTTAACTGTATGGCCCATTCTTTTACAGAATGAACATTGTTTTTGTACTGGAAACTGGTTGGGTATTCGAGGAGGTGGACCTTGGTTTCTAAAATTTGATAATTTTTGAGATTCTAAATGATGGAGTTGGAGTTCACATTTTATGCGTGAAACGGCGGTGAGAATGTCTTTAGGATCGCTAGCACGAACTAGTTGTCCTATCTTTGGCTCTAAACCTGTTAGGAGGCTATTTAGTGCCATGGATTCGATCAAGTCGATTTGTGCCTGTTTCTCTTTTTGGTCAAGTTTTGTTTGTTAACCGCAGCAAGCATTTTTGCTTGGTGGGTTTGTAGTCGGGCTGAAAATTTTATGGGGGATTCAGTATTTAATTGCCTCATTCTTTGAAGATCTTGAATCAAGGCTGAGAGATCTCTAGGATCTCCAAAGTGGTTCTCTAAGAGTGTCTGAATTTCTGTTAATTGAGTCGGGTTTCGAGAATTTATAAGTTATGTGCAATAGTAAAAGCACTTGTTGATAGTCAGTTGCCATACTATACGCGGTTTGGCATGAAGAAATAAAAGTATTTAAAAATATAGAAAATTACATTCAATACATAATTTCTACTCCTACAAATATTACAATTGGTTCTTCTTCCGAATTCTTAATAGTATTCATCCCAAATTATAAAATTAAGCAACAAATTTTCAAGCATAACCAGTCTTAACATAAGACTAACACATTTATATGTTGGTTTATAATCAACAAAGATTTGAAATCATTTTAGGCTTGTACTTTTCAAAGAAAATTCGTTTAGTTTAGCTGAAGAACTATCCCAATCAAACAATTACAACATATAATTTTTGTTCAGTTCATGTGGTTTAGTTATAAATTAAATGACTTTTTAATGAAAAGTCTAGAACATGGCGTACGTTCCACTTACAAACTAATAAAACTATTCTAACCTTTTTGTTTGGGCCTGAATTCGCTGTCGTAAATATGATATGCTTGCGCATGTGCTCTGATCAAATTATGGGCACAAATGTATTCTCCTATCCCAGAAGCAGAACGACGAGGTGCGAGAGAACCAATGCCATATCCGTATAGGCAGGTCTGTTTGGGCTCATTGAATGTCAACCAAAATTTAACAGAGTCTCCAAAAGATTGGAAACATAATTTAGCATAATCACTAAACCAATTAATTATATCCTCATTCATGAATCCACCGGCTTCTTCCAAGGCTTGTGGAAGATCCCAATGGTATAAGGTCACCATGGGCTCTATGTTGGCCTCTCGCAGTTCTTCGATTAAGGTTTTATAATAGTTAATACCAGCCTGATTCACTCTATTAATCATACCTGCAATTTGTATTACATTGAACGATCGCTATTATTGAAAATCATATTTTGTTTGATTAGCATACCTTCTGGCAATATTCTGGACCAAGCTATAGAAAATCGGTAATGTGACACTCCAAGGTTTCTTAACATCGACACATCGTCCTTGAATTTATGATAAGAGTCACAGGCAATGTCACCGCTTCCATTGTTCAAAACATATGAAGGATCATTGTGCACCAAATAATCCCAAATACTCTCGCCTTTTCCGTCTGCATTCCAACCACCTACAATGAGTAATGTTTAATTATAAGCATCACTTGCAGGTTGATCATAGTTTTTAAATTTGAAATATAATTATCGGGCGTTTTAGGCCGCATATTTGTCGTAAATTGGTTTCTGGCTTATATAAGGGTGCTCTTTCTAATGGTATACATACTAATCTCTGGATACTCTTTCATTTCAGAAGTGCATATTATTGCATTTCTACAGCCAACGCTAATAAAATAATATGGGTTTTATAGATTATAAAACAGAAATTTTGAAATGTGATGGTCTAAACATGTTCAATCAATAGTAAAACTTAATAAGCATTAGACACAGGCAGTATAAAATATCACTGCGATCTTAGAAGTTAGAAAATACACTAATTGTGGCTTATTTCGAATAGGACACAATATCTTCTTCATTTCATACCTTTTGTTACGTTTGTTAATGTTTCAAATGATTTAGTTTGCTTAAATGTTCTTACAACCAGTTTCATTTTGTCACTGATAAAACTGTGTATCGCTTTAACCTGTGCGTAGAATTGTCAGCTACCTCCATTGGGTGCGTCCCTATTAGAATTGGGGGAAGCTCCCTAAATCAGCAATATAGCTGGATCTGAGGGTGATGGAAATAAACCACCCATCCTGAAATAAAAACTGACCTGGTCCAAAGGGATGGATGTTGAGTAGACCGCCGAGTAATTCGTCACTTGGAAAAATGTTTTTTTTTCCACTAAAAAGCTCCAAACATGTCTCAGAACGGATGAAACTAACTACACTCAACATACAAGGAATGAGAGGAACACTAATTTGAAATAGAAACCCTCACCAAGAAAAACGGCAAAACCTAAAAACAATTGGGAAATATATTCATCTCTTTAGCAGAGTTCCAAATGACGTACACGAAAAAGTGGTTAGAAAAGAACTAAAGAAACATATTATTACTGGGAAATTTAAATTTACACCAACACAGAACAGCGACATTCGCAGTGTCAGATGATGCTACTAGAACAGAAAACGACGAAACTCTGAACTATGAAATATAAAAAATTGGAAATACAAAGCAGATTACTGTATTTACTTTACTAAATTTTCAATCTCCGCAATTTTAGCTGCCCTAAAGCCTAAGCACACAAAAAGTCCTGATAAGATTCCAGCTTTTACAATTCGCGATTGTGCAGCTGTTCTTTCTACTCCTGTGGCAAAGATATTTAATCTTTCTTTAATAGCAGGTGAATCTCCTATTGTTTGGAAACTGTCGAGAATATGTCCAGTTCTGAAAAGAGGAGTCAAAAGCAATATTGAAAATTATAGACCTATTACTATCATCTGTAATTTTGCCAAAGTTTTTGAGATGGTTTTTCATAATCTGCTTTACTTGCATGTAAAAGGTCAGATCACAGTACACCAGCATGGTTTTATTAAACAAAGGTTTACCAATACTAACCATTTTTTGTTTATCTTAGTACATTTCTCAACATCCAGATAAAAATAAACAAATGGATGTTGTCTATACGGATTTTTCAAAAGCCTTCGATAGACTTAATCACGGCATTTTGCTGGCCAAACTAAAACATTTTGGTGTATCTCCCTCACATATTATATTGTTAGAATAATATTTTACAAACAAACGTCAGTACGTTGAGTGCCGTGGTTTCATGTCAACAGAAATTGTGTCCACATCGGGGGTTCCTCAAGGCTCCGTATGGGGGCCACTATTATTTTTCTTGTTTATAAATGACATTGTTGGTGTTGATGTTAAATATCTGTTCAATATACTGATGATGTTAAAATCTATACTGTAATAGTAAATGTAAATTACTGTTTTAGGCTACAGAAAAGTCTTGAAAATGTGAATGCCTGGTGTAAAAAAAACGATCTGCTATTAAATGCATCACAGTGACTTTTACCAGACGGCAAACTCCTATTTTGTTAGGCTACAAGATAGAGGCTGTTATATTGACAAAGCCGAACAATATTACAGATCTTGGTGTTAGTTTTGATACCAAATTAAATTTTAATTTGCTTGTTGGAAATACTGTACAAGCAAAATGTCTTGGTTTGTCAGTGCTTGTGTCTGAGGGCTTCTCAGACACAACTACTCTGGTTTTACTTTACTACGCCTTTGTCAAATCTTGGCTTGAATACGCTGCTTTGGTTTGGCACCCAGGGTATAATAAGTACAGTGAGATGTTCGAAAATACCCAAAGGCGATTTTTGCAATTTCTAGCTTTTAAAATTGACTGTTCATATCCTCCCATAAGTTTCCCTCAATCTAAGCTACTTATGAGATTCTCGTTTAGTCGGCACGATCGGAGACTTTACTCAATTGTGTTTCTAAGCAAGTTGTTTAGAAACCAAATAGATTGCAGTGACATTTTACATCAATTATCTCTGCCCTTGTTCTCCGACCAAGCTCGCGTACTGATAATACATTTTATTTACCAAAACCAAGAACTAATATTTTAAAGTTTTCATGTCTGTATTTTATGTCCGAAAGTTGTAACTCTGTAAAATTAGACATTTTTAATTCCTCCATAATTGTAATAAAAAGAAGTAATCACCTTTTCCATTAATCTGATGTATAATGTTTAGTAACGAATTGTCTTAATTATATTTCTATGTTTGTCCCTGTCCTATAACTGGTCTTTGTACTGTTGGATAGGGTAATAATAAATAAAAATAAAATAAATAAATAGAAATTTACAGGACTTTGAGATTTGAACTGTAGAACGGGTACAGAAAAAAATAGAAAGGTTGTAGGCAAGACTTAAGCTTACAATATAATTTAAAAATGGAAATGAATATTACAAAGAAAGATTCATAAATTGACCTGGACCCAACCAACGAGAGGACTGAAGACAATAAACAATCGATTACCTCATAATGTAACAACAGTCGCTATTGAAGGTGATCTTCGAGTACTTACAGGATTCTGCAGACTACCATTTGTTAAGAGTTACCGTTTTCTTCCATTTCAGGTCTACTACTAAAAATAACCACAAACACGAGAGAGAATCAAACCATAGCCACCAAACAGTTTAATACTGAAAATGTTGAAAATGGGAGTACTAAATATATGTGTAAGGAAAGAGTAGATCAATAGATTATAGAGAAGGAGAACCAGTCAACGCCATAAGTATATTTCAATTTAACAAACAGCTTGAAGCAAGAAGCTGAAGAAGCATTAGGCACAAAGAAGACACCCAAAAGTATGAAATACTGGTGGTCTTTAAAGATTAAGGTCTTTAAAGATTAAAGAAATAGTAAACCAAAAAAATGAACTATTTAAACCATGGTTAAATACTAAAAAAGATAAAGATCTAGTTGTTTTCTGATTGATAATTGTGGTATCTCTAGTTTTTATTTTTTCTCTGTTCTTTGGGAATAATACCACATAAACTTGAAAGTCTATATTTCAAAAGTCCAAACGTTTCAATGTCTAAATCAGACTTCGTCTTCATTGGTATTACACAAAATGTACAAGAAATTAAAAAAATCAAAAAATTAAGGATTCGCAATGACAAATATTGTAATCACAATTTGACAGTGCAAAATTTTGCAACCATCTAATTCACCTTGGTCCTCTCTCGTATGGGTAGTGCTGAAAAATTTGACGCATCCGAGAAAAAGAAGTGGCGTGTTGACGTCAAATACCCTCTACCTAATTTCTCAGACCTACTAGACAAAGTGGACAAATGCCAGTACTTTAATCATCAAATTTGAATCAAATAGAAATAGTACCAAAGGACATGGCGAAAAATGTATTTACTGTCGAGAACGGACATTTTGAATTCACCCACATGCCCTTCGGATTGGAAAATGCTCTCTCTACCGTTCAAAGGGGGATGACTAACATTCTTATGAGAATCCAGAATGAACGATGTCTGGTTTACATTAATGACATAACCATTTACTCGCCTACCAGACATGAACACCTATCACAACTCAGAACGGCTAACCTCAAAATACAGCCAAAACTTACTTAGGACATCTTATAACTAAAGACGGCCTAAAACTCAATCCATCAAAAGTTCAGTGTATTTTAATTTTCCCAAAATCAGAGATCCCTAAAAACATAACATATTTTTTATTGCATGTTGGTTACTACCTTAAGTAATTACTAATTTTGCAAAGATTTCAAAACCCCTGAAAATATATCTACAAAAAGACCAAGCACGCAAGTTTAAAAAAGAGTGTGTAAAATCCTTCAATGAAGTAAAACGTACAGAGCTATCTATCCAAACTTTGACAAACCGATTATATTGACTAGAGACCCTTTTGCATTTGCCATTGGCGCTGTATTATCTCAATGGGTTAGGATTGGATATCTTCTGGAGCCCTGTGTAAAATCGAAATCGGCACTCTTCCATTGAGCGAAAACTCTCAGTTATTTTATGGGAAGTTAAACATTTTCAACCTATAATCTACGGTGGTTAGTTCCCACTCCCGACAGATCACAGCCACGTCGGCGGGCTGACGTGACATTTTTTCATAAAATACCCCGGAAGTAAACTTGCCCGATGGAGACTCAAATAGAAGAATGCAACTATGAAATTATTTATAAACCTGGTAAAGTTGACAAGAACGCAGAGGTTTATCATGGATTAAAATCAATCACCCCCGGGAAATGTTCATCATTTCAGTCACAAGTGATACTAAAACCTCTCAGGACATTACCCCAAACGACGTTCGGTAATCTTAATCAACTTAACTATAACTCTTTTTATCTGTTCATATAGTCTACTTTCAGAATTTTATATATTTTCCCCATTAATGTTATTGATTTTCTTTTTTGAACCTTTACTTTATATACATGGTACTTTAATTTCAAATTTAAATATTTTAGTTCTGTTCCTTAAAATTAGCTTTAATTCCTGTTTAGTTTATATTCTAATATGATTTTGTATTTTTTTGTTACTATGAATTTGATATCAAGATGTGTTTTGACTATGCCATGCAAGATTTTCCCTGATTTACCTAATGCTATTGAATGTTGAAAACTAATGATCATCGTTTTGGACTTTAGCGCTCAATTGTAAGTATGCTTTATATTTTGTCCACTAGATCTATCCTATTTAGGGTTTTTACAATAGATTTAAACATATTAATCATCACAATGTAATATTTCCCTTGTGAACAAACCTGCTCGCTTTGCTATTTCATATTTCAAATACCCTAAATTTCACATGTGGTTATCAATATTTTTAGTTAAATTTTAATTCTTTGAACCTATATTATTACACTCAAACTTTATTTCATTACAATATATATATATATATATATATATATAAAGTAATAGAATTCTTACTTCCTGGTGTAATTAGACATTTTATTTATGTTTACTTTCAAAATTGTCCACTCTGTAAAAACTCCACACAATTTTCTTTCTTTAAACGCACTACTCCAGCTCTTGCGACTCTTTTTTCAGTAAATGTTAATATTGCGCCAATCACCATTTGTCAATAATAAAACAACAAAATTTATTTATAATATATTATTAAACTATTTTCAAATTCATCAAAAAAATCAAACACAACATATAAATTAAATCAATAAAACAAATATCGAAATACGATTACCAAACACCTTATAATTAAAGTTATGATTAATCTAAAAGATTTGCGTTTTCGAAATGATTCTAAGTTAATTGCAACAATTACATTTTAAGATCAATCATCACTCAAATGGAATATCAGTTTAAATATCCAAAATGTATGTCGTTACTAAAAAGATTATTTTCCAAATGTATGTTCTTTAAATATCTAATTGTTAATGTAAATGAAAATCAAAATAATAAATGGTTTAAATAATTTCAATGGTAAATACCTGATTTTTTTAAAGTTTTCTCACTTTATTCCTTTAAACTGCCTGTGTTGATGAGTGCTGTCTCTCCTCAAATTATATCTTATATGCTGATATCTACTGCAATATTTCTGCTACCAATGATTACTGACAATGTGAGCTGCTTTACTTTTTATTGCTAACTGATTTCTTTACTATTTACTGTCAAATAATTTTACCAATGAGAAATGCCCATTTTAGACTTGTTAAATCATCATTTTTGAAATCCTCTTTTTATATACAATAATCCTTTATATATATATATATATATATATATATATATATATATATATATGCAGGACGCATACTACGGAGACACTTTTTTTAGGCAAGGCATACATTGGGGACATCTGCATGCTTTGAGGACTGGTCCCAAACTATGTTTGTGTAAAAGGCATGCTTTGGGGACATTTTGAAATTTATATCTACAGCATATTTTGAGCCCAAAGTGTATTTCTATAGAATCCAATAGATGGTGTTATGCTACACATTTTGGGTATATTGCGATAGAAACTGTCCCCAAATTATTTTGAAAGGTTTATATATAAATGAGTATATATATAGAATATGTGTCTAAAGCATAGTTTAGGACAGTCATTTTTTACATTGCATGAGTTTGAAAACGTGAAATAAACCATCCAGCAGACATTTGTTATACATAGAAACAACGTAATAGTAGTCGCTTATGCTTTGAAGTTTTTATATTGTTTTTGTATAGTTCTTGTTGGTGACATTTATTTAAGATATTATCGTTAAATGATCCAAGGGTATATATAGTATAATTTTATTTGTGTTTTCGATTAAATAAATACGTAAGACTAAAGTAGAGAAATTATTTAGTGGCGATATATGAAGTTTGGAGTTTTAAGACATGACTTAACGGTCTGAGTTGCACATTTAATAATAATTATTATTCTTACGGAGTTTGATAGTCGGCTAATGGTTAAGATGTGGATTGGGTATTATTGACACATTTTATGGGTGGTATACTCTAATTTTATAGATTTTCGGAACTGTAAAAAAATGTATTAAACTTAAATTAATTTAATATATAAGGATTCAGTGGTTGATATTGGAAACCGTACGTATAACTTGTCGGTAGTCAGAACAAGAATTAAATTCTTGGAATTCATTTATTTCGGCTGAGTGTAAGAATTACGGATGGCTGTTTTTAAGTGTTGGTATATTAATTCATAGAAATATTTCACTTTCTAAGCTGATTAATAGTTTAAACAGTAAAATCGTTTGCTAGCAATATAAGGATGTTCCTTTCACGTTATTCAATATCATACGCTGGGTAGAGGAATTACTTGAACCTTTATAAACAATATGGGAGTTTCCGGTTTTGCAGTATTATTTATGTGAAACATATATCAAAATTGAAAAAAGAAATTTGTTGCATTTTTGCATCAAATGATTGTTATTCAACAGGGTGGTACATGAAATATTTGTTTGACAAAATTCTTCAAATAAAAAATATAGTAGTGTTCTTAATTGAACTTATTGAAAAAATCGGTAAATAGGTCTTGACTGAGCATTTATCGGTAGACTTGGAAATATTGAAGTAATGTAGTTGTGAAAATGTGTTAGCCTATTTAGGTAGAATAAAATTAAACTTATGTTTCATCGGTTGATTAAAATTCAGGATTTTCTATAAAACATTGGATTCGTAATTTGAATTGATTGATTAATTAAACGTTACCTAAGATTGAGTGTGGTGCAGTTTAGTGGGGATATATGAAGTTTGAAGCTTTAACAACTGACTATTATCTATCTTAACTGCACATGTATCTATAAAGATTGAAAATATTTACTAAGGGTTGAGATTTGAATTTGGTAATATGTTCACAAATAGTATACAGTAAATAAATGGTTTAACAGAATTCCTAAAAATGTCGTTTACAGAATCTAAATTCTTTGAATTCAAGGGAAATAAAGTATTTTTGTGGGTACCTATGTGGAATTATATTTTATTTTTTGAGGATGATTGTGGAAATCGTATAAAATATGTTTAATTTCACAAGAATAATTACAGTTTTACAAATCATTACTTTAAACTGATAATAAGTATAATCTCGCCCATGGCTGATGTTGCTCTAGGTTTATATTGATTAATAATTTAAGCTGCAAAATCTTAGACGTGTAATATGAGCATGTATCACTCAAGTTTTTCTATATTCTATGCAGGCTAGAGAAATTCTTCAAATAAAAAAACTGGTGGTATTCTTAAATAAACGTAATATTTTAGATAACTATTTTCAGGCTTTTGTGGAGCTTGGTAAAGTTTAACAATCGTATTATGAAATATTCTAGATTATTTTTATGTGGGGTCGGAACAGTTTCTTCTTAGGAAAGTTCTGTAAATAGGTCTTAATTGAACAATTTATCAGCAGATTTGGCAATGTTAAAGTGTTTTTATTGTAGTTTTGAAATTTTATTACTCCATTAAAGAATAATTAATGTTTGGCTTAACAAGTTTATTAAAATTTGGTTCGATTGTTGGATGTCAAAATTTGGAACTTTCGTAATACCACTAACCTGGTAATTTGAACCAATTGATCAATTAAACGTTACCTACGTTTGGGGTGGTGTAAATAGTTTAGGGGGATATATGAATTTTGATGCTGTAACATGTTATATTTATAAAGTTTGAAAATTTTACTAAGAGTTGAGATCTGAATTCGGTACTATTGTCATATATTGTAGGTGGTGTTCCGTACAATTATATTATGTTTTTTTCAATATTCTTAAACATTTCGTTTGTAGGACCTAAACTCTTTCAATATTAAGCGAATGGAATGAGTAGTTTTGTCGGTACCTATGACGAAAAGTATATTTCAATTTTGGTGATTGATTGTGTAAATCATATATGATATAGTTAATTTCACAAGAATAATTAAATTTTTACAATCCATTTCTTATAACTGAGAATAAGTATGATCCTGTAGACAGCTGATTTTCACCTATGCGTATATTGATTAAAAATTCTAAGGGTAAAATCGTTAATATTAAGATGTATGATTCACGTTGGTGGGTATTCTATGTTGGGTAGAGGAATTGCATGAACCACTACCAAAACTCGGTTTTGCTGTAATTTTCTTTTCAAACATATGGCAGAATAGCTAAAGAAATTTTCAAAGCTATTATTGTTCTTAAATAGGAAGCTTTTCAGTGACATAATTTGAAATGTTTGTATAATGAACTTCTCCAACTAAAAAATTTAGTAGTACTCTTAGTTGAATGTAATAAATTATTATTTTGGGGATGTGTGGTGCTCCATAATATTAATATATATGTATATAAAATTTTCAGTAAACTTGTATGTGTAAATCGGAAGAATGCCGTAAAATTTCTGTTAATTTGAACAATTTGAACATTTATCAGCTGACTTGGACATGTTGAAGTGTTATTAGTGTATTTTCGAAATTTTGTTGGTCTATTAATTGAAGAATTAACATTTGATTTCACACGTTGATTTAAATATGTTTAGATTTGAAGACGAGAGATGTAATGACCGACATCTAGGATTTTCGGGGAAACTAGCACATAGAGGATCCGAATCTGGAGCCGTTCTATGTAATTGCTGTTACCCGTAATTCCTAGGTTAGAATTTCACGATGAAAATTTCAGGTTAACTTCACCTGTCACAGATATTGAATACTCTCTTCAAGGTGTCATTCTTTTGTACGCAAGACAATATATATAATATATATGGTTTCTGGTTAGGGAGTCTTCATCAGTTGCGCTTCCCACAATTGAATGTCCTCTCGATCACTTATTTATGCATTTGATACATTTCGTTAAATTTGAAGACGCGAGATGTAAAGACCGACATCTAGGATTTGTGAGTCTCTATACAAGGTTAAATAGGGAAAGTTTTAGAGAAAACCTAGTGCATTCGATACCTGGCTTCAGATTTACAATTGGTCAATTGGGTTTGGAAATAACCGGCAAAAACCGAAAATAGGAGATTTCGTTTTTTGCCGGTAAATCTGAAACGGTTAATTTGATCGCTGTCAAGATGTGACATTATTTGAATACATTTTCTTAATCGAATAAGATGGCATTTGCCACATGTCTCAATAGTCTTTTGTCATTTCGCAAACTTTCCATTTTCCTGATGGCCTCCTTATTAGATTTTTTAATTTTTAAAATAGGCGTAAAATTTCCAGTCTAGTAATACACCACAAGTGCATAAAAGATTTGAGTGTCAACAAAATATCACACATCAGGATTAATAAAAAACAGCCCCATTATGCAATAGTTTAAAATCTAATTAAGTTCTTAATTGCTTCGTAACTAGGTATTAATTTAGAGAATTGCAAATTGGCGTCCATTTATGTAGGGATTATTTTGACAATTAGTGACTGTTTTTCGTACAAATTCGCAAGTGTATTTTCGACAATACTATTTATAAATGTATCTGAAATTCTATATCTCAGGTAAGTTAGATTAAATTACCAACGATCCCACACCAAAAGTTACTTCCAAATGTAGTCTACACACATCTCTTTGCCAATTCGTGAGGGTTTTCCATATCACATTGATAAGTACATATTGTGCTCATTACAACCTTCACAATTCGTAAATCAACTCTCATAAGACCACAAGATATAATTTCCATAAATGAGATATTCATTACTCTTTCTAATATACCACTCATAGAAACGCATTCGTCTTGGAAAATCAGTTTCCTTAAATCCTATTTTGAGTTTGTATGGATGGTACTTATTCTTTTTCATCACTCTCTTTACCGTTGATTTTGGCACACGAAATTGCCGTTCAACAGTTCTTACCTAGGCATTAGGCTTTCGTTGACAGGTGGTAAAATACTTCTGTTTCTTTTTCAATATTGTTTCGGCTTCTAGAATGTTCATAAGATTAATTAAATTAACTAGGATTTTTTTTGAAATGGACTTTATGAGGCTGTCGTCGTTCAGAATACATCTCTAAATACCTTGCTGAGGTAATGTCGGGGTTTGTATTTAATGTAAGTACAGCGCTAACATGTCAAACTTTTCTTCATTTGAATAGAGAATACCGGCTATTTTCAACAGGTTTCGATAATTTGTGTTTCATATTTATGATTTTAATCAGAGAAAAATGTATTACTTACTAAAATACAACTTTCACACTTTGAATTTTTTAACATCAGTCAGATGTGTTATAGAAGGCGATACAATATTGAAAATAAAAATGGCGATAGAAACATTTTACAAGTTGTCAACGAAAGCTCTAGTACATTGGTAAGATCTGTTGAAAGGGAATTTCGTGTGTCACAATAAACAATACAGAGAAAGAATAAGTACCAAAAACCCATTATAGATCAACAATGTAAGGAAACTAATTTTCCAGACAAATGCATTTCATTTGTCTTGAAAGTTAGTTTCCTTAAGTAATAAAAATTCGGATTTTGTAAATCATATCTTGTAGTACGATGAGAATAGGTTTACGAATTATAGAATATTAATAAGCACAATATTCATAATTGGGATGTTGAAAACCCCCACGAAGTGGCAGAGAGATGTTTATAGACCAAAGTTGGAAGTAACGTTTGGTGTTGTCTCATTGGTAATTTCATCTTACCTTTTTTTAATTGGGTACCCATTATAAAATTATGAATACTTTCAGGACTTATAAGACCATATTTGTTTGACTACAATTCTTTAATGTTATTTTAATACAAACAAGTCATGGCCTTCTTTAAAAAATAAGGCCTAACTTGCCTAACTTTATGAAGTGTGATATTTCGATGAAGCTAAAATTTTGTATGCACTTGTGAGACATATAAAAAAGGCGATTTTGCTGGATAACTAAAGACCTTTGAGATATGTGATATATTTGAAGACGCGAGATGTAAGACCGACATCTAGGATTTTCGAGAGAATCAGTACACAGAGGTTCCGAATCTGGAGCCTTTCCTTGTAATTGCTGTTCTCTCTCAACTGCTAGGACAGAATGTCACGATAAAATTTTTTCAGGTTACTTCACCTGTCAGAGATATTGAATACTCTCTTCGAGGTGTCATTCCTTTGTACGCAAGACAATATATATTATATATCAATATAATACATATTGTTTCTGGTTAGGGAACCTTCATCAGTTGCGCTTCCCACAATTGAATGTCCTCTCGAACACTTCTTTATGCATTTGATGCATTTCGTTAAATTTGAAGAAGCGAGATGTAAGACCGACATCTAGGATTTTCGAGAGAATCAGTACACAGAGGTTCCGAATCTGGAGCCGTTCCGTGTATTTGCTGTTCTCTCTCACCTCCTAGGACAGAATGTCACGATAAAATTTTTTCAGGTTACTTCACCTGTCAGAGATATTGAATACTCTCTTCGAGGTGTCATTCCTTTGTCCTAGGAGTTGAGAGAGAACAGCAATTACACGGAACGGCTCCAGATTCGAAACCTCTAAGTACTGATTCTCTCGAAAATCCTAGATGTCGGTCTTACATCTCGCGTCTTCAAATTTAAAGAAATGCATCAAATGCATAAAGAAGAGTTCGAGAGGACATTCAATTGTGGGAAGCGCAACTGATGAAGGTTCCCTAACCAGAAACAATATGTATTATATTGATATATAATATATATATTGTCTTAGTACAAAGGAATGACACCTCGAAGAGAGTATTCAATATCTCTGACAGGTGAAATAATCTGAAAAAATTTTATCGTGACATTCTGTCCTAGGAGTTGAGAGAGAACAGCAATTACACGGAACGGCTCCAGATTCGGATCCTCTGTGTACTGATTCTCTCGAAAATCCTAGATGTCGGTCTTACATCTCGCGTCTTCAAATTTAACGAAATGCATCAAATGCATAAAGAAGTGTTCGAGAGGACATTCAATTGTGGGAAGCGCAACTGATGAAGGTGCCCTAACCAGAAACAATATGTATTATATTGATATATAATATATATTGTCTTGCGTACAAAGGAATGACACCTCGAAGAGAATATGTGATATATGTCGTTTTATTCGTCTTTAAAAAATGTCACATCTTGACAGCTGTCAAATTAACCGGTTCGGATTTACTGAAGAAAAAGATTTTCGGGTTTTGCCGATTATTTTCAAAACCAAATGATTGATCGTAAATTCGAAGCCAGATTTCAAATGCACTAAATTTTCTCTAAAATGATCCCCATTTGACCTTTGCTGTATAGAGAAGGGAATTTAAATATACTTGTCCTCAGAAAAATATAATCAAAAATAAAATATGATTTTGTTAACCGTTATTTTAGATAAAACAACACTATAAATCTTATAATATTGGGAAAAATTGGTTAAAATAATGTAAACCTCACATATTTGTATGCACCATAAATTTGAAATAGTTATAAGAAATTACTTTATTATCAAGCCCATGCTACTTTTTAGATGATCTTCTAAAGCTTTATTGTTTCTCATTTGTCTTTTAGTGTTATACCTGATTTTTTAATTTTTTTTAATAGAATTGGTATTTCTATGCGCATATAGATAACGGTAGCTTTCTCATATATGTTTTCAAGAAACATTATATGTCGGTAGTCTGTTGTAGCGTTTCTCAGATATGTTACTGTTGTCCACTTTGAAAAAAATACATTGAAGATCACATATTTCTGTTAAAATTCAACTCTGTTCTCTGCTAATCATTTCTATAACAATTGCGTTTACTGGTTTACTATTTTTCTTTCCTTAATTGAGTTTTGTTGACTTATTTTGTTAAGCATTTTAAATTTTATTTTACTACACAATAATAAGTTTACCATTCATTTTATTTGTATTTTTGCAATTCCTCTCTTTCTTCTTCAGTTGTTTAATTAGTTTTTTATCTTTACTTCTGAGCCATGACTGTTTTTCTTGTTGATTTTCGAAAACTATGATTTCATTTTATATGGAAGATGTCCTGTAAGAGCATTTAAGCGTTTTTCACTTACATTTCTTTCGTTATAGCGAACTTTTGTACTGTGTTACTTTGCTGTATAGCAAGTGCTCACATTAGACCTTATTACCTGAAGTCCAGTGGTGGTCCATTTTAGCGTATTCAGTGTTTCTTCATCTACATAGAGATGGGCGTTTCTTATCTGGGTTTGTATATTTACAGTTCGACAATCATTTATTATTATTTTTCCGTGGATGTTTTCTCCCGTCTGTGATTGTTAGCACTACTTTCCTTCCTAATTTTATGTCTCTCAATTTTCGTGGTTTTCGTTTTCATGGAGGTGATTTAGAAACCACGCACATCACGCGGCTTGTCGAGTTTTCATGTGGGACGAAGAAAGATTAGTAAACAGTCAACAACAAATTTTGATCTCGGAATCTTTGAAGCTGGCAATGAAAAAAAATACCTCAAAACAAAAAAGACAACTTAGTACATATATTACTTTTCCTGAACTAAATTTAAAAATCCTAAATGATACTGGATTCTCAAGATCCCGTATCGATTACGAGAAGTTTGTTTAAATATATAACAGTTTCGCACAATACATGAACATGTTTTGTTTTTCAATATCCTAAATCAAAACTTAACCCTTTAAGTTTCATAACGTTCTGAATTTTCTTATTGGGTTAGAGATTTTAGGCTATCGTTGACTAAGGCACCCGATATCTTATTACAATATTTAAAAAAAATCATAAAATTCTTTTATTTTACAACTTGAGTAAAATATGTTTAATTTTTTATGCTTTGATATCCAAATTTTTATATAAGCAGGAAGTTATTTTTAATAATAAACAGAAAGAATTCGGATATCGTCTGATATTGGTGATAACAACTATGAAAATATTCATTCCGCCCAAGCAAATATTTCTCTCAAAAATAAAGACACCTCGGAAGAAGCTAAAATATATTTTAATGCATATCGCCATTTTCGAATATATTGCAAGTTATAGACAGTTTAAAATAATATTTCGTCTGTTTTTTACTTTTCAACTCAGCCATAGACTAAGTTTCCAAAAATTATTTTAAATAAGAAATGATCAATTTCGGACAAACTTTGTAAACCCGTACATACAATATTATAACTTTATCAAATATCCTAAAATTTCTAATATTCCTCATTAGTTTATGAGTTAAATAAAATGAAATTCGTCACGTAACAAATTCATGGGACATTAGATATTATTGAACCTTAATCACAAAGGTTACTCAAACTTTACAAATTACTAAAATGCTATAGGGCATATCTCAAAAACTATATTCGAAATTATGTTCAAGACAGTTGAATATATCAGCAGTCCCAATACGGCACTCTATGAATATGAATTTTCACAACAGAAAATATTTTCGGAAGGATAGATCTAGATACGTCCACTATTAAAAAACTAGTAAGTACAAATTTTCTAACTATTATTTTAAGCTTTTGTACTAACATGCATTGTAACTTCCCTTACAATTACAGAGATAGCAAATAATTTTGTTTATTATATTTTTTATCTTGGAATACCTAACTCAATTATGGTACACAGTGGTACATAATTAAACTAGAAAGTTGTTTCAAAATGCGCTCTCTCAATTGAACAACTTCCACTTGTAAATAAAACTTTTACCAATAGCCCTATGACGATTATTGACACAAGACGAAATTTTCGAGATTTTTCAATTCACTGAACGCAAGACAATACATTGTTTCTAATCGAGAACTTTCATCAGTTGCGCTCCTCTCAACCGATTGAATTTTCAAATACTTATTTATATATATAGTACATATAACTTAATTTATTTATTTTATCGCTAAATGTATTCCTACACCCAAGAGTTTTAGAAAAATTGATATCACAGAGTCTCCAAATCGGGAGTCATACTGTGTATAACGCCGATTCCCTGTGATTCCTAGGATATAAATCGCACGAAAACTAAAACCTGTCAAAGAAATGACGATACTAACTATTTGACAGTTTTCATTCCACTGAATGCAAGATATTATTGATACAGTATACTGATCGGTGCCATTTTTGTATATAATCACTCAATACAGTTAGTAAACTCTTAGTGAAAATGTCACAAATGTAAAAACACGGTTTTACACCCTAACACCAAACATTTATTTAAACACTCAACGGTTGGTTTACTCCTTGATGATGACAGGCAAGCGATCAGTGTTTAAACAAAGGTTTGATGTTAGGGTGCAAATTTGTGTTTTTACATTTGTTAGTGACAATGTTAGGTAATGATTTTAAAGCATCAATATCCTCTACAAGAAATTCACTTTTGACTTAATTACTAACAGTGGACAAACTATGCAAGAATTGAGTCAATACTGTATTGAACAGAAATGTTTGATAAACTCCATATGGACAACACAAAGCGCTCTTTAAAAAAAAAGAGCTTTGATGTGGTTCTGATGCTTACTTCTAAATTTAAAGTATATCTGAACTGTAAAATATCTAATATATATCACTGTTCCAAGCTCAAAAAAAGATCCAACATAAACATTAACATAAAAAGTCGTAATATAATAAATGATGACAACAATTGTTTTTATTGACAATTTACTTTAGTCACAATACAAAATTTAATTAGGTACACAATCTTTCAATTCAATTTCAGAGTCAATAGCCAATATGGCGGAATTAAATAAACAAATCTTTGCTCATAATCCCTAAGAAGAAAAGATCTCCCATTCAACTGCTTTTAATTAATAATGTAAAATTTCAAATATCTTTCAATTTCATTAACACTATGCATAATATATCAACGTTTTGATATTCCCACTTTTAGTTTATTTTCATACAATTTTGAAATGTTCTGTAATTATTTGTGTTTTAATTGTAGGACTAAAATAACAATTAAAAAACACAAAGAAATTCATAATTTGCGATGAATTGTCTAACACAATTCTATTAGAAAGGGACGTATCATATTAATCTAATATTTATTAAATTTCAAACATTCAAATTCAAACATTTACAATACAACTTCATAATATCTAATGTTAAAAATTTCGTATTTATTATGGGCTGGAATGCCGAATGCTTTTTTATCACAGTGGCCCGTAGACGATTTTCGAATAATCGCCTTTCACGGAAATGTCGGTATAACGAACCAGAGATCAAATACACGAACGAAATATTGGCACATTTTTTTATATACCAACAGTTTAAAGATACGGTGAACTAACAAACCAAAACAATTTTTAGAATAGACCAGAAGAATAAATATTATTACGAAGGCGATATGTGTCGTCTTTAATAACGAATTACTGCATTAACGTGTAAAAAAATATACCTAAACTTATCTATACGATAATGAAATTTGTCACTGAAGGATAGTTGTTGCTAACTGTGTATGCAGAAGATCAGCTGGGTATTGAGGATTAATACATTTCAGAGATTCGAAGCAGTCATAAAATATTTTTTTCTACATAAGAAATTACCACTATATATTGTTATATTAAACTATAATAACCAAAGAAATGTAATTATTAATAGTATGAATTTATGATGGGGGTATCTTCATCTAGAAGTTTAGAAATTATGATCTATCTTTTAGAGAGTTTTTAATCCATTGAAGGCAAGACAATATATTGTTTCTAGTCAAGAACTTTCATGTGATTGATAGATCGAATAATTATTTATGTATTTTGCACAAATGCCCGAACTTTACATGCTAACGTAAAAGAAAAATCGACATTTTGGTGCTTCAGGAAAAACTAGCCAACAAATTAACAGTTAATCTATTTGTTATTTGTTTCTTGTCCTTACTATCCTAGGAAAGGGTAATGAAGTTTTAAATACAGCACGGCTCTCAATTTAGAATCACTGTGGACTAGTTTTCCCTTAAACGACTATTTTCAGTTTGAGTTAAAATGTTAAATTCAGCCTTAAATGCAATACAAAAATAATTATTCGAGATTTTAATCGCCGAGGGTAGCGTAACATTTGAAGACTATCGACTAGAAATAACATATCATATGAATCAAAGGGTAAAAGCATTACACATGGCACAACATTTTTTCTTTTTAGTTTTCTCTAAAACTCCTAATAATTATGCGTTAAATAGTTAAGCTTGGTTATATGTATGAAAAAAGATTAATAATTATTCGAGATTTTAATATGTTGAGGGAAGCGCAACTGATGAAGTTTCTCGACCTGAAACAATATATTGTCTTGCGTTCGATGGATTGTATAATGTTCAGAAGATAGTATCAAAAAATAATTACCTAATAAAAAAAGTTCCAAACATAATGTAATTTAACATTTGTTGCATTATCAATTGAATTTGTTACATAAATCATATATTTAATCTATATATTAATATGTAAAAGGAAATGTTGTATCCCTATTTTAAGAAATTTGGGTGAATGATGGAGTGCAAGATTTGTCACAGTTAAAATACATAATGTTAAAATTTACTTAAAACATATTTATTTTATAAACTAAGCCATCGCTTAGTTTAAGACATTGTGTTGAAAACTTTTTTCATTAAAAGTTTTCAACACAATGTCTTTTTTAAGATTACCTAATATTTCACAGTTTTAGGTGAAAAAAGTCAAAAAGTAAATGAATCAATTTTGCTTGGTTGTATGTAAAAATTGTCTTTGCCATGTATAATGAGATGATTTAGTTCAGCATTTAACTAATATTTTCATAGTACCCAGAGTCCTATGGTCCTAAAATATTCAACTTTCTGTCTGATGAGATTAAAGGGTTAAATTCACATTCATTATTTAAAAAAAAATCCAAACAGTGGATAAAAATATGTACAATTTTTAACATGTTAATAAAATCGTCTTTATAGTAAAACATGTTAATTACTCAATTTTTTCTGTTACTTTCTTTTTTTAAGTTGTTGTGTTTCATTGTTATCCTAAAGTCTGTAAATTTGTTTGTTATTTTAAACTTAGTTTATTTGTAAGCTGAAAGTCGCAAGATCATTTACATACGCAAAAGGATTATCCTTCTATGGAATTTTCATTATATTTATTTCAACTTATGTTTTAATTAGACTACAAACGTGATATTTTATTAAGACTATTTTTTCTGTTATAAAAAAAACTGTATGATGATTTTTTTCTTGTTGTTTGTATCAAAAATGGAAAAAAAATATATTATGAGAAACTGCAAATTGAGTAACTGCATAAAATGGTAACATAAAGCCAATAATTAGTTCTTGCCATCAGTGAAATAAATAGTCATGGTGAAGGATTTTATATTACTTTTGTTACAAAAAATGTGTCCCTTATTATGTGTCGTGTTTTCAGTAATTAAATTTAGGATTTTTGGTTTTCCAGTCCCAAATCGCAAAACATTTTACAAAAAAAGAGTTACCTGTCATCTAATGATTAAAAATATTATATTTAAAATTTTATCAAATTATTTAATGTTATTAGCGTTTTGAAATGTATTTACAATATTTGGGCCACTAGTTTTTAGTATTCTAATTACGCATGCCATCTGATAGGAAATATTACTACGAACACATCTGATATCTTTGAAAAGGTTGTGATTTTTTTTTAGTTAACATGCGAATTTAAACTCTACGGAAAAATAAGAAAACACACAATTATCAAAAATCATCATGATTTCTCGAGCTCTTAAGGAACTGTTAGAAATATATAAAAATATCGGATGAAAGGAAATTAAACGAATTATTGGGTTCCATTCAAAAATCAGATTATCCGTGGTTAGTTAACCTTTTCAAAATTGGACTGATGATAACTGGCTCTTAGTTGTATAATGGGTGGCCAAGAGTTATCCTCCAAGTAAATCCTGCTATGGCATCAGACACCTCTGATATTTAACAGTGTCTAGAAGTCACACAAATTTTCGAATAACACCCCAATAGTGCGTTTTAGGTATTATTTAGTATACAAAAGTCATACTGAAATTCACTGAGTAATCCACTTTTTTCAATCTCTCACTAAACCTCATCCTGTCTTAAAGCAGAGTTTAAAAATATATATCAGCATAGCCACAATCTTAGCGAACGCCTCGTATAAAAGTGGACCATTACCGAATTACTGCAGTTCATATGTACAATTTAACTAATTATACTTATTTACTTCGCTATATTAATAGGGGTACATAATGAGGTTAATAGGCACATTAATACATATTTCTTTATTTTTTAGGGGTTCTTGCGTAGGGGTGTTATTTCAATTTTTAATTTTACTTCTGTTTTACTGTGTAATCTCGTAATCAATCTTATTTTAAAATAGCTATCTAGATTGAAGGTTACAAATGTAATCTAGTAGGGCCTTTCCTCTTTAGATATCTTCAAATTTCTAAAGACCTGAATGTTTCATTTTCTTGGTGATATGAGGATGGCAAATATGGTAGCAACCCAACGAATCACCATGTTATAGTAAAATAAATGTTGAATGGTTCGTCTGAAAATTTCAAGGGAAAAATAACTCCCAGATTTTTGTAGTTTGCATGGTCATGTCTCTAGGCCTAACCACCCCAGAATATTTCTTATGAGGATATTGAAAGCAAGAAGAAAATGAAACTCTAAGTTTCTTTTTCTCTTTGATAGCTGTGGTATTTTATTAAATAGATGAGTGACAACCTTCGGTTCTTTCTGAAGTTAAAATTGGAAATGTTCCTAAGAAACGGCTTAAGCATAAAATTGTTGATGACGCTATAAGCACCAAAATTATATTTAGTGAGGTCTTGAGGCTGTAAAATACAACTGAATAGATATTGACAATTCTATGACATTTTTGTTAAGTGTGAGAAATCGAGTACCTAGTATCATTATCTTTATCCCCTTGAAAATAAACAGTAAATTTTTATTATTATACTATTAATTTAAACCCTTTAGGCATATAGATACTATAAGACTCACATTCCTATTTAGTAATATCATTGCAGAGCTTTTCACCTCGATAACGCTTAATAATAAGAAAAATTTTAATCGGATTGGAAGTAATTCACTAGCAACTGTACCCGTAAATCGTCATTATTTTGATGAGTCCCCAAACTAAGAGAATGCATATTTTAGGGACAGTCCCCAAATTATCATTTCGTCTACCGCCAGTTTGCAAAATGCATGTTTTGGGGACTGTCCTCAAACTCTACGTTAGTTCAATGAGAGCTCAAACAATGCCTTCGTTAACCGAAAGTTACTTTTTAATAGAAAAAAATTTTTATATAACCAATTGAACTATATCGGTATAAATAAAATGTGATTTGGAAGCTTTTCCTGTAATAAAATTTTGGTGTCCCAAACCATGCGTTTTACACACACACACACACATATATATATATATATATATATATATATATATATATATATATATTATAAATTTTGCAATTAAGAAATAACCTAATATTACGAATCACTTCTATCTTACCTTCTATCTGGTAAGCAGCTGTGGCAGTTCCAAACATGAAATCTTTGGGAAAGGTCTTGTTGTTTATAGCTTCTGCATAACTACGTATTGGTAGAATATGATAAGTTAATAGTTAGTAATTATTCTAATTAACAATAGCAGTAAATGACAAATATGGAGATTTTACTAACCTTAGTAGAAATATTCCAAATAGTATACCCTTCATTTTGGTAGATTTTGAAAGTGTTATAATTTTTATCAGGTTTTAAATTGGTAATGTATATATAAGGTATGAAGGAGATAATATTATTAGTATAATAATTTCAAGTGTTTGCTTATAATCGTCATTAATTCAAACTAGATATGAGGACAATTATAGATATCAAAATAAGACAGTTGTTCTACACTTGTAAGGTTTCATTTGTTACATTAGTAATGATGTTTATTATTTCTTTGACTATTCGATCTAAATTTTTTCTTCTTGTGTGCATCTTCAAGGAGTAACGGATTACTATTCCGCGGTTCCGTAATTACAAATATCCAAATAAATAGTGAAACTCAAACAATGAAAGATATAGATTTCATTTAAAATATTAGCTAAAATTTATTAATTAATTTTAATTACCTGTTTTAACAGAAAATTATGTCCAAACAAGGAGATGGTTAAACATGCTTTAACTTAGCAATCAGTACAATATTGTTATAAACTCCATGGGTTGAATAAATTAATTTTAAAAACTAATATTCACTTCACTTTCTAGAAATTTTATTTATATATAAAACATCAATTATTTCCAACAGCTGATTCTGTACAATAACTTCGAAATCGTAACAACAAAAAAGTTGAACGCAATAAACTAACTGATTCCTAAAATTAATATCGCCTTTTACAGCGTATGCCGAATTTTCTGATAGTTCTACCTTTGTTCGCACAGCGTCCAGATTGATAGTTCATACCCATTTTTGAAGAATCTAAAAATTGATGTTTTTATGTTCTTTCACCAGGGTAGGAGTGGATAAACTTCATAACACTGCCCTTCCTTTAAGTCTGATCGTCCCGATAAGAAACATCATCTCCATGGTAGGGAGCGACTCGATCTAAATGGTCCAACTTCAACTTTGGGGTTTTGACGGATAAAGTAGACGACGGCATTAATCCTCTTGACTACCTTGTATGGACCATCCCAGGCGGGTGTAAGCTTTGGAGATTCACCCATGCTCCGTTGAGGGTTGTACAGCCAGACTTTGCCGCTCTCATGGAACCCGACTGAATTGGCCTTGAGGTCATATCGCGTCTTTCTCCGGTCACTGGTGTCCAACATCTGCGTTTGGACTAATTCGTGGATTGTCAGCATGTTATGTCAAAGCTGGTCGGCATAATCGTTGATGTCTTGGAAATGTTCTTCGGGGGAGCCAAAAGCCAAATCGCAGGGACATCGCTGCTCTTTTCCGAATAGGACCCGGGCTGGAGTCAGGCTTTTACTATTATGTACGGCTGAGCGATATGCCAACAAGAATAGGAGAATATGCTCATTCCAATCAGGCTAGTTATTGCTGACGACCTTAAATAGATGTTCTACCAAGGTTCTTGAATCTTTGCACCATTCTGTCTGACTGTGGGTGCAGTGGCGTTGTTCTCGTTTTCCTAATCCCCAACATCGTGCAGACCTTCTGGAATACATTCAATTCGAGAGACGCCTCTGGTCTGAATGTAGTTCCATCGGGATGACAAACCTGCTGAATAGCTGTCCTACTAGTACCGTCGCTACCGTGGTTGGCTCTTGATTGGGTATCGCATATGCCTCAAGCCATTTGCTGAACTAATCCATTGCGACTAGAATGCATTTGTTCCCCATCTCAGACTCGGGAAAGGGACCGGCGACATCGATGGCAATTCTCTCAAATGGGAGGCCCACATTGTACTGCTGCAATCTGCCTTTGGTCCGGGGCTTCGGGCCCTTACTGGCCGCACAAGCGTCACATTTCCGGCACCAGGCCCTGAGGTCTTCCAAGAAATTAACACAGTGGAACCGCTGGTGAACTATGTCTAGGGTTTTATTCATGCCCAGATGGTCCCTGGTAATTCCATCAAGTACTTCGTTCAGGATGGCTTGTACTTTTTTCTTCGAAAATACCAGTTGCAACTTAGTCTTCATTAGCCTGCCCTTGGACCTGTCTGATGGAGAAACACTATCGCTGTTCCTTCTTCAGACAATGTCCGCATTCTAGTTTACAGGGTCTTTTTGATAGGGCATCGGGATTGTTATGCAAACGACCGGCACGAAGTTCAACCTTGAAATCGTATTGCTCTAATTTCTCCATCCACCTGGCCAGTTGTCTTTCCGGTGTTTTCATGTCCAACAGCCACTTGAGGGCGGCCTGAGCTGTTCGGACTACGAAATGACGACCATAGAGGTATTTGTGCAATTGACCTACCGCCCTTATTATTGCAAGAAGTTCTTTCTAGTGACGCAATAATTTCTTTCCGGTTTCGAGGATACACGGCTGTGGTACTCGAACACCCCCTTTTCACAATCTTGCACCTGGGATTAGATGGCCCCCAAACCTGTGTTGCTGGAATCGGTGTCTAAGATTATCTTGCCCGACTGCGTACGAAATGCTAGGATTGGGCTGGAACAAAGTGCCGCCTTTAGTCGTCTGAATGATGTTTCGCAATCCTGATTGCAACGGAAGATCTGTTTCTCAGTGGTCTGCCGATGTAGAGGCGCGGAAATGGGAGCAAATCCCTCCACAAATCACCTGTAGTATGAACAGAGACCCAAGAAGCTTCGGAGTTCATGCTTGTCTTTTGGGACTGGCCAATCACGAATAGCTTCTATCTTGTCCTGACTCGGAAACGACGTGGACCAAAACTCTATTTCTATTTGGAACATGGATCACTTCTTCGGGTTGAGTTTCAGGTTGGCGTTCTTGATTCTGGAGAATACTTCACCCAAGTTCTTCAGATAATCGTCGTATGTCTGACCCTTGACCGGAATGTCGTCGAGGTATACTAAGCACGTCCTCCATGTCAACCCGCTCAGTACAAACTCCTCTCAAATGTAGCGAAAGCATTACATAACCCCAAGGGCATGACCGTAAACTGAAACAGCCCTTTACTTGTGGAGAACGCTGTCTTCTCTCTGTGGTTCTCGTGTAGACCAACCTGCCAATATCCACTCCTTTGGTCTGGTATGGAGATCCCGCGGGAGCCTGCTAGTGTGGTCAGAGTGTCATCAATTCAGGGTAGTGGATAGCTGTCTTTCTTCTGACGTCATTAAGCTTTCTGTAATCCACGCAAAATCGGGTGGTTCCATCGTTTTTTTTAACCAGCACGACGGGAGCGGACTGTGGGCTGATAGATGGCTCAATAACTCCATTTTGTAAAATGTTTTCCTCGACTGCCTGTTGTTACCCCAATGGTAGCCGCCTAGGTGGTATTCTGATGGGTTGAGCCTTTCTAGTTTCTATTCGGTGCTGGAAGATGTTTGTTCGACCGGTGGTTACGTCTTGGCTGTTGAAAATCTGCCAGTGATTTGCAATAAATTGCTGGAGTTTCTTCTGTTCTTCTGGTGTAAGGTGTTTCAAATGGTGGGCAAGCAGTTGTAGCAACTCTTTACTGGATCATGTCTCCTTCACCGATGTCTGGTATCGTTTTTCGCAATCTATGGCCTCTACTGGCTTGAAACAAGCTATCTCTTCACCATTGGCAATTCTGATGTCGTTGTTGGATTCAGGACTCTAATTAGTAAATCTTTTCCGGTTTTGACTATAGCCCGTCTAACTATGTAGTCATTTGCTGAGTGTACGGGCTTCACCATTCCAACGCAGCTCTCAGGATTTCTTTCTAACTGCCCATAAGCTATCTGTTCCGTTCTTCCGGGAATTCTGGCTGAGCATTTTGCTACAATTTTTATAATCATTTTCCTCAGTTAGGAACCAAAGAACATAGCCTGTATAAAATCGACCCTATGCCGGATTATGTTGTCCCCTATCTGCAGTAATATATCTGCCCCACCCTGTATTGACATAGACTCCCTGGTGACTGTTCTGAGCTTGAGGTCGTTGCTAACTGGCCGGATTTCCTATGCCCTTGAAACCCTGGACTTGGCAATGGACACAGCTGCGCTGGTGTCGATGTTGATGGTAATTGCTCGGCCATTGATGGTGCCCCTGGTGACTAGGCCGCTCCTACCTCGGCAAAATCCCCGGATTGATAATATTTTGGGGGCTGGTGAAGGTTTAGTTAGCATTCGCCCCCTTGTGCTGACTGGCTGACGGATCCTGGACATGTGGCTGTTGTGTTGGTTACCCCTGGCGGGTGGTCATTCGGATAGCCTCACTCTGCATTCTCGTTGGTGTCCTCCTGTACCTCCAAAACTGTAACATGCTCTTCTGGTCTCAGTGGCTAAATTTTAGGACACCCTGCCATATAGTTCTGGTGACACATGGAAAATATAAAAAAATAGACTTTTCCTCTCAATCTGGGAACTTTTTGATGAATGGCTTTACAGGCATTGACTAGTTCTTAGAAGAAAAATCAGTCAAACTGCACAGTTGTTTGAAACTAATGGCATACAGTTGATTTGATGCGGTACGGCAGCTGTGAAATTAGGTGTATAATTCAAAGGGTTCTCTATTTGTCTTGTTAGTGAGGTGGTAAAATCCGTAGCTTGGACAATTTTGTAACCTGCACGTCATACTATTGTTCAATTAAATTAAAGGGAGTCGTTAATAGCACAGCTCTTCAAAAATACTGAGACCAAACAAAAAATATGGAAGCGAAAAATATAAAATCGTGTATAATTTAAACAAAGAATTGCATGCGTTTAGGAGAATTTTTAAGAAGTTTTAAAAGGCCCAAACACATACTTACATACACACTTATTGTCTTTATTTATGTATTTAATAATATTGCAACAAACTCCCTGGGTTCAAATTTAATTAATTTTAAAAACTGATATCGGAGATTTACCCTTGGTCCTCTTGGGGTTTTACAGCCAGGCCTTGTCCCTCTCTTGAAACCCGACTGAATTAATCTTGAGATCATATCGTGTCTTCATCCGGTCACTAGTGGCCAACACCTGCGTTCGGGCTAGTTCGTGTATTGCCAGCATGTTATATCGGTGCTGGTCGGTATTAGAGCTCCTCCAAAACCGTCCAGTCGATCAACAAGTTAATTTCGACAAGATTATCGCCATCTTAGACAAAAGATACTACAATCAATCCTTGAGCCAACTAAGTGGAAAAATGCAAAAATCCGGAGAAAGCCTTCAAGAGTTCAAAGCTGAGATTAGACGTTTAGTGTACTTGACCTACCCAGACCTGCCGGGGGAAACTAAAGACCAACTGGCCACACAGAAATTAATAAACGGTATTAGAGATGTGAAAAAACAAAGAGATATATAACTTAGTGGTGGCAAGAAAAGTACTAAAGCTCTACTTCGGTGGGTGCGAGCAGTTTTCTTCAACCAGGAAGAGTCAGACTCACCATTCCAAGAGCTGCTTGCTGGTATGAACAAACTATTTGAACGGACACAAGGAACTGGTACCAGAGAACCATGTTACCGTTGTGGACGGACAGGAAACTTTCAACGGGATTGCAGAGTAAGGCTACCGGAATGATCACCGACCAGGGGTAACCAACAAAACAAGCACATGTCCAAGGACCGTCAGCCAGTCAGCATAAGGGGGCCAATGCTGACTAACTCTCCACCAGTCGGAAAAACATTATTATCCATCCGAGAATTTTGCCGAGATAGCAGCAGCCTAGTCATTAGGGGCACTATCAATGTGTCCATTGTGAAGTCCAGGGTTTTAAGGTCATCGGAAATCCGGCCAGTTAACAACAACATCCAGCTCAGAACAGTCACCGGCGAGTCCTTGTGAATACAGGGTGGAGCAGAAGTAGTGCTACAGATAGCGGACGACTTAATCCGGCATAGGGTCCTAGTAGTGGAGAAGCTGTGAAAATCAATAGTGTGGTGCATATCATTATAAAACAAGAGGATATTGATAGGTTGTTAAACTAAACAGTAAGTACCTTACTTAATTTTAGCGTTCACTAAAAATCACTTTTGCTTTTTGAAAGTGAAGATTAATTAATACAGATATGTGAATAACATAGTCAGTTTTAAATTTCTATTATGTTTCTGAGTTAATAATATTATACAATTTTAGTCTTTGACTTATATCGATTTTGAAATACTATAAAATTAAAATGTTAAATAACCGTATGATTTGATGTCAATACCTTTAAACATTCATTCTTTACTTGTAATAATACTCTTTCGTCCTTATAAATTATTATAGTAAAATTAAATTGTTAATTTCGTTACCAAATATTGGGGTAGGCATGGACGCAATATTTTTGTTAGCGTTCTGTTAAAAATATTTTAGTTATTTGTAACATAAAGCTGCTTAAGCAATGTGTGTATTTCCTGTTGTTACATTCATTTTTTATACGTAAATACCTCTTATAAACCACTAATCCGGGAAGGCGGGCTCCTTAAATTACTTTCCCAGGTTACTTTTATTGAATTTTAACCCATAATATTTACTGGCTTGTTTAGCATTAAGTATTTTATATAAAATTTATGTTTTATTATGCTCTGTGACCTGGAACATATTGCGCTTTGCTTACATTAATTTGCACTCTATTCATACTGTCTTTAATGATTTTAAAACTTTATTAATTGACAATAGCAACTTCGATGTAATCATGGTTACAGAAACCTGGTTAACTAATAATCAGGATTCTAGCAGTTTTCTCAATACCTGGTTAAAACTTTTATACTGTGAATAGGATCGACAGAGGAGGTGGTGTAGGGGCTTATGTTAGAATATTTTTCATTCTGAACTAATTACCTTTGACTTTGATCTATTAAGTAATCTCGAATTGATTATCTTAAGCATTAAAATAAACTCCATTACAATGTCAGTTGCATTTTTTTATAAACCACTAAAATTTAACATTAACTTAGCTATTACTGATTTTGATAACATTTTACGTGATATTACAAAAATGACTGACATCATATGTTTGGGTGAGTTCAGTTTAAACTTTTTTGAGGTACGTAATCCTGTCACGAGTTACTTTAAATCTTATAACCTTAAGCAAATCCTTAACGAACCTACACGAATCACGTAAAAAACCAGCAGGCTTATAAAGCCTATTTTTGTTAGTGACCCAAACTTGGCTTTAGTGTGCGGCACGCCGTCGGTTGACAATTTCTCTGACCATAGGCTCCTATTTGCTGAACTAAATTGAAATGAAATAAAATGGGTTACATACTGATGTTTTAAAAACTTTGTTTCAAGTGATTTTTTGCGTGATCTGAAATTATTACCTGGGATGAATCTTGTTTATGGAAATAATATAGACAAAAAAGTCAAAATCTTTAACGACTTAATAAATGGCGTATCGACCCTTTCATAGCAAATATCATAAATATCTGTATGGAAAATAGTTACTTCCCGAGTCATGGAAAAGTAGAATTGGTAAACCGTTACGGAAGATGAAAAAACCTGAATCATTTAATGACCTTCGAATCATATCAATCCTACCTACAATGTCAACATTTTTGGAAAAGATTGTATCCTCTCAGCTTTACACTTATTTTAATACTGACAACCAAAACGCTTTTTGTGAAAAACATAGTGCAATTACGGGGGAGAACCTTCCCAAGACAACAACTATTACGCCGACCAGCTCCGAAATAACATGCTGGCAATACACGAATTAGCCCGAACGCAATTGTTGGCCACCAGTAACCGGATGAAGACTCGGTACGACCTCAAGGCCAATTCAGTCCGGTACAGGGACAAAGTCTGGCTGTACAACCCCCAACGGAGCAAGGGTAAATCTCCAAAGCTTACACGCGCCTGGGTTGGTCCATACAAGGTGGTCAAGAGACTTAATGACGTCGTCTACCGGATCCGTCGAAACCCCAGGGCTAAGTTGAAGGCGGTCCATTTAGATCGACTCTCTCTCTACCATGAAGAGGATGTTTCTGATCGAGACCATCAGAATTAAAGGGAGGGCAGTGTTATACAAATTTATTCAGTGCGTCCTCGGTTTCATTCCGATAATACATCACTCTCTGGGATAGAAGAAAAGAAGAGCCAGAAGGTTCGGATGAAAAAAAAACTTTTCTCGAAATAACTGTAAAATTGACACTCAATTGTACGCGAGAATTCGATGCTGATTTTAAAAAGAGCGGCCCATTATCGTAGGAGTTAGTGAGGCGGCGAAGAGCTTATGTCGTGTTATTATTTAGATATTCGAATCAGCTGTTGTGAATAATTAATGTAAATTAAAGTTTCTAGAAAGTGAGAGTGAATATTAGTTTTACAATTTTAATTGAACCAACGGAGTTTATAACAATATGAAAACAGACAGTACGTGGAAATTAATCACAAAAATTTGGTTACCACGAAATTTCGTAGAATTAAATAATTCAGATTTTAACTGGTAGAATAATATAGAAAATAAAATAAAGGTAAATGACAATTCCATTTGGAAATACTGAATAGTTATGAAGTAGAAATTTTATATCTAGAAATTGCAAGATAATCTGTTTTAATTTATTACTAATACTTATTCAATTTCCATTTGTACATTTAATAAATAGTGCATAGGTAACCGAACTTTACTCGTAAATTCAAGGATTCATCAAAAAGTTTGGTATATATGTTGATATAATCGGACATTTTCTGTATAAACTATTTTTTCTCAAGATGAAATGTTTCAGTCTAATTTCATTTCTCTAACATTCATTAAACTACTTATTATAATAATTCCACTTCATAATATATTTCCACTACCCTTTATATATATTCTACTCTGAACTATATTTATATTTTAACACCCGGTATATACAACTGTTCATGGACTGCTCAGATTAAATAAATTGGTAAAGAAATTACAATAACAAATGTGTCAGGAAATTCACTGGTGTTATAATACAGCAATAAAAAATCTTAGACTTAAGCAATACGAGATTCTGTGGACACAGATAAGAACAATATTGTGCAATTTCTTGGAAAAATCTTATCGATCATAACTATTATCAATCTTATTAGGTTAGAAGTCGGCACATGTGAAGTTTATCTTTTAATTTCTGTTCCGATATTCTTCTTGACCAATTAAATTTAATTATCATTTACGGAAAGGACACATACTGACCCTGAAAATATTATATCTTGATGCGGTAGTTAGCAAGATTTTAATAAACAAATTGTTCGTGCTACACTTAAGTTTAGTGAACTAATAATGAAACCTGCACTAATTTTTGCAGTATATGCCATAGTTCTTTGCTCTGCTGAAAATTTAAGAGTATGTCATGAAGACGGGGGGTACGTTTGCGAAAGTTAAGGAGATATACAAGTAGTATATTTAAATTTTTATTCTTTTCTTAGGAAGACCTTACTAAGTGAAAAATCCTTTCAAATTAATGGTAAACTCCTTGTTCAAGTTATCAATTATGAGGAATTCCCAGAGGATGGCAGCTTTTTTAAAGAAGCAATTGACTGCATCATTGTAAGTTACCTGTAATTTATATACATATATATATATATATATATATATATATATATATATATATATATATATATATGAACTAAGCTAGGTTCCGGTGAGAACCGCGTCTGAATTTATTGAATACTCGACGTTTCGACTCCTGCTTCGGAGCCATTATCAAGAGACAAAAGTGAAAAAGAGTTTCAGAGTCTAGATCGAACTCGGGGCCTCAATCTGCCTACTCCCCAAGAGTCACTAGGTAACTGAACTGAATTCGAGTCTGCTCTGCTTCTTTTATTTATAGGTAGCGCTGGGTTAGAAGAAGATGTCACGTGATGAGGCTGTGTTGTGATTGGTTGGGTATTGGTGGGCGTGTCTGCTTTGTTTAATCTGGCAATTACGGAGGTCCAAGCTGTGGGAAGGCGAGTACTGTCATCGCGTCTATTTAGACAGAGAGGTCTTTTTTCTATTTCGATAGCTTCGCGAATAGTGGATTCGCGAAGCTATCGAAATAGAAAAAAGACCTCTCTGTCTAAATAGACGCGATGACAGTACTCGCCTTCCCACAGCTTGGACCTCCGTAATTGCCAGATTAAACAAAGCAGACACGCCCACCAATACCCAACCAATCACAACACAGCCTCATCACGTGACATCTTCTTCTAACCCAGCGCTACCTATAAATAAAAGAAGCAGAGCAGACTCGAATTCAGTTCAGTTACCTAGTGACTCTTGGGGAGTAGGCAGATTGAGGCCCCGAGTTCGATCTAGACTCTGAAACTCTTTTTCACTTTTGTCTCTTGATAATGGCTCCGAAGCAGGAGTCGAAACGTCGAGTATTCAATAAATTCAGACGCGGTTCTCACCCGGAACCTAGCTTAGTTCATAATAATGACCGCGGAAGCCTCTCAGAACATATATATATATATATATATATATATATATATATATATATATATATATATATATATATATATATATATATATATATATATATATATATATATAATTATAATGGTAACGGCTGTTAAAATTAGTATGCAAACGAATTACGGGAAGCAGCCAAAGACTAAATAAGTATACTCTTTTTTATATGAGAGCTTTCGGAATTCTTTTATTCCTTCGTCAGTCAAATGAAAAAGTTACAAATATTGTTGTTATTATAAGTACTATAAATGAAATTAAATGGTAACTTACTATAGTTGAGTTTCACAAAATAAAATTAGCATATCTAGAAACTTAAACAACGTAACATTCAGTTTTATGGTTGTAGTTTCATGAAATTAGATCCAAATTTGAATTTTTTTTGATGACAAATATAAATGTGAAACCATAGAAATGTCGGAGGTAATATTATAAGGGATGAGAGTTTATTTTTAAGTTTAAGAAAATAAATAAATAAATAAATTTCCAGATAAGTTCTAAATGAAATTAATATATGTACATATATATATATCACAAAAATAAACACTTATGGGTTGATTATATCTGGTAATATATACCTCTTATGGCTTGTTGTGAACCATTTATAATACATTCAAATTTGGAAATAGTTGCATTTACTACCTTAATTTCTATATATATATATATATATATATATATATATATATATATATATATATATATATATATGAGTAATTCCATTACATTTGGAATTATTTTTGGAATTGAATTATTTTGGCAATCGATTTTATTGAAACTAGAAAATCTTAAAGTATTTTAATCTAGTTCCATACATACGTCAGGAGAAATTGTGTTTTAAATAAAAAAAAACATTTTTAGCCCATCTACAAAAATACTTGGTTTCAAGAACAAAATGTCTCAGATCGAGTTATTTCCACTAGGTTATGATTACTATATTCTCCAGTATGTAGAAATACATATATCGGGCTCGTTAACGATTAGGATATTTTTTATTACCTCGTTTAACAAAGTAAAATTCTAATAAATTGACCATTCTTAAAATGGCCACCAAAAAAGCAGTTCTGAAACGATTTCCCTAAAGACTGCTTTTTAAGAAGGTTTGTTAATAAAGATTATTTACATGCAAGGATCAGCAATATTTTCACTCAAAACTGCTGATTTTTGAAAATTTGCTAATTTTTACCAACCTGTACACATTTCTATCAACTCCAAATCGCACAAAAATTTAGGAAGATGTAGTGTTCTATATCTACAGCAAATCCTCTGGGGGATTTTTTTGGCCCGAACTTCTGTGATTTTCAACAAATTTTTAAATATTGGTGGAATCGATATAAATTTAGATGGAAATTATGTAAAAGTAACAAAAATATTTAACAAAAATATTTTTTTAAATTTCAATTTGTATTTGTAATTACATATATTTAAGTGTGCTTTGTAAATAAGTTAAACTAATATATTTGTAGGCAAGGATCGGCAATATTCTTTCTCAAAGATGGTGATTTTTGAAAAATCAACACCTTGTAAGCATTTCTATCAACTCCAAATCGCACAAGAATTAAGGAAGACGTAGTGTTCTGTGTCTACAGTAATCGCTCGGGGGATTTTCTTAGTCCGAACTTCTGTGATTTTCAACAAATGCAAAAATGCAATTCTAAACCAATTTCTCTAAAGACTGCTTTTTGAGACGGTACCTTAATAAAGATTATTTACATTCAACGATCGGCAATATTGTCACTCAAAACGGCTGGTTTTTGAAAAATCGCTAATTTTCCCACTCTGAACACATTTCTGTCAACTCCAAATAGCAAAAAATTTAGGAAGATGTAGTGTTCTATATCTACAGCAAATCCTCTGGGGGATTTTTTTGGCCCGAACTTCTGTGATTTTCAACAAATTTTTAATAGTTACGAAAATATTTGACAAACATATTTATGAATTTCAGTTTGTACTTGTAATTACATATATTTAAACATGCTTTGTAAATAAGTTAATCTAATATATTTGCCGCCAGGGATCGGCAATATTCTTTCTAAAAGATGGTGATTTTTGAAAAATCGCAAAATTTTACCACCCTGTACACATTTCTATCAACTACAAATAGCACAAAAAATTAGTAGGACGTTGTGTTATAATGTCTACAACAATCTTTCGGAGGGAATTTTTTGGCCCGAACTTCTGTGATTTTTCACAATTTTAGAAACATTGGTAAAATAGATAAAAGAAGGATTCGAAATATATAAATAATTTGGTCAAGTGCGAGTGGACTCCCATACTAAGGGTTCCGTACCACCTTTGATACAATTTAGGTGAAATATATAATTGTATAATATTCCAGTTTCAGACAAGCAGGGAATGAGTGCATTTTTTATATATTCACACTAATATATTTGAAGCTAAGCGTTATTTTATCTGCTACATGATTCGCTTGAGTTTTATAAATGTATTTATTTAATTTTCTAATTTGGCCCGCAAAATTAGCGGTAGAGTTTTATTTTAATAACAAACTTTCAGGGAAGCCTTGTGTAATCTACTATTTAATTTTTAGCCTCTGTATATTGAAAGATCAAGAAGAAAATACGTCAAGTTTTAAATATAAATTATTAAATCTTTAGACAAATTATATAAAATTAAAAATAAAATATATTTTTCAAAATTTTTCATATTGGAGTTTCTAAATGAGGATTAAGTCGATGTTTAATATTTTTGTTAATATCTTTTACACAAATGATTTAAAAATGTGACAAAAATATATTTCAAATTCTCATAAAGATTCTTTTATTTTGATATATTACATGATGCATTTGAAATTTTATTTTTATTTTCCATTTTATTCTATAATTAGTCCCCAAAATTAATATTGGGGTTTTCTACTAATTTTTCTTACACATTTTAAGTGAGCCCCAGTACCCCTAATTATTTTCAAAATCTTCGGTTTCGGAAATAAGGCGGGAAATGAGAATTTTTTATATATTTTTGTTAATATCTTGTAATTAATATTAGGGGTATCACCTTATTTTTTCCTGTAAAGTTCAAGAAGGGTCATGTAAGTCTAATTTTTTTTCTAATAGATCGGAAATAAAAAGGGCAATAAGTAACTTTCTTATATTTTTGTGAATATCCTTTGAACAATTTACTTTAGAAATATGAAAAAAAATCATTTGTATTCCTCATATTAACAACCTCTTTTATTTAATGCATTGCATGATGATTTAAAAAAATCCTATTAATTCAATAGTTTGGCCCCCAAAATTAATATTACCGATTTCTTCGTATTTTCCAGCAAACAAAAAATTGTAGGTCTTATAGTTTGGGAAATGAAACGGGGAATGGGTAATTTCTTTCCTATATTTTTGTTAATATATTTTAAAATATTCATTTTAAAAATCTGAATAAAATATATTTGCATTTTTCATAATGAGTCCTTTGATTTGATATATTACATGATGCGTTAGAAATATTTTTAATTTTATATTTCCCATTTTATCTTGTAATTTGCCTCTTAAAATTAATATTAGGGGTTTCTCCTTATTTTTCCAGTAAAGTTTAGGTGAGCTCCTATATCTCTACATTTTTCAAAATTTTACGGCTTAAAGTTTCGGAGTTAAGGTACAGGGAATGAGAGAATGATTTATATTTTTGTAAATATCTTTTAAATAAATTATATTAAAAATATGAAAAATATATTTGTTCTCCTTATAATGAGCTCATTCATTTGACTTATTACATCATGTGTTAGGAGCAATTTTAATTGTATCTTTTGCATTTAATTCGGTAATATGCCCCCCAAAAATAATAGTAAAGGTTTCACCTTAATTTTCCGGTAAAGTTCAGGTTCAGCCTCTAATTTTTTTCAAAATTTTACGTCTTATAGTTTCGGAGATAAGATAGGCGGAATGGGTAAATTTTTGTTAATATCTTTTAAGTAATCTATTTTAAAAATATGTAAAAAATTTGTTTTCGTCATAATGAGCCCTTTTATTTGATATATGATCCGTTAAAAACTATTCTATTTAATTCTGTAGTTTGCCCCCAAGAATTAATATTAGATATTTCTCCTTATTTTTCCGGTAAAATTTAGACGAGGCCCTATATCTCTGTTTTTTTTTCAAAATTTTACGTTTTATAGTTAAAGATAAGGGGTGGGGGAATTGTTGTTTTTTTTTGTTTTCCCCCCATTAGCCCTAAAATCAAAATTTCTTCATTTACTATATGTACTCCTGTTCGGGTCACCATACTATACACTGGTACCAAAATTTCAAACTTTTTTGCCCAGTAGTTTAGGAGAAAATTGCTGTGAAGTGAAAGAGGGAGGCATACTTAAAAAATATAAAAATTAAATGTAGTACCTATTTTCGAATTTGCCAGGAAGTCGTATATTATTGAAAACCACTCTGACGTTATAGAATAATTTTTTGCACAGTAATTAAGCCTTTGCTTGTTAGACACAAAGTTTTAAAGTATTGTTATAGAAAACTTTTTTTATTGAAAAGTTGATTTACTTTTAGAACATAAAATACTTTAAATAAAAACTCAACTTACATATATATATATATATATATATATATATATATATATATATATATATATATATATATATTATGGTAAAAATTCAAATTACATTTAACAGATCTATTTTTCAGTATTCTCCTCAATGTTAACATAATTTTAAAATAGTATTATAGAAATATACGCAAAATAAACAATGAGAAAAGAAATAAGCAGGTTCATTATTCAATATTAAAAGATTGAAATTGTATTAGTTTTACTAATATTTAAAACATTGTAGAAACTCAAAGAAATTCGGACCAAGAAAATGCCTCCGAGGAATTATTGCTGACATTGAACCCTACTTCCTCCTAAATGTTTGTGGAATTTGGAGTTGATAGAAATGTGTACAGGATGGTCAAAGTTAGAGAGAACATTGCAGATCCTTCATTATCAAATTGTGATTACGATATTTGTCATTGCGAATCCTCTTAATTTTTTTATGTTTTGTTCAATTTGTGTTCATACCATTGAAAACGAAGTCTGATTTAGACCATGAAACGTTTTGACTATTGAAATATACAGACTTTCAAGTTTATGTGGGGTTATTCCCAAAGAATAAAATAAAAACCAGAAATGCCACAATTATCATTCAGAACAGAATTAGTTTCTAATTACGAAGCACACTTAAATATACTTAACTACAAATACAAATTTTAAAAAAATATTTTTTTTTAATATTCTTAATTATTTTTACATAATTATAATGAAAATTTTTATCAATTTTCCCGATTTAGGAAATATTGCAGAAAATCACAGAAGCTCGTAACAAAAAAATTCCTCCGATGGATTACATCCATCCTAACCTCCTAACATCCTAATACATCCTCCTAACTTTTTGTGTGATTTGGAGTTGATAGAAATGTGTAAAGGTTGGTCAAAGTTAACGATTTTTCAAAAATCTACAATTTGGATTCAGAATATTGCCCGGTCCCTGCTTGCAAATAAATTTACAAAAAACGGTTAAGAATTGCCTTTTTGGTGACTATTTTAACATGGTCATTTTACTAGAATTTGATTCTGTCTAACGATGTAATAAAATATACCAATTTCTCCTAACTTTGTTGAACCACTTTAATAACTATAAATCTACCAATCCCGAATACATTTCACCCAAACTGCAAGTGCTTATGGGCCACATTATATAATAATTTTATTCAACATTTTTGTATAGTTGTAACTCTGCTTCACCCTATAGTGCAACCATACAGTATATACTATTATTTATTTATCACCCAATAAAACATTTTTTAATTACCTAATAATAGTTCTACTCCATAACTATATAACAATTATTTCGGATAATTTTTGAACCACTTCATTAATTATAATTTTAACCGGCGTTTATGTGCAACTTATTTTAAAATTGCGTTAAACACAATATATAAATAAAATTTTGCTTTACTCCATATTTCAGATATTTGATATAGCAGAATGCAACTGTTCCTATTCTACCTTATACAACATTTTTTTAAATATTTTTTAATCCACCCTGTAAAACTATATTTCTACTAAGCCCCGATGTTAACCACCATATATTTACAAGTACTTATGGGCCACCTAATATAACATTTTTGTACCACTCTGTATAACTAAATTCACCAATCCCAAACCCAACTATTGATGGCCACCCTATATAACAATTTTATTCCATATTTTTAAGATCTGCCTTCGATAGCTATAACTTTCATCTATATTTAAAATATCTTGTATATACTGCAGCCAATGAATCACCCATTATAACTAACTGGTCTAACAGTTTTTGAACCATCCTGTATAACTACGCTACATAACGATTTTTTAGATATTTTTAACCATCCTAGAAAATATAATTTGTCATCAACTTATATGTATATGCAACTTTTCCCAAATGTTTTAATCACCCTGTATAACTATAATTTTACTTCGCCCCATGTTTCAGATATTGTATATAGGCAACAGCTCATGTTCTATCTTAAAAAAAATAGCACAATTTTTTATCCACACTATTTAACTATAATTCAACTCTCTATTTCAACCACCTTATAAGTGCAACTACTTATCAGCCACCCAGTGTGACATTTTTTGTGTATATGTAAATCCATCAATTTCCAATTTTTTTTCATCAAAACTACAACTACTTATGGAGCACCCTATGTATCATTGTTACAGATTAAACTACTTAAATTTACTCCTCCCTATATTTCAAATATCATATCTGTGCAACTAATAGCTACGCTATTTCACATTTTTTTCTCATATTTTTTTAAGCACAGTATGAAATATGATTTCTCTTCATTTAATCCATCCTTCATTTGCAACTGTTTCTAACCTTGTTTGAATCACACTGTGTAACGATAACTTGACTTCGCCCTATATTTCAGGTACTCCATATATGCAACAGCTTATGCTCTGCCCTCTATAACAAAATTCTTCCAACATTTTTACCCACACTGTATAATTATTATTATACGCCATGCTATATTTCAACATCCTTGTATATGCAACTACTTATGGGTCACCTAACATAACATTTTTTCACCACTCTGTATACTTAAAATTCTAGTCCAACCTATATTTCATTTATCAGGTATATGAAACAGCATTATTTATACTATTTTTTAAACCTTCCTGTACAGCTGTAATCATACTTTGCTAAATATTTCAACCATCCTATAATATGCTACTTGATAACTTGTGAACTACTTGTCGATATAAAACAATTTTTTAACCACCCTATAAACTATAATTCCACTCCATCTTATATTTCAACCAACCAGAATAAACTACTGCCTCTAACATTTTCTGCAACTCATTTCATCACTTTAACAATAGCTCAAAAAAATTCAAATATCCTACCTGCTTACATAACATATCCACTCTGTATAAGTATAATACTATTTTATCCTTATTTCACCCACATTGTATATGCAACTACTTATGACCGTACAATATAATTTTTGTTATCCAACCTGCATAAATAGAATTCAACTCCCCCCGTTTTTCAACTACTTGGTATATACAACTCTTTAGGTCCACTCAATATATCTTTTTCGAACCACCCCGTAAAACTTCCCCCTTATTTCAACCATATTGAATATAGACCACCTAATATACCTTTTTTTTTTCAAGAATTCTTAAATAAGTAATTCTACTTCACTGTAAGTTTTACCTCTCCATTTTATGGAACATCCTGTAAAATTACATGTTATATATCAGTTCTTTTTAAAGCAAAACATGTCACATTAGCATATCCCGAATTATGTATAATAGCTAAGCTGATTCAAGAATCTAATATTTGGTGCATGCGCTGGAACCAATTGACTAATTGTGTATTACCGAACATGGTATTAGTTTTTTGGCTATATCTACCTTGCTCTTCTAAACTTTGTTTATGGCATATTCTTGATTACTTTTATGTTTTTTTTTTGGGCAATAACACCACAATAGAAATAAAACGACGTATATTGCAGGAATACCAAACGTTTCAAAGTCTATTCTGACTTCTTTGTCAATGACATTAGAAAATTTTCTAATGTCAATTTTAAATGTCATTCAGTCAAATTTTCATTTTGCAATTTACATCAATAAATATAAAGCCATTAACAACGAAGTCAGAATAGACTTTGAAACGTTTGGTATTCCAGCAATATACCTCGTTTTATTTCTATTGTGGTGTTATTGCCCAAAAAACATAAAAGTATATCTACCGTTTCTGTCAATGTAGGGAGATAAAATTTATACCAGATTTTAAGTCAAACTATAAGCTTTGCAACAAAAAAGATTCAGCAAAAAAAGTTATTACATGATGAGGTAACAGACAAACAATCAACCAAACAAACAAACAGACAACTACAATTTTATAATAGTAATAGATAATGATAACCCAGTGCAAATAACGATTTGAGCTTTTTGTTTTTGAAACCAGATTTTTTGAAAATAAGCTAATGATGATGTTCTTAAACATTTAAAAGCCAATTTCTACATACCTATGACGCTAAAATTTAACTGGTCGGCATATTTTTAGAGTACATTAAAATTTCCAAGTTTCTGAAAAATCGATTAAACTCTACCGAGAATTCATTCGAAATTTAATGTTTATTTGACAGGGTTCTTAGACTAGTGTTATTTAGTATTAATTAAATAAAGTTCTTCTTGATAATTTTAAAAGTAGACCTGTTAGTTTGATGACAATTTTATTTTTAAAAATGACACATGTAGGTCCGATATGTTTCGTCGACTCCCGTAGTTGTCGATACTCATTTGGCGATAATATACTAGAAAAATGTTGCATTCAGTGAATTGGAAATACTTGCAAATATTTGTTTTGGATTTATTTACAAAAAATATTAAATACATACATAGTTTTATTGTATATTGCATTGACTTTTGACCAATTACTTTTTTTAAGAAAACCAAATTATCAGATGAAATAGGGTTATCTACAAATTTTAGGTAAGAGACCAGACAAGAAACAAGAACAGTGGAGATGTACAAATAGTTGCTGGAGGACTCTCATTCAATTTTACAACATTGAAGTTTATATCTGAATTTGGTAAAGCAATGAACTACAATATTAAAGTATATGGCTCCTAAACAAAACATTTACATATTTACTAATTAAGTATTAATAAATTTCGTTCAGTTTATGATTTAGTATTATTTGTTGTTTTTAAATAAACAAGTTTAAAAACAGTGGTGATAATTTTTTACAATTTTATATATATTTTACGCTTCAAATATACTTATATAGTATGAATTGAGTATTATACATTAGCAGCTGCAACAGATTTACTATTTATCTCGTTTGTCCTTTTTAAAAGATATATATGTTAACGAAAGGCAACAATCTTTATATATACTGCAATCTATATATCCATCATCACAACCTGTAACCAAAAACGAGAATAAGGCTACATCCACCTAAAGAAAATTAAAATAAGTCATTTTCTAAAATTGCGTGGGTCATAAACATGCTTTAAAAACCTCTTTATGTTCATTTTATGTGGCGAGTTTAATCTAAAACTACATATCATAACATTGTACTGGATTAGAACGTTAGGTACACTCCCATAAGAGGCAAACCAGCGTGTAATACTAAGGTTATCGGGTGGCGTTCGTTAACAATAGCAGTTTTGAATTTAGAAAAATTTCAGGTGGAAATCAAATACTGGAATATCAGAATTTCCACCTGACATACCCAGTCCACTCGTTCAACTTGTTTTAAATTCACCGAAGTATATATTAAGTATAAATAAGAAATTTCTTGTAGATTCCCAGAATTTTTTTCTGTTTATTCAATTTAAACAAATAAGAAACAAATGTATGTCAACGAGAACAATTATACTTGGCAACCCAGAAGTAAGTATGGCTTTGTTGAAAAATGTAGGATTGCCTTACCAAATTAAAGGGTCTTTCAATAATCTGAAGGATTCATCAGAATAGTGTGAATCTACAGTTTTAAAATTAAAAGTTTAATCTCACTAGTAATTAATAGCTAATTAGAACATATTAACATCATTCTTGGTTTTAAGATGCTATTGTAAGAGATCTGCAATTGAAAACCCTGACTGATAATACGATATTCTAATAGCAAATAATTATTATGCACTGCAATGGTAAAATATTAAAACATTAAATATGTACGACCTGTTAAAACATTGGTTACCATATGTATTTTTAACCGTCTTCCAAAAAGGAAGTTTTGCAGATAATCGCCGAAAAGTCCAAAATTCTTATCAAAATTTTCATCGAAATGACATAACGGACATTCCCTGATAAATATTTTAATTTCAACGTAATAGTGCGGTAATTTTAGGCACTGGAAGTTTTAATTGCGAATTTGAATTTTTTATGTACATCTCAAGCATATAGGCATTAAAGCATAAAGACGGTGCTTTTGGTTGTCCCATTCTCCCGGCCTAATAGAAAATTCACTTACATCCCATGTCAATCTCTAAACTGCTATTTGGTGCGTTTATACACAAGATGTTTAGTTATAGCAAACAAAATCACAAAGTAAAGTGATAGAAGGGGTTGCATTTATATGATGATTGGAATATAGGTTAGGCCGTTTAGTCGTATATACAGGATGGTTGGAATATAGGGTGGAGTAGACGTTTAGTGGTATAAAAATGTTGGAAATAATGTGAAATTAAAATTATATAGGGTGATTAAAAAACTGTTATTAGATATGGACGTAAACAAATCATATGGATGGTTGAAATATATGCTGAAGTTGAATTATATTTATACATTGTGATTAAATAATTATTTATTTTATAGCCCATAAGAAGTTGCATAAAGTATGGAGAGGAATTAATGTTACACAGGGCGATAATATAAAATATGAAATAATGTATGGGGTAGCCCACAAGGAGTTATATACTATGGTTGAAATATAAAACGGATTTGACTCCGTATGGATGGATTCTTCCGTCCTATAGTTTACAGTTTGTCCGTGGGCGTATTTACAGGATGGTTAGTACATTGGGTGGCGTGGAATTATCTATAGTTATACAGAGTGGTCAAAAAAAGTTGAAAAAAAGTTACATGGCGTGTTCCATAAGGCATAAATATATTTTGCGCTTATTAAGTCAACGCGTACTAGTACATTTTGTTCGTAAACATTTACCTGTCAATTTAAATGAAAATGTATCATTGTGTAATGTAACTAAAAAGCAAAAAATAATTATAACAAAACACAACTCTAGCAAATAAATAAAACATTCAATGTTGTTAGGAACCTACCCAGGAAGTAAAAAATGTAAACATTAAAAGGTGCTCATTCTGTACAAAATAATTACTTACTAATCTACTATATTTTTGAAGTCGGTGCCAACCAACAATCAAGTTTGATGAAGTAGTAGATAAGTACGCAATTAAGGATTTTAGATTTGCTTGGCACCGACTTCCACCTCATAATATATTTCAACACTTCTGTTTACAAAACGGCTTAAGAATTACACTGTATAACTTTTTACCTATCCTATCATTTTACCTCTAACTATATTTCAACCACCGTGCATTTAGAATTACTCGTGGACTACGCTTTATAAAATTTTTGTTCTGTAATTTTTCCCCATCCTGTATAACTAACATTACACTCCACCCTAAATCCCCATCATCCTGTTTATACGACAGCCTATGGCCACCATACATTTTTTTAGCTGCCTTATATAACTATCGTTTCTAATCCGTCCTATATTTCAACAGTTATATAAATATGTAATTCCTTATGGGCTGCCCTATAAATATTTCCCTTCTCTAGCCTTCTTTATTATCACCCAGAATAATAATTCCCCTCCACCATATACTGTAACGTCGGCTACGCAATATAGCATTTTTAAATCACACTGCATGACTATAATTCTACTCCAGCATGTATTTCAACCACCCTGGATATGAATATGCTTCTGGCCGCCCTATATATATATATATATATATATATATATATATATATCTGTTTAATAACCCTGTATTTCATTCATCAGATGTATGCAACCCGTTGTGAGCCACCCTATACGTCATCCCTTGCTCTTAACTTTTCAATTATTACACCCAATACAAGAATAATTCCACTCCACTATATTGAAATTTCGGCTATGCAGAATATCATTCTCGAAACATACAGTATAACTATAATTATACATGGCAAAATATTTTAACTACGCTGTATATGAATATGTTTAGGGCCACCCAACAAACATATATGAAACCATGTATCACTTTGATTTCATTCCAACCTATATTCCAAGCACCCTGTCATGGTCTACCTTATATGTATATCGTTATTTTAACATTTTTAACCACCCTGTTCATCAATTATCCTACTTCGCACTATAAATCACTATCACATATATGTAACAACTCATAGCCACCCTATATAGTAATTTTTATAACCAGCCTGTATAATTATAATTCCACTTCACTCTATATTTTAACCACCCAGTATATGCAATTGCTTAAGGGTCACCTACTAAAACATTTGGTTCCTAACATATTCGGAACCTGTATAATTTTAATTCGACGGTGCCTTATATAACTAATTAATATTCGCATGGCAAATGCTATGAGGTAACCTGAGAAAAGTAATATGGAAGTTTTTAAAAATTTTCTAATATTCGGCGCATATTTCTCAAGTTCTTCTTTTATAAGAACTTTTCGTTGAGTAAACAAACAAAAAAGAAAAAGAATTAGCGAAATAAATGTGTACAGGGTGTTAAAGATACCAGTACAAAGATTTTTAGGTGAAAATAAATTGAAACCTCATATACGATTTCTTGAAAGGAGCTATAGTTTGGTAAAAAAATGAAAATGTTACGAATTTCACACTCATTTTTACATTTTTTAATGAAACAGCTTCTGGAACTTCAACTATAGCTACTATACACATCAAATGGGTTTTAGTAATTACTTAAACATTGTAAAAAGTCATTCAATCCAACGAGATAACGGGGGTGGCTACTGGTACATGTTAAGCTACTGGGAGGTTTGTTAAGTAGGTATTTGCTTCACATTCTGCAGCCTAGTTTATAAGTGTACTTTTCATGAAAGGTTTATTTATAATTTAAAATGCTAGTTTTTTATAAGAAGTGGATTAAATCGAGCAGTTTTGGTATAATTTGTCTATTAAAAACAATACCTGTGGAGTTCAGTTGTCTAACCGAAAGATTTGAAATTTACTAATGTGTTTCTGAACAATTAAGCGGTTAAACTAGAACCTGTTGCATCACATTGTATCTGAGATCTTTTTAAACAACATATAAATATCTTTTTATGGTTCACCGCTTTGACAAATTTCAGAAATATTTCTTCCAAAAAATTAACAGCTAATACGAAATCTATTTCTGAAATACATCTGTTTTAAATGTTTTGTTTGCCGAAACAAATCACATTCTCAACCAAACCATTCTAATTCTAATTACTGAATATAAATTATAGGTGTTTATCACAGGGCCAGATTCGTGAAATCTGACATATTTTTTAAATATTTTGAGTTTAGAATTTGGGTTAAATTTCATTTATGTCAATTTTCATAAGACTCACGTGGAAAGTTGAGCAGTGTAACGGTCCAATGGCTTCAAGGATGAGGACCCTGGTCACGTGTTTATTTTTCTTAGCAGACGTTAATTCTTTAGGTACTTATGTACTGACAAGACGCGATGTTACCACATTGACAATAATTTACAAATAATGTATTTTGAATTTTCTTGTTTTTTAAAGCCTACAGACCATAATGGTATAAGAATTTTTGTTTGGGTTAGGGTATACTACCTCCATCTAAAATATATGCACCCAAACTATTTACACCTTGTATAGATATTTCCGTAGCGCAAGTATCATAAAAATAATTGAAGAGTAGTGGCAATGGGATACTAAGCACTTTAACAAACACAGATGAGACATTTGGGTTTTTGGTCTTCTTGTTTTAATCTTGGTTATAGTGAATCACCAACAAAATGTTTCAATACAGAAAAATGTTAGCCTTGAACATAAAGAACAATGCCAAGCTGAACCGGATACACCTCAGCTGCCAAAATTCATCAGCAAAACGAGAAATATCTATAAATTATAATGCAGGTATGGCGGTAAACAGAAGAATAAACTTCTAACAAACTGCCAAACATATTTGGTGTAGTGGTGACTTGAAACGTTAATTTACGAGCTTCATTTATAACTAGCGGTGACATGCTGGACTATCAGCAAGCATGCAAGAACAACATGCGGTATTAACAATTGCCTTACAGACCAAACTGCATTGCTTACAAAATCCAATGTCAAGGCGCTGTGGGAAATTAAATCACCTGGATTATCCAATATAGAAAGCATTCTAAAGGAAAGAGAAACTTGCTCCTGAAAGGAAGAAGGAGTACGGTGGAATCTGACCAGCAACGAATTACCTTAAATGGTAACGGCTTTTTTAGCTCTTAAATATAATGAACCAACAAAACAAAAACAAAAGTGTTTGATCCATTGAAGCAGTGTTGCACATTTTTTTATTTACTTCGTATCATAAAAGCCGGTCTAATGTTAGAATTCCTGAAACAGTGATTCACCTATGATGAAATCTCTTCGAAAACAGGAAATCTCATTAACTTTCTACGCCCTAATCATTGTCAATATCAGTAATCACATTATAATGATTTCGTAGCTTATCCAAACCTCTAATCAGGTGAGTAATGATTTTCTATTAAAAGATCTTTCAACTTCTTGATGTACTTTAACGATCTTATCACCAAAGCTGTATGGATTAAGAAATGTTCACCAGGCTAGATGTCCGTTAAGCCCAGTAGAGAGCTTCATATAGTTACTGACTTAAAACTTAAAATAATGTTCTTAGAACAGTAGCAAAAAAGTAAATAGCAACTCTTGGGTTATTGGAAGGTATTAAATTTAAACAAATCCTAGATCACTTAAGGCTATTGTCTCTAGATGTTGCGTTTTTGTTTACTGATTTATTTGGGTGGTGCATACCACAACATACCAATACGATAAACTTTATGTTGTATAGACTAAACAATACCTGCACAAAAAAATATTGCAGTATAAATAATTCTATATGTGTGAAGATGGTAAATTAAGAACAACTATCAGAACAAAATACACCTGTTGCAGTACAGAATTGTTATTGATCATTTGTATAGCTTCTCAAATTTTTATTTGGTCAAGTGGTAATTTTAGCTAATGAAAATTTGTGTAAAAAATGAAGCATTAGTGAGATGTGTTTTATTATAATCAAAAATACTGTTTAAAAGGTACTCGAAATTTAAATTATTTTCTGAGAATGGAGTAAGACAGATCAATTGTATGTTGCAGTCTGACCATCAAATGGAGACATTACACTTGGGAAATGTTACGTGTCATTGTTGCTGTCAGAAAATTGAGGTAGTTTAACCTTCTTATCAATTTTAGCTGATTAATTCTAATGTTTGTAATTGTCTGTATTATTGTTTGTAGAAATTGCAATAGGAAATACTTTACATAATTATTAACGTTAATACCATACCAATAAAAAATATGAGAAATTCGTTGATAAATACTGTGTATATGAAACATGATAATTTTAATTTAACAATTTTATTAATGATTAAAGCAAATTAGTATTTTCAAGGAATTACAACTTAAAATAATAATTTAATGGCTTAATGTTTCTTTAGCTATGAACTGTATGGTTATTTAATACCCAAGAAACTTAGTGACAACTGTATTGGGTAAATACACTTCAATTCTATATTGCATAGACTGTCCCCTATAAGATGTTAATTTTATTTCGACGAAGTTATTGTCAATGCCTCCTTTGATAATTTCAACTGGTCCACTAGATTCGTCAATACTTTTGTCTAAAATCTGAAACAAAATTAAGGATATTTATTAATAAGTAAATTATTAGACCGTACAGACAAATTTAGAAATCCATCTTGTACTTAAATATGAGTTTAAGTTAATCTTATGATCGAAACGTATTAACAAACTCTGGGAAGTACTTATGAAATCACTCATTTGTCGCAACAATATTAGAACTGATGACGGAATTGTATAAAATTATTACAATTTCAAAATAATTTTTGCTGAAAATCTGAAATATATATACTAACAAATATATATATATATATATATATATATATATATATATATATATATAAGATAATGGCTATATACTCACTTGTAAACAGGAAATGGTTTTATTATAAAATCCAGACTCTGGCAATCTGACATATACAATATGTACTTTAAATATTTCCCCATCTTGAAAAATTTCTTTTGCTTCATTCAATGTTCCTCTGTATCAGAAAACATTATTATTTGAAAATAGATTCATGAGCAAATATGTAAAAAATCTAAGATACTTAATATTATATGACGCCACAAGAACATTTTTTTGTTGATAATTATTGATTGATGGTTATACTATTGGGAAAAGTTAAGGGTTTTTGTGAAATAGTGCAACAACGGCTCACTGTCAACCTATAGAGACTTTTTTATTAAGTGTTGTAACTGATCACAGTAATTGTCATCCATTTGAAACACAACTACAGAATATATCCCAAGATATTGCTAAACTAGTTTCTGTCAGATATTGGTAAAAAGAAGATGCCTTCACAAGTCCTAATTTAATTGTCTGATATCGAAAAGTCCAATTACTTGTTAATTATGTTTTTTGGTTAAGTTTAAGAAATTCTAAAATATTTTACTAGAAGCCTGATTTCTGTTATAAATTTTATGTAATTGGTTTTGTTCTGTTATCATTTTTATGGCATATTTTAAAATCCCAATTTCATTATAATATTTTTATAATTATATATTTTAAAGACTATTAGTTACTCAAATACATTTTCATTGGTTCTAGTGATACGGTATTGTCTGTTACTGCAATCTTGCAATAATCATATCATACACTAGTATTAGGAGGGAAACGCACTACCCCTTTTTCGGCCTTTATTTTGAAAGGAGGGTAATGAAACGTATACCATTCGAAACGTAATGTGTCGTAGATGAGCAGAATATATATAGAATCTTTATTTATTTCTTTTAAAATAAGTAAACCAAAGGTAAATTATTTGAGAATGCGCCATCTTTGAACAAGTAGCTACACAAACTCTAATACCAACAGATAACAAAAATAAATGATCTACCTATCATTGAGAGAAAAACCACAAAATAACAATCGTAGAAAGAGATTTAAAATTCTAAATAATCTGGTCAATAGGAAACATAGAGAAACTACAGAAGACATAATTAAAGGTAAGGTAAGGTAAGGTAAAAATTAATTATCAACACATTTGCAATTGAAATTTTACATTACATTATCACATTAACATTTCATAGATTTTGCTCAGATATACAGAGTGTTTTGTTCAAGGTTCGCCACACATGGAGGGATATGGTATTCTTCTGTGTTATATTATGTAGCAGATGCCACATCTGGAGAGCTTACAGTTTTTTTTCTTAATTCCCTTATTTTTTCCTATCAACTGTTGTAACTGTTGTAAATTATTTTTCACTGTAACTTCACCGAATAGACTTAAATCTTATCTATCATGTTTGTTTGCTATTTTCCAATCGATATCTGACACAACCAACGGGGTGGAAAAATGACATGAGTCCACAAAAGGGGAGATTACATAAAAAAACTAATTAGCTTAAACACTTTATAACATTACAAGAAAAAAGAGGCACATCGAGAACTTCGAATATTGACAAAAACTTTTATACTTTAGCTCCTTGCAAACGATATACCATGTCTATGGGAAAGTAATTAGTATTATTATAAAATTTGAGATTGTAAGTTACAAGGTTAGAGCTACAAAACATAAAACCTGATGCAATAATTTGTTATAAACTGTGGTCAAACTGGCTTCCATCGATACGGGTGCAAGCGCGATACCATTTCTGACTACTAGAATCGTAGTCTCCAGTTGCATCTCAACCCGTATTGTTTCAAACTCAACATTTACTGGTTCTCGTAACTGCTCTTTGGAACATGTCAGAGAGTTCCTGGAGAACTCATGCCCAAACGCTTGGATTAGGAGAGCTGGCCCTATACTATGGTCTATAAGGTCCCCAAACCTGAATCCCCATGATTTTTTTGTATGTGGAAGCCAGTTTAAACAAAATTTGCAACAAATTATTGCAACTTGTATGTTTTATTTTTTGTAGTTCTAACCTTGTAAGTTACACTCTCAAATTTTATTATGACAATAATTACTTTTCTATATATGCGGTATATCGCTGGCATGTGACTAAAGTACAGAAATTCTTGTAAGCATTAGAAGTTCCCTTCTTAATTATATATTTTTTGTAACGTGATAAATTATTTAATTTAATGGCTTTTTATGGAACGTCGCCATTTGTGGACTCATATCATTTTTTCATCCAATTATTTGAGTCAAATACCAAACCGATTGCAGAATAACAAAACACACGAATTAAAACATATAAAGGCCGCTTTACGACAAAACGGATACACAAACCACACAATCAAAAAGGCAAAAGAACAACAACACCTAGAGCCAAAACCAAACGACGATCTTACTGGAAAACCAAAAGCAGTCTTATCGTAGATCAAAGGTACAACGGACAAAATTGTCTCTTCCAATAGAACAACACAAAATACCAACTCTTCAACAAGCGACCCACCCAACACGCCAGCACAGGGTCAAGATCAACACAAATCAGAGACCTCCGATGGAGACATATAAATATAAAGCTCAGGTAGATTACCTCTCAGTTCACCGTAACAGCGCATTAAGAATGCCAAGTGAGACCTTGGCGAAACGTCTGCGAGGTTTCGACTCCATTCGTACTAACGAACGTATGCATTCCCGGATAAATATTTATATACAATATATATGTATGTATAATAATAATGTAATTTCTACATGTCAAATATTTAACATACTCCAAGTCTTTATAATACATTTCAGTGTTCACAAATAACAATTAGAATGCGGCGTTAAAAATTATTAGAATGTTATAAAAATGTTGTTTAGTTTTAGTTTCAAGGTACAAATAAAATATTACTTACGGAGGACTTTTACAAGATCTGATGGTGTCTGCTCTGGAGTAATGTATTACAGTTGAGAAGAGCAGGAAGAACACAACGAGCATCGTGTACTGTTTGTTTTGCAAAACTATATCAAATTTTATATTTTCGAAATTGAATCTGATTTATATACTCAATTCCCTTATGAATTCGCCAATATGTTTGTAGACATTTAAGTCTGTTATCAAAAGTCTATAAAAAACCGGAAGAAGATACTAAGAATAAAATAATTGAAACATAAAAATCAAAAAAAATCTTCCAATATGCTACATCCTGTTTTTTGTGATAAAATGAACTAAGATACTGACTCAGGTGTTTTCACAACTTTATCATAGGCAATCTTTATTGCAATAGTAATCAAACTCTTGAATTACTTAATAAGTTTCCGCCTGACTCATATATAGCAACATTATTTACGGGCCCCTGTGATTTCTGAATGTTAAACCGATACTTGTGAAAATTTCATATACTAACAACTAGTTGACTGGTTTGACTGGTTACACAGGTTTTCGCAAAAAGGAGGAATGATTACATATGCTGAATAATGATTTTTTCTAATGAGGAAATTTTTGTTAAATCTAAACAGTGAATTGATGAGAGCTATTTGAATTAGGAAATTCTTCTATTATTGACTAGATTACTTAGTTTAAGGCTGTTGTACCAACTTCGATAATACTGAACGCACTGTTGGCCGGTATATACAAACGAATTCTCCTGTTTGGAGTTAATTTAGTTTAACCTAGCATTCCAAAACGGAATATCGACAAAATGGTTTTTAAGGACCTTGTAGTAAGTTTGCGTAATAAATCTGACACAGTAAAGATTTTTGTCTATAAATTTAATATGTGAAACTTCCATTTATGTCCATGTATTATCTCCATAACCAATAATTTGAAGAATGGTTATTATGTGCTTATCTGTTAAATGGAACTATTTTCTAATATTATTAGGTACAGTTGACGAAATTCAAACGACAATAGCACTGACACTGATCAGCACTGATAGCGAGCTGCTAAGGCTATGAGTTTTGAAGAAAATCAACGAAATTTAATTTTTTTTCAAATCAGTAGAAAGGAACTCAGGAATGGTTTTTGCTTACTATCTCGATATCAAGAGCTAAATGAGAATTAAGTATTGAAAGTAATGTAACGAATTTATGAAATAAAAGAATTTTCTTTTTTTAATTTTAATTTTTGTAATAAATCTGAAAACGCTTAAAATTTCCGAAACCGTTGAAGATAGGTATAAGACATTGTACATGAATTATTTCTATAATAGAAAAAATAAATAATATGCAGCTGCTTGCATTTAAAATAAGAAAGTTGGTATTGACCACTGTCACATGACATACCCTATATTTTTTTTTGTTGAAAAAATGAGCATTTAAAAATACAAGAATTCATCCCAACTCGCTTTCCTTTATTCGTTATCGTTTATTGTTCCAGAATGTAGAAATTGATGTTATGACAAAAAGAAAGCATGAGCTCAAAAAGATTCTAAGAGTAGTTTTCGAGGTACAGATTTCCCATGATAGAGGTGTTTTATTTCCGGTTATTGGAAAAATCGTAATTTGGAGATTATTGCACATAAATATTTCACAAAACAATTACCATATATATTTTTTTGGAAAAAACATTATTTTATTTTTATACATTATTATGAAAATAGAAGAAGATGTTATTGCTCAATTAATATATAGTTAAAGTCATAATTTCTTGCATGTGCTTCACATAATATACATGCATATAGTATTTTTTTAATATTAATGAGCCACCCTAAACAAATCGTTCATACTGCAATTCTTTTATGACATTTAGCAAGTATAGAATTCGTATCTATACTTCGCAAGATATTAAATTTATCGCAAAAACTGTACACAATTACAAAAGTTAGATTTTACCCCACCCTGTATTTCTAAATTTTCTGCGTCAGCTCTGCATGTTATTATATTTACAAGTTAACATATGTGCTGTTTAACTGAGCAGACACAGGAAGTTTGCGATTTCTCATTACAGAGTTGTATTATTTCCGTTTATTGCAGAACTATTAGACAAAAATATTGAACTAAATAATTACTATCTTTGGTTTCAGGGTGTTTCCACTATAGGTAACATAGATTTTCAGAGAACTCATGTTTTTATTATAACATTAAATGCATAAGATATAACCGCACAATTTATATATTATTAAAGAAATGAACTCTTGGATGTTTTCATATAGTGTGAGTCGTAAGTACTGCTATAATGTGGGCTAGTTTTTTTAAATTTGTACAGATTTTGCAAACCTGTGGAATATAGTTCGACGGGTCGTCGATTTGTTTAATTTAGTATAACAACTGTAGCACTCATGGTTTATAGAGGTTTACTGATTAATGTAAAAACAATAGTAGCCCACTATAGCAATATTTACGACTTACACTGTATAATATATGAACACGTCCAGTAATTCATTTCTTAAACATTATATTAACTATGCAAATAGATCTTCTTAGGTATTCCACGTTACAATAAATAATGACTTTTCTAAAAAATCAAAAATACTTAATAGTATCTAATTGTTTTGTGCAGTATTTAGAATTACAGTATTTAGTATAACAAAAGTACCTTTTATAATATTGCAATATACTTCGTGGGTTCAATTGAAAATTTTAACAACTGATATTTACTTTTACTTTTCTAGAACTTTATTTACATTTAAAACAGCTGATTCACAATACATTTTCATATAAGCTAGTCGTCGCGGTATAACTGCCTGGCGATCGTGGCGTTCTTCTTTTATATCACCAGCGTAGAATTCTCCAGTAGAAATCAACATCGTTCCTTCCGCTGCCGAGCCTTTTCGAGAATCGTATTTTTTTTTATCTTGAAGCGTTTGTTGTCGTGCTGAAATGACACAGGGTCGGCTTTGGGTAAATTTCGTAACACTGCCCCCCCTTTAATTCTGATCGTCCCGATTAGAAACATCCCCTCCATGGTAGGGAGCGAGTCGATCTAAGTGAACCACCTTCAATTTAGCCTTGGGGTTTCGACGGATCCGGTAGACGACATCATTCAGCCTCTTGACCACTTCGTATGGACCATCCCAGGCGGGTGTAAGCTTTGGGGATTTACCCTTGCTCCGTTGGGGGTTGTACAGCCAGACTTTGTCCCTCTCCTGGAACCCGGCTGAATTGGCCTTGAGGTCGTATCGCGTTTTCATCCGGTCACTGGTGGTCAACATCTGCGTTCGGGCTAAGTCGTGTATTGCCAGCATGTTATGTCGGAGCTGGTCGGCATAATCGTCGATATCTTGGGGAGGTTCTTCGGGGGAGCCAAATGCCAAGTCGCATGGTAATCGCAGCTCCTTTCCGAATAAGACCCTGGCTGGGGTCAGGCCTGTACTATTATGTACAGCAGAGCGATATGACAACAGGAATAGGGGAATATGCTCATCCCAATCACGCTGGTTATTGCTGACGACCTTGGATAGGTGTTGTTCCAAGGTCCGGTTGAATCTTTCCACCATTCCGTCTGACTGTGGGTGTAATGGTGTTGTTCTCGTTTTCCTGATCCCCAACATCGTGCAGACCTTCTGGAATACATTCGATTCGAAGTTACGCCCCTGGTCTGAATGTAATTCCATCGGGACGCCGAACCGGCTGAATAGTTGTTCTACTAGCACCGTCGCTACCGTGGTTGCCTCTTGGTTGGGTATCGCATATGCCTCAGGCCATTTGCTGAAGTAATCCATTGCGACCAGAATGTATTTGTTTCCCCTCTCAGACTCGGGAAACGGACCGGCGACATCGATGGCAATTCTCTCAAATGGGACGCCCACATTGTACTGCTGCATTCTACCCTTGGTTCGGGTCTTCGGGCCCTTACTGGCGGCACATGTGGCACATTTGCGGCACCAGCTCTGACATCTTCGAAGTAATTCACCCAGTAGTACCGCTGGCGAACTTTGTCTAGGGTTTTATTCATGCCCAGGTGGCCTCCGGTAATTCCATCATGTACTTCGGTCAGGATGGCTGGAACCTTTTTCTTCGGAACTACCAGTTGGGACTTGGTTTCTCGTCCATCAGCGCTTTCCCAAACTCGCTTGAGGATTCCATTGTCTACTCTTAGAGAGTCCCACTGAGCCCATAACGATTTCAGCACGCCGGAGTATCTAGCTACCTCGTCCCATCGTGGCCTGGGTGCCCCTCTCATTTTGAGTGACAAGATTGGTTCGATGTCTGGATCAGCCATTTGGTCCTGGATGCACTGTTCCGTTGTCCAGTCTTCATTGGCCTGCACTCGGATCTGCCTGATGGAGATACCCTCTCGCTGTTCCATCTTCAGACAATGCTTGCATTCCGCTCTACAGTTTCTTCTGGATAGGGCATCGGCATTATTGTGCAACCGGCCGGCACGGTGTTCCACCTTGAAGTCGTATTGCTGTAATTTCTCCATCCATCTGGCCAGTTGTCCTTCCGGTGTCTTCATGTCCAGGAGCTATTTGAGTGCGGCATTATCTGTTCGGATTAAGAAATGGCGACCATACAGGTATTTATGGAAATGGTCCACAGCCCTTATTATTGGAAGAAGTTCTTTTCTGGTGACGCAATAATTTCTTTCTGGCTTCGAGAATCCACGGCTGTAGTACTCGATCACCCTCTCTTCACCATCTTGCACCTGCAATAGGACGGCCCCCAAACCTGTGTTGCTGGCGTCGGTGTCTAATAGATGAACTTGCCGGACTGTGTAGGAAATGCTAGGATTGGGCTGGAACATAGTGCTGCCTTCAGTCTCCTGAATAATGTTTCGCAATCCTGATTCCAATGGAAGGTCTTTTTATCAGTGGTCTGCCGATGTAGAGGGGCGGCGATGGTGGCAAATCCCTCAACAAAACGCCGGTAGTATGAACATAGGCCCAAGAAGCTTCGGAGTTCATGTTGGTCTCTTGGAACTGGCCAATCGCGGATAGCTTCTATCTTGTCTTCGTTGGTGCGGATTCCTGACTCGGACACTACGTGGCCCAAAAACTCTACTTCTTTTTGAAACAAGGAACACTTCTTCGGATTGAGTCTCAGGTTGGCATTATTAATTCTGGAGAATACTTCGCCCAGGTTTTTCAGATGGTCGTCGAATGTCTGGCCCATGACTAGAATGTCGTCGAGGTATACTAAGCACGTCCTCCATGTTAACCCGCTCAGTACATACTCCATTAACCTCTCAAATGTAGCGGGTGCATTACATAACCCAAAGGGCATGACCGTGAATTGAAACAGCCCTTTACTGGTGGAGAACGCTGTCTTCTCTCTGTCGTTTGCGTGCAGACCAACCTGCCAATATCCACTTTTTAGGTCTAGTGTGGAGAACCAACGGGAGCCTGCTAGTGTGGTCAAAGTGTCATCGATTCGGGGTAGTGGATAGCTGTCTTTCTTCGTGACGTCATTGAGCTTTCTTTAATCCACGCAAAATCGGGTGGTTCCATCCTTCTTTTTAACTAGCACGACGGGAGCAGACCATGGACTGATGGATGGCTCAATAACTCCATTTTGTAACATGGACTCGATGTTTTCCTCGACTGCCTGTTGTTGCCCCAATGGTAGTCGTCTAGGTGGTATTCTGATGGGCTGAGCCTTTCCGGTATCTATTCGATGCTGGATGATGTTGGTGCGACCGGTGGTTCCATTTTTACTGTTAAAAATTTGCCAGTGTTTTGTGATAAATTGCTTGGCTTTTTTCTGGTTCTCTGGTGTCAAGTGTGTTAAGTGGTCAGCAAACTGTTGTAGGAACTCTTTATCGGGCCCTGTCTCCTTCACCGACGTCTGGTACTCTTCTTCGCAATTGATGATGGTCTCTACTGGCTCGAAACAAGCTATCTCTTGACCATTGGTAATTCTGATGTCGTTGTTGGACCAATTCAGGACTCTGATTGGTATATCTCGTCCGGTTTTAACTATGGCCCGTCCAACTAAGTAGTCATGAGCTGAGTGTACGGGCTCCACCATTCCAACGCGGCTCCCAGGATTGCTGTCTAGCTGCCCATGAATAATCTGTTCTGTTCGACCGGGAATTCTAGCTGAAGACTTTGCCACAATTTTTATGGGCGTGAATGATGTGTTGACGGGCCGTGTCAATACAAATTCCTCATTCAGGAACCGAAGAACATCATATCTCGGGTCGAACATAAATCCATGCTGGCTAATTAGGTCCATTCATAGTATAAAATCGTCCTCAATATTCGCTACCAGAACCCTATGCCGGATCATGTTGTCCCCTATCTGTAGCACGACATCTGCCTCACCCTGTATTGACATGGACTCGCCGGTGACTGTTCTGAGCTGGATGTTATTGGTAACTGGCCGAATTTCTGATGCTCTCAAAACCCTGGACTTGGCAATGGATACTGCAGCGCCGGTGTCGATGGTGATGGTAACTGCTCGCCCATTGATGGTGCCTCTGATGACTAGACTGCCGCTATCTCGGCAAAATCCCCGGATGGATAACGTTTTGGGGGCTGGTGAAGGGACAGTCAGCATTCGCCCCCCTATGCTGACTGACTGACGGTCCCTGGACATGTGGCTGTTTTGTTGGTTACCCCTGGTCGGTGATCGTTCCGGTAGCCTTACTCGGCAGTCACGTTGGAAGTGCCCTGTCCGTCCGCAGCGGTAACATGCCCCTCTGGTGCCAGTTCTTTGTGACCGGTCTAATAATTTGTTCAGACCAGCCAGCAGCGCTTGAAATTGTGACTCTGACTCTTCCTGGTTGAAGGAAACTGCTCGGACCCTCGGCTTGGACATGTTCATGACGGCCTCTACTTCCAAAGCCCGAAGTAGAGCTTCACTACTTTTCTTGACGCCACTCAGTCTTAAATTTCTTTGTACTTCCACATCTCTGATGCCGTTTATGAAACTCTGTGTGGCCAACTGGTCTTTCGTTTCCTCTGGCAGGTCTGGGTAGGACAAGTGAACTAACCGTCTAATTTCTGCTTCGAATTCTTGAGGCTTTCACCGGATTTTTGGGTTTTTCCACTCAGTTGGACTTGGTATACCTGGCTCAAGGATTGATTGTCGTAACGTTTGTCTAGGATAGCGATGATCTTGTCGAAATTGCCTTGTTCATCGACTGGAATGCTCTGGAGGAGTTCTAGGGCCGGACCTCTTAAGGAAATTACCAGAGATGTGGATTTTTCATGATTATCCCATCCAGTAGCTGTAGCCACGGCCTCAAATTGCCGTTTATACATGGGCCAAGATGAACTGCCGTCGAATGTGGGTGGTTTACTAAAGGAACCTTTGGTACTCACGGTGTTCTGGTATTTTCCTCGCTGTAAGTCCTGTTGCATTTTTTTAATTTCTGTTTCTAGTTTATTTTGGATGGCACAGATTTTATCTTGTACTTCAGTGTGTACTGTTTGCTTGATGGAACTGATTTGATCTTGAACTGTATCTTGAATTGAACTGATTTCAAATTTTACCTGGCTTTGGATGGAATCAAGATCATCTACTTTTGTTTCAAGAGTATCCACGGTATTTTTTATGGTCTTAATCTCATCATTTATCTCTTTTATATCTGACTCAACTATTTGCATTCTTTCATTAACTGTTTCATTAACTTGTCCTACTATTTGCATTAATTGTTCGAATTGCAGTTGTCTTTTCTGTTCAGTTTCGTGTCGATTTAATTCAATTTGATCTTGTTTTTGTTCAAATATTTTAAAATCATTTTCTCGTTTTTCTTCAGATATTTTAAAATCAATTTGTCTCTGTTCATTCAATTTCGAGAATAATCCTTCCATTAAATTTTGTTGTTTCTCTTCCATTGTAGTGACAAGATTTTCTAATTCTATTTTACGTTTTTCATCAAAAGATTTTACTAAACTTTGTTGAATTTCTTCTTGATGTTGTTTCTCCTTCTTGTCACGTTTTTCTAGAATCTGTGCTATTTTTTCGTCTAGTCCCTCCGTAACCTGTTTGATAATTTTTCTGGTAGTTTCGTCGGTTTTTTCCATACTTCGAGTTTCCATAAATCAAATTACGCTTTTAACTGTACTTAATCCTTCACTTCTAACACCAAATTGCAATATACTTCGTGGGTTCAATTGAAAATTTTAACAACTGATATTTACTTTCACTTTTCTAGAACTTTATTTACATTTAAAACAGCTGATTCACAATACATTTTCATATAAGCTAGTCGTCGCGGTATAACTGCCTGGCGATCGTGGCGTTCTTCTTTTATATCACCAGCGTAGAATTCTCCAGTAGAAATCAACATCGTTCCTTCCGCTGCCGAGCCTTTTCGAGAATCGTATTTTTTTTTATCTTAAAGCGTTTGTTGTCGTGCTGAAATGACACAGGGTCGGCTTTGGGTAAATTTCGTAACAATATGTACAGTTTTTGCAATCAGAATAACATCCGTGTAGGTTGCTAGATCACTTATCGGGCGCCTCCCCAGGTGGCGGATCGGGGAACACCTCCCAGATATGGCGGTATCGGAGAAATGAAATATCCGAAGCGGACCAAAACTAGCAAACAGGTCCTCCAAGGAGGGGGTTATGGCATCAGGATTTGGCACCCTGGCACATTTAAAAAAGAAAATGGGCAAGAAAATGAACTATGAGCAGGATGAGAAATTACAGAAAAAATCCCCGGGTGGAACCACACTTCCAATGGAGGGAGCCCCAACCGATACGGGGGGGGGGGATAATTCTATAGAAAGTTTACGGAACCCAGTCTTGAATTTCAACCATTGTAAGAAAAAAAGAAAACTTTCAAAACACCTGAGATCCGGAACCTGGAACATCCAAGGATGGAACACAAAAGACGGATTTGTTATAGAGGAATTCAAAAACATGGATATAGACAAATTAAAAAAGTAAAACCAACCCAAGAACCAATTGTAGCAGGTGATCTTAATTGAAGAACGTGAAAAAGGCAGAACGACCACATTGTGGGTCCATTCGGAAAAGACACCATTAATGATAATGGTGAATGATTGATAGAATTATGTGAATTAAATGACCCTTCACATGGCAAACGGATTCTATCGCCCCAAAAATATCAAGCTATATTATTATAAAGAACAATAGCACACTCCGAGTAAAAGATGTTAGAGTTGAAAGAGGAGAGGAATGCGGCACGGACCACAAACTATTAATTGCCGAACTAGAGCGCCCTGGATATTGGAAAAAATCACAACAGGATAGAGAAGAATAAAGACACAGAAGAAGAAGAAAAGAAAGATGAATCACATACATGATGAATCCATAAAACCCCTCTACCAAAATAGATTAGACAAAAAGCTAGAAGAATTCAGATTCGGAAACATTAGAGAAATATACGAACATGTAAAAACATGCATAAAAGCAGCAGCGTTGGAAGCATTAGGTGAGGAGGAACAAGAAAGAATCAACATGAAAACAATTTAACAGAGGATACCAAAGAATGTATTAAGCAAAAAAAACTTCTGTATCAGAAATACTTAAACACAAAGAAAGACGAAGATTTAGAAAAATACAAGAACAAAATTAGGAAAGTCAAACGGAGAACAGGAAAAGAAAAGAATGAAAATTGGGAAGAGGCATGCATTAACATCGAACAATATCTAGGAGGTACCAAGAGCTCTGAATCTGGGAGAGTACTTAAGTCGCTAAGAAACAACACCAATGAAAAACTTTACATAAAATATATCACTGAACAAAAATGGGAACAATACTACAAAGAATTGTTAACAGAAAACCAGACAAACTTCACAGAAAAAACAGAAATACAAGAATTATATATTCATTCAGAAATGGAGCTATCCATAAAAGAAGTTAAAGACGCCATTAGTAATTCAAAAACAATAAATTAGCAGGCCCTGGAGGAATGGCACCTGAATTAATAAAGTACGGAGCTCAAAAATTATTCCGTATAATACATCAGATGTTCAGAAAAGCTATTAACGGAGAAGAATTACCAACGGAATTGTCAAGTGCTTACATAACCTCAATATGTAAAACAGGAGACCGAAGAAAATGTGAGAACTATAGGGGAATCAGCGTAATCTCATCGATGGGTCGATTGTATGGCCAGGTTATCAAGAACGAATTAGAACAGGACATCACAGGTAAAATTGGGGAAGAGCAATCAGGATTCACAGCCGGGCGAACTATCATTGATCATATATACACAGTCCAGCAAGTAATGGAGAAGAAAAGAGCAAAAAACAGGGCCAATCCATTGTGCATTTATAGATTTAAGGAAAGCATATGACTCGATACTTAGATCGAAACTATGGAACGCTATGAAAGAACTAGATATACCACAAAAATTGATAACAGCAGTAAAAAACTTGTATAAGAACAACACACTACTAGTGAAAGTGGGAAATAAACTGTCCAATATCGTAAAAACCACAAAAGGGCTAGTACAAGGTTGTTCAACATCACCAACACTTTTTAAAATATTTTTGGAACGAACTCTCAAACCCCGTAAGAGAAAGTGTGAAAGAATGGGGATCCCGATAAGAAATGAATACCTGTACACACTAAGCTTCGCGGGTGATCAGGTGGTCATGGCGCAAGACGAGGAAGACTTTAGCGTCATGGTTTAAAAACTCGAGGAAGAATATACGAAAAATGGACTAGAAGTAAACTTTAATAAACCAGAATATCTAGCAACCACAGAAGAAACAGTAAAAGACCTAGAGATAAACGAAAACCGACAAATAAAGGGGCAGGGAAATTTAAATACTTAGGCTGCCAAATTTCAAAGTACGGGACAACGGAGGACGAAATAAATAGCTGATTAGGACAAACAAGAGCATGTATCAAACAGCTTAATCCAGTGCTTTGGGACAGGCACATAACAAAAAACACAAAATCAAAAATATTCCATACAATAGTATGGAGCATCATGACTTATGGTGCTGAAAACTGGATACTAAATAAAGCAAATAGAAATAAAGTAATAACCACAGAAATGGAATACTGGAGACGTAGCTGTAGACTTACAAAAATTGATAGAGTCCGGAATGAAGAAATTAAAAGGAGAATGGGCGTGACTAAGGATATTCTCGAGTATAGAGAGGAAAAAAGATTAGTTTGATACAGACATGTCAGAAGAGCGGACATGTACAGCTGGGTATCGAGAGTAATGGATCGGAGTCCCATAGGAAGGAGGAAAATAGTGAGACCCAGGAGATCGTGGAAAGACGAAATAGACGAGGCGATGGAAAGACGAGATCGACAGGAGGGAGAATGGCAGGATAGAGAAAGCTGGCGACAATGGTTGAGAATGGGGAGACAGGGACAGCTGTAAAACCCTGGATATATATATATATATATATACATATATATATTACATATATATATATATATATATATATATATATATATATATATATATATATATATATAGAGAGAGAGAGAGAGATGTATTATATATGAATTATTAAAATTGCAGCATGAATAATTCGTAGTTTGGACTTGTAAATAGTAAAAAATACTATATCCATCCAAGGAATTATTACTTTAAACCTAAATTAATTGTGCAATAACATCTTTTTATATTTTCATTATTGTAATTTAAATACAGTTTTTACCCAAAAAAACATGTTACATATTTTTAAAACACCCTGTAATCCACCAAAATTTATCGCAATTGTTAAGTGATATATTTATGTCAGATAATGTACAAATCAGGGTTTCATCAATAAATACGCCTATTATGAGAAATCTGATGGAAGAAATGAGGCATTTATGATGTTTAACATTTTGTATCTCAATATATAGTCATTGAATCTGGTGTAACCAATTGATTCTGTTTGTCAGAACGTCAAGTCCAACAACATACCAACATTTCAAAAAATTCGATGTAAGTCCATTTATCCATAAGAAAGGTGCTTGGTCCTTTGTCATTTTTTGTCATTTGTGACATTCTTGGTATTTTTGACATTTTTGACATCTTTAGCATTTCTTATTTTACGTAATTTCGAAAAGATTCTTGAGAATGTCTTGAATTATTTTGCCTGTTCACTGGGTTTTTCTCTCCTCCAAATTTTTTCCTGCAACAGATAAGTGTTTGAAATTGTATTTTGTAGTGGCTGCCTGTATAGAGATTCTTCCTTACTGTTATTCCGAGAGAAAGAGATGTCTACAAAATGGACAACCAGTATTCCTCTATATAAGTAATGTATTGTATATTCTGTTATACTTATCTGTGTTTGGAGACGTTTCAACTCTGAGTCTGGAGTCGATGTCAATCGTTTAGTGTTGTATTTCGAGGTTTTTTCTGAAACATTTTGCTTTGATGTTGATTTTGTTGTTTTTGAACCGCAGTATAAAGTATAATTTCTCTTCACACTTCATTTAAAATGTCCTTCATTTTCAACTTTTTCTAACCTTATTTGAATCACCCTATCTTTACTTTGCCCCATATTTCAGGTACTCCACAATATGCAACCGCACATGTTCTACCATATATAACAATATTTTCTTCTTTTTTTACCCACCCTGTTTAATTATAATCCTTCTCATATATATATATATATATATATATATATATATATATATATATATATATATATATATATATATATATATATATATTTCAACATCCTTTCAGAAGCAGTTACATTTTTGCCACCGAATACAACATTTTTGTACCACCCTGTATTCTACTTCAGCCAATATTTCAACCATCTTGTATATGGAAACTGTATATTTCAAGCTTTATATAGAACTACTTGTGAATATATAATAATTTTTTTACAACTCTATAATTTAAAATTCCTCTCCATCTCATATTTCAACCACCTTATATAAACAACTGCTTCGAGAAATTTTTCACCTATTTCATCACTAAAATAACTCAAGAATATAATTCAAATATTCTAACTGCTTACATAACACACTTTTATCCACCCTGTTTAACTATAATTCTATTCTACCCTTATTTCAACCACACTGTATATGGAACTACTTATGAAACAAACAATATAACTTATCCACCCTGTATAAAAATAATTCCAATCAACCGTTTTTCAACCATCTAGTACATTCAACTATTTATGGCCAGGCCAATGCAACTTTTTGTGGACCTCGTATAACTAATTCCACTTCCCCTTATTACAACCACATAGTATTTAGTGTGGAAGAGACAAATAGAATAAATTCGATAGCAAATAAAGGCAGGCGTGTTGGCGAAAACGCTTGAACACATCCATTCACATTATTCAACATAAAAAATCATGTGACAGTGGCTAATACCAAGACAGTGGCCAATACCAACTTTAATATTTTAAATGGAAACCCTTGTATTTTATTTATTTTTGGATTCTTCATAAAATTTTAGACATAATTTATTTAAAATGTCCTACACCTGTCTTCAACTGTTTCGGAAATGTTTAGTGTTGCAGATGTAATACAAAAATTAACATTAAAAACAGAATACTACTACTACTACTAGAATACTATTTTATTTCACGAATTAGCTGCAATACACTAAAAACTTAATAATTAATACTGATTATTTTTAATTATATAAAAAAAAACAAAAAAAATACCAATGTCAATGTAGAAAATGTTCAAAATTCTCGCTGCGAAAGTCTTGACAACATGCTAATCTGGTATAGAAATGTCTTGTAACGTTACTCAACATCTCAGGCGTGGCTGATCCAATCGCAAGCGTTATTTGTCTTTTTAGGTCATCCAAGATCCGGTGTTTAGTTTTGTATGAGAGATTGTGCTGGTCATTTTATCGATCCGCGCCTCCGAATCCATCGATTTGACAAAAATTACTTCAGGTACTGATTTCATAATTGGGCAGTGCTTCAGTTTGCTGAAACTTGTGGGTTTACTGGATCACGATATAAGTTTGACAAAGTTGGCCCTACTTCATTTTGGAGCAGTTCTAAATATTTATCTACATTCAAGTTGCTATTAATGTAAAAGGGAACTGCGATATGATTTTCAACAATTCATGCCCAAACATTAACTTACACAGGATATTGCGTATCTTTCTCTGTCATCCAGTGAGGATTCTCATTAGAGCAATAGCGGCAATTTTGACGATTAATATGACCATGAAGTGTAATTGTGCTCTCATCAGAAAACAAAACATCTTCTAATTGGATCACATTGTTATTTAACCTTACCATCAGTTGTTCACAGAAATACGTTCTCTTATCGAAATCGTCTTCCATGTTCTCCTCATTTTATAGGCATCATTTTATAGGTATGCATTTTACTTTCATTGGATACTCTAAAAATTGATGTGTGGCTAACGTTGAGGATTATGTAGGTTTTCTTGATCAAGTATATTATCAAATTTCGTATTATCACTTACAGCATTGGCAGCTAATTTTTTTTTTTGGAAAATTTTCGTGAAATAAGCGAAAAACTTCCAATTGTGTCCGTGTGTTATCTCCATAACCAATCATTTGTAGAATCGTTATTTTGTACATTTCAGTTAAATAAAACCATTTTTCTGATATTATTACATACAGTTAACGAAATTCAAACGACAATAACACTGACACTGATCACCACTGTCATGCATTCAGACAACAAGATATTAAGGCTACGAGTTTTGACGAAAATAAACAAAACTTTTTTTTTCAAATCAATAAAAAGGAATAAAGTAATGTTTTTTTCTTATTATCTGAATATCAAAAGTTAAATGGAAATTAAGTATTGAGTGTAATGTAGCAAACTTGTTCTATAGAAAATAAAGAAAACTGCTTTTTTCATATCAGTAAAAAGGAACGCAGGAATCATTTTTGCTCACTATTTCAATATCAAGAGCTAAATAGGAATTAACTATTGAGTGTAATGTAACGATTTTGTGAAATAAAATAATTTTCTTTTCTTAATGTTAAGTTTTGTAATAAATCTGAAAACACTTAATATTTACGAAACAGTTGAAGATATAGGTTCAGGGACATTGTACATGAATTATGTATAGAATTTTCAGGTCACTCCAAAATAAGTAATATACAGGGCCTTGCATTTAAAACAAGAAGGTCGATATTGGCCACTGTCACATGATACACTATATATTTGTTGAAAAATTGCGCAATTAAATATACAAATAAAGGTGTCCAAGCGTTTTTACCGAAACGAAATATAAACGAATAAATCGTTAAACTAGCTAAAGTATACTTTGACCCCAAACAGACTTATGCTTTATACTTTTATCGAAATTTACCCCCTGAAAATTTCGCTGTAGTAATTCAAAATATGTTCCAGGATTCTTCTTCCATATTAATACATTGCCCCAACTTCCTAGGAGACTATATACTCGTAAAGACCAACATCCAAAATGACAAAATAAATTATTATCACATATTCAAAACTGAACACAGGAGTACTAGTGAAGTAAAAAATTCATTCAAGATTATTATGAGCCCAAAATATCACAAGATATTAAACTCAATTAAACCCCCAGAACAACAAAACCATTTGAATACATTCGTGTAGACGTTTTCCAAATTTCTAAAGCACCCTACTCAACTAATATTGACACATTTTCTCAATATGGTCAAGCGTACCTTTTGAAAACTACCACTGGATTATCAGTAGTGGATAGCATATTTAATTTTATAACTAAACACGGTGTATCCTTTAAAATAACCTCTGATAGTGAATTTAAAAACAAAAAATATTTTCCAACTACACCGTGTCGAACTAGATTTTACCAAGCCAAAAAATAGTAACTCTAATTCACCAGTAGAGCTATTTTTACCTTTATAGACCATTATAGGTGCATAAGGTAAACTAATAAAAAATTAATCAGTAAACAAGTCAAGAAACATGTTACACTATCTTACATAACTCCATTCATACAGTCACTCTTTTGAAAGTATACAAGGATACTTAGGTACCTTAAACCCTTTTAATTTCAATGACGAAGGAATTCTGTTAACTTATGTTCAAAACCACAATCAAGCCACAAAACAACTATACAAAAACATCCGCGAAAAAATGACCAATATAAAGAAAATATTATTACCAAACGCAACCTGAAACGACAAGATCCACTGACTTATCTTAAAAACAAAGCGGCTCCCGCGACAATAAAATTGCTAAAATTTGATAAAACGAAAACACTTGATAACTACGGAATATACGTAAAATTAAAACAGGGAACTTACCACAAACAATCCCTCAGGAACCCATGTAATAATCGTGAACAATTGCTACAGGTTCAAAATGAAGGGGATAATGACCATAGTGTGATAAGTACGTGTTACCCCACAGAAACACCCATGTCAGCATACGGACCGAATGAATAAGTATGCATTTTAACTTCGAGTTTACTACAGTATTTTTAAATTTCCTTTTTAAAAATATTGTTTTTGATTTCGAACACAAAACTGGCGCAGTCAGTACGATTGTACTGAACGGTAATTGCGAGGGAAAATCCGAAAATTCAACCGGTCCGTTTCAATGGTTTGTCAATACAAAATAGTGAAAAATTAAAAAGTTGACGCTAGAAGTTAACTTCGGTTATAAAATCTAAGTCCAGGGCGGAATCCTATTGGTAGCTGTTGGGAGAGGACAAAAATCGCCGAATCCACCAGACATAGAAAAAGAAGACCAGTGAAACCGAGACATCGCAAAACTCCTATTGGTATTAGGATAAGAAGAATTAAAATCTTCGTCATTCAGTTTTGTTCAATGTTTCCATTTGTTTCATCCTCAATATACATATTTCCACAAATTCATTATTTGTACTTTTATTTTCATCAATATTTACTCATTTTACGTATTAATATTTACATTTTGATATAAATATATACTTGACTATGGAATATACCTGCAAGACAAGGCTGCAGCACAAGATAGACTTCTACCAGAATTAAATTCAGGAATCTAAATATGACAAAAAATAATTAATGATTTCTTTAATAATTATAATAAAATACTTTTTTATATAAAAATAATCTGTTATATGAAAATCTGTTGAATTGTTTTTTATTGTTCAATAAACATTCTAAAGACCTCATACTAGCATTTTTTATTTATAAACAACTAAATAGGAAAAGTTAATCAAAAATAGACAAAACTAAATTATGTATATATATGAAAAAAGTGTTTATTACTAAATAACATATTACAGGAAAAATTTCATAAATTATATCACTTTACATAATATAAAAGGTACCTATGTAATACAATTAAGGCTTTCGACATAATGGTGAGCTAACTTAACTAAATTAATACTTAAAATTGTCAGTAGGACTGGGCTATGGCAAACAATAGCAAATAGATTATGAAAAACAGCTCCTTTATTTTAATAATACCATAAATACAGTACACAATATAGAAGAACAATTAACAAAATTAATAAAAAATAAGGTTTTCTGCTACTACAGAGGGATTTTCCTTTACCACAATTATGACTGGTTCAAAAACTCTACATTATCACAAAGAACACAAATACAGAACACAATATACCTATAACAACAAATCAAGTAATCAAATTAAAATGAAAGCTTTCTAAACAGACTAACAGAAATTCTGAGTAGGGTAGACAATAGCAAATGGAGCACACAAAACATCTATACTTTAACAAACTAACAACCTTTATAAATATAAAAACAATATTGACCTATAGACCAATTTAAAAATTTTTTTTTTCTAATACATTCTTACGGAATATAATATATATATATATATATATATATATATATATATATATATATATATGTTTAAATATATTATAAAAACCCTAAATATCATAGATCTAGTGGGAAGAATATAAACCATACTTACAATTGAGTGCTAAAATCCAAAACGATGATCATTATTTTCCAACATTCAATAGCATCAGGTAAATCAGGAAAAATCTTGCACGGTATAGTCAAAACACATCTTCATATCAAATTCATAGAATAGAATACAAAATTAAACAGGAATTAAATCTAATTTGTTGAACAGAATTGAAATATCTAAATTTGGAATTAAAGAACGATGTAAAATAAGTCAAGGTTCAAAACATCAAATCAATAACATAAATGGAAAAATGCTAAAAGCACAAAACAAATTAAACAGATAAAAAGAGTTATAGTTAAATTGATAAATTCTAAGGGGGTATAAAAAATTGTAACAATATAAAGAGATAGGAAACTAGTTGGAAATACTTGCAGAGATTCAAATAGTATATTGTAAACAAGAATATGTCAAGAACAGTTCAATAAACTTAAATTTTGGGGAAAATAAAGAAAGGTATCAAAGGTCAAAATTTCATTTAAACTTAAGAACCAAATAAAAACGATTTCAAAAGTTTAAAATTATATCAAAAGATACAGGAAGACTTAAAGAATACGTTTCAAAAGAAAATATTAAGGGAAATCATTTTTAGAGAAAAATGTTCAAGTCTAAAGAAAATGTCATAACCTAGAATTTCAATTGCAAAATACGAGAGTAAAACTTAATTGTAAGACAAGTTTTATATATCAGTAAAGCCAGTATTTTTTCTATATTTTAATGATACAAAATACAAAGGGTTTAATCAAAATTTTTATTTCATAAATTGTGTCAATTTGAATTACTTTTCAGATAAGGCACATGTTTTACGATTTGTTATAAATTACCTGTCAACTTTTGACAATTGGTCAGTCTTTTTTCATCATTGCTGAAGTGCTCATGGACTCATTTTTGTTTAAACAAAACTAGTAAACCGTGCTTTAAAAAAAGTTTATCGAGAATTATTAGCATAAATCGCCATGTTGAATAAACTTAAGTGAAAGTGACATTTAAAACCCGAACAAAAACGAAACCGATCTGATTTTGTAACGAATGTCTCAGTCTACCAGGAGAATTCAAAATAAAATAGAACAAAGACAGCCGGACACTTAAAGTTATTTAAGGTATTTAAAACGAAACTGATTTAAAATAAAAACAATGATTAATGTGTTTTAATCGAATTTTGTATATATGTTTATTATTTGATAATGTTTATTGTTGATATTTCATTATTTAGTAATTAGTTGTATAATATTAATAATAAGCCGCTGCCTGGGGATCGCCAGGGCATGTCTGGAGCCGGCGCTGGACATGACAGCATGCGGGACGTCGGTGGCAGGGTGCTGAGGAGGCGGGTCCCTGCCGTCCAAAGAGATACAGCCCAAGAACCAGAAGAACCACAACAACACTCACCAATACAGTCACAACAACAACGTGACCAGCACCAACGGAGTCAAACGAGAACGAGAACTCCACCCGCAGAAAGTGTTGCGCAGGATCAACATGGATTGATGCCATGAATGAATTTATAATGCGCACGTATTACAGAATCACGAACCTTGGCCAGGACAAGACTGGATATCGCCAAATACTCTATCAAGAGTTCTGTCGTGAGTACCCAGAGCTTCAAGTTACTGAACAGAGAGTCGCAGATCAATATCGTGTCATCTTGAGAAATGGCCTTATTTCGCCTGAACAACTGGACACAATAAAGAGCGAAGTGGAGCGCGAACTATTTGGTTGAAATAAAATCGATCCAGAGCCTGAAACACCTTTGGCACAAAGAGCGAACGAGACTCAAGAACTACAGCAAGAACAGCCAACCAACGCTGACCTGCTTGAGCAGATCCAAGCAGAAATGGAAGGAGCTCTTAGAGAGTATAGTGGAACATATCCACTGACTAGACCAACATAATTACTCAACAACAAAAGGGATGCGCGAAAAATTCGATGGGTTGCAAAGAACAACTGATAATTGATTCCGTTGTATGCAATCAAGCCCACGCCAAACGACGAAATCTCTACATGGCATATGTGGACTACAAAAAGGCCTTTGATTCAGTTCCACATGATTGGCTCATTAACGTGCTGAAACTCTATAAAGTGAATAATTGTATTAATAACTTTTTAGAATATGCCATGGCCACCTGGCAAACCAAAATCTCACTGAATGAAGCCAACTGTTCGATACAAACTGACCCTATTCTAATTAGAAGAGTTATATTCCAGGGAGACTCTCTTAGCCCGCTGTGGTTCTGCCTTGCCATGAACCCTCTCTCAAACAAACTGAACTCAACTAATTTTGGGTTAAGTCTCAAACACAACAACGTACAAGCATTAAAGATAAACAATTTGTTATACATGGACGACTTAAAGTTGATGGCAGCTACAAAACAACAGCTGCATGTTATGCTTAAAATAGTAGAAGGGTTCTCTAATGACATCCATATGAAATTTGGCCTAGACAAATGCCGAATTATTAATATAGTAAAAGGCAAAATACAGCAGAGGCACTTCGAAATGGGAGTGGCACCTCAATTGAATCTAGGGGAGAAGGTCATACTTATAATACCTCGGATTAAAGCAGGCTTAACGTATTGATCACATGACTATGAAAAAGGACCTAACAGTAGAGTTTTATAGAAGGGTAAGACGACTGTTGAAAACCAAACTAAACAGTAAAAATCTGTTTCAGGCTATTAACACTTATGCGTGTTCAGTGCTCAGTTACTCTATCGGTATAGTTAATTGATGCAAGACTGACATTGAACAATTACAACGAAAAGTTCTAGTTTTACTAACAAAAACTCAAAATCACCATCCAAAGAGCTCTGACGAACGTACAACTTTGCCACGGTATGAAGGAGGAAGAAGATTGACAGATCTAAGTAAACTATTAGATCAACAAATTTCTATTTTGCGTAGTCTTTTCCAGAAACTCGCAGAATTGTCTGATCTACATAGAGTCCTGTGCCTGGTTGAAGACTCGACACCACTGCGACTGACATAACAACATGTCCAATTACACAACCAGACCACAGATCAGAAACTGCTGAAATGGAAAGAGAAGCCCCTTCATGGAAGACATATAAATGACGTCAACCAAGATCATGTCGACAGTGCAGCGTCGAACTACTGGTTGATCTCTTGTCATATATTCCCTGAAACGAAAGGCTTTATATTGTCAATCCAAAATCAAGTAATCACAACTAAGAACTACCTAAAGTACATCGTTAAAGACCCTTCCATTAACAACGATAGTTGCAGGTACGGTTGCCAAACATCTGAATCTATCCAGCATATCACAAGAGGTTGTCAAGCGTTCGCTGCAACTGAATACAAAGAACGACACGATGCTGTGGCAAAAATACTTCACCAGAAACTAGCACTGAAAAATGAATTATCACAGTCGGTAAGATTACCATACTATAAATATAAACCAGAATCTGTTTTAGAAAGTAACAACTACAAGCTGTACTGGGACCGCACGATACTGACCGATCGGTCTGTTGCTCACAATAGACCAGATATAGTTTTGGTAGATAAAGTCTCTCGGAAAACAACTTTAATTGATATAGCAATTCCCAACAACACTAATATAAATATCAAGCAGGCTGAGAAAATCACCAAATATAGAGATTTTGAATTTCAAACAAAGACACAGTGGAACATGATCAACACCCGAACTGTACTAATTATTATGTCAACAACAGGACTAGTCCCAAAACATCTATTAAACAATTTAAAATACCTCGGTCTGGACGAACAGCTTTACAAACAAATAAAAAAAGCCGTATTGTTAGGGACAGCCCGGACGGTCAGGAAATTCTTGGGAAACTGCCGCCACGACTCCAACCACGGGCCTGAAAACCTTCCAATGGCTCCCACAGAGCTAAACACTTTTGATATCTAGGATATCTGGGGTTTAGTGAATTTTCCCCTAAAGCCACTCATAGAGTGCCTTAGAGGGAGTGTGATGCCATACATTGTATGGTCAAGTCGGTATGGTTGGCTGTTCTTGTTGTAAGCAGGCTCAACGTATTGATCACATGACTATGAAAAAGGACCTAACAGCAGAGTTTTATAGAAGGGTAAGACGACTGTTGAAAACCAAACTAAACAGTAAAAATCTCTTTCAGGCTATTAACACCTATGCGTGTTCAGTGCTCAGTTACTCTTTCGGTATATTTAATTGGTGCAATACTGACATTGAACAATTACAACGAAAAGTTCGAGTTTTACTAATAAAGGTCAAAATCACCATCCAAAGAGCTCTCTCGAACGTACAACTTTGCCACGGTATGAAGGAGGAAGAGGAATGACAGATCTAAGTAAACTATTAGATCAACAAATTTCTATTTTGCGTACTCATTTCCAGAAACTCGCAGAATATTCTGATCTACATAGAGTCATGTGCCAGGTTGATGACTCAACACCACTGCGACTGACACAACAACATGTCCAATTACACCACCAGTCCACAGATCAGAAACTGCTGAAATGGAAAGAGAAGCCCCTTCATGGAAGACATATAAATGACGTAAACCAAGATTATGTCGACAGTGCAGCGTCGAACTACTGGTTGATCTCTGGTCATATGTTCCCTGAAACGGAAGGCTTTATATTGGCAATCCAAAATCAAGTAATTACAACTAAGAACTACCTAAAGTACATCGTTTAAGACCCTTCCATTAACAACGATAGTTGCAGGTACGGTGGCCAAACATCTGAATCTATCCAGCATATCACATGAGGTTGTCAAGCGTTCGCTGCAACTGAATACAAAGAACGACACGATGCTGTGGCAAAAATACTTCACCAGAAACTAGCACTGAAAAATGAATTATCACAGTCGGTAAGATTACCATACTATAATTATAAACCAGAATCTGTTTTAGAAAATAACAATTACATGCTGTACTGGGACCGCACGATACTGACCGATCGGTCTGTTGCTCACAATAGACCAGATATATTTTGGTAGATAAAGTCTCTCGGAAAACAACTTTAATTGACATAGCAATTCCCAACAACAGTAATATAGATATCAAGCAGGCTGAGAAAATAACCAAATATAGAGATTTGTAATTTCAAATAAAGACTCAGTGGAACATGAACAATACACGAACTGTACCAATTGTTATGTCAACAACAGGACTAGTCCTAAAAAATATATTAAACAATTTAAAATACCGCGGTCTGGACGAACATCTTTACAAACAAATGCAAAAAGCCGTCTTGTGAGGGACAGCCCGGACGGTCAGGAAATTCATGGGAAACTGCCGCCACGACTCCAACCACGGGCCTGAAAACCTGGCAAGAGCTCCCACAGAGCTAAACCCTTTTGATATCTAGGATATCTGGGGTTTAGTTAATTTTCCCCTAAAGGCACTCATAGAGTGCCTGTGATGGCATACATTGTATAGTCAAGCCAGCGCTCACTCAAGCGGGACTGAAAAGATAGCGCATGAAACGGACTTGCGCCATGAATGAATTTATAATGAGCACGTTTTACAGAATTACGAACCTTGGCCAGGGCAAGACTGGCTATCGCCAAATACTTCATCAAGAGTTCTGTCGTGAGTACTCAGAGCTTCAAGTTACTGAATAGAGAGTCGCAGATCAATATCGTGTCATATTGATAAATGGCCTTATTTCGCCTGAACAACTGGATAGACTAAAAAGCGAAGAGGAGCGCGAACTATTTGGTCGAATTACAATCGATCCAGAGCCTGAAACAACTTTGGGACAAAGAGCGGACGAGACTCAAGAACTACAACAAGAAGAGCCAACCAACCTTGACCTGATTGAGAAGATCCAAGCAGAAATGGACGGAGCTCTTAGAGAGTATAATGGAACAGATCCACTGACTAGACCAGCTCCCCCCCAAACTAAGATCATATAAGAAACTGGGTATCGTCTTGCAGGCTATGAACAAATTTATCTTGCCAAACTATGTTTTAGGTTCTAATACGTTAGAATCGCTACACACAATCATCTACTGTGCTTCAACTTCCATCTGCAGAACAATTGGGGTCGCAACAAAGCAAGACCCTCCCCAATTTAGACAATTTAGACAAACACCTTGAACACCAACTTGGCAAAGAAGGCTAGAAGGGAAAATTAATTCTCTTCAGAAAGACATTGGAAGACTGACTGAGTACCAACGAGGAGTCAGGAACCACAGAATAGAAAGGCTTGTCAAGACTATCATGGACAATAACCGAATACACTCCCAGTGGGATGGAGAAAACATCACATCTCAGCAGTGTCTGGACAGTCTACGACAAAAGCTCTCCGTCTACACAAGTCGATTGAGAAGGTACAAAACCAGTAACCAACGGAAACTATACAACACACTCTTCGGACAATCAGAAAAAGGGTTTTATAGAAAACTTAACAACAACAATAATAATGAGGCCCCTAGTTAACCCAGTAAAACAGACATCGAGGAATTCTGAAAAACACAGCTTTCCACAACAATCTCCTATAACTCCAGAGCCAGCTGGATTAATGAGGAGGAGGCTGCATCTCAGAACTGTGAGACCAGGCAACACCAACAATTTACAACGGAAGATACATCCAACATAATGAAGAACCTCCATAACTGGAAAGCACCAGGACCAGATGGTGTACAAAATTACCAACGAGGGGTCAGAAACAACAGAATAGAAAGACTTGTCAAGACTACCATGGACAATAGCCGAATATACTCCCAGTGGGATGGAGAAAACATCACATCTCAGCAGTGTCTGGAAAGTCTACGACAAAAGCTCTCTGTCTACACAAGTCGATTGAGAATGTACAAAACCAGTAACCAACGGAAACTAGACTACGCACTATTCCGAAAATCAGAAAAAGTTTTTCATAGAAAACTCAACATCAACAATATTAAAACTCCTAGTTATCCCAGTAAAACGGCCATCGAGCAGTTCTGGAAAACACAACTTTCCACAACAGTTTCCCATAACACCTGAGGAAGCTGGAGGAGGAGGCTGCTTTTTAGAATTGTGATGCAACACCAACCATTTACAACGGAAGACACGTCCATCATTATGAAACGCCTCCATAACTGGAAAGCACCAGGACCAGATAGTGTGCAGAATTACTGGATTAAGAAACTTTACGTCATCCACGAGAAATTAACAGAATTTGTTAGTGAGATAATTATCCATCCACACAAGATGCCTAGTTTCCTTAACCATGGTGCTACATACCTCTTACCAAAGGATAACCTATGTACACAGGACCCAGCAAAGTACCGACCAATCACTTGCATTCCAACCTTATACAAACTTATAACGGCGTGAATTAATCATCGCCATTTCAGACATTGTGAGTTGAACAACATAATTACTCAACAACAAAAGGGATGCGCGAAAAATTCGATGGGTTGCAAAGAACAACTGATAATTGATTCCGTTGTCTGCAATCAAGCCCACGCCAAACGACGTAATCTCTACATGGAATATGTGGACTACAAAAGGCCTTTGATTCAGTTCCACATGATTGGCTCATTCAGGTGCTGAAACTCTATAAAGTAAAACAAAATCTTTCTGAATGAAGCCGACTGTTCGATACAAACCGACTCTATCCCAATCAGAAGGGGGATATTCCAGGGAGACTCTCTTAGCATGCTGTAGTTCTGCCTTGCTATGAACCCACTCTCACACAAACTGAACTCGACTAACTTTGGGTTCAGTCTCAAGCACAACAACGTGCAAGCATTGAAGATAAACCATTTGTTATATATAGACGACTTAAAGTTGATGGCAGCTACGAAACAACAGCTGCATGATATGCTTAAAATAGTAGAAGGGTTCTCTAGTGACATCCATATGCAATTTGGCTTAGACAAATGCCGAATTATTAATATTATTATATACTCCGTGGATTCAATTAAAATTTAAAAACTAATATTCACTACCGTTTTCTAGAACTTTTATTTACATCAAATTTATACAACAGCTGATTCGAATATCACAATAACAATTCCACATAAGGTCTTCGCTGCACTAACTGACTGCACCGATTATGAGTCGCTCGTTTTAAAACCAGCATCGAAAACTGTCGTACAATCCATTATGAATTCTACAGCTTCCGAGCCATTTCGAGATCAATTTTTTGTCATAAAAGCAATCGATGTCGTACTGGAATGAATCCAGGGCCGGCTTAGGGAAATTTCGTTACACCGTCCCCCCCTTAATTATGATCGTCCCGGTCAGAAACATCCTCTCCATTGTAGGGAGCGAGTCGATCTAAATTGACAACCTTCAGCTTAGCCCTGGGGTTTCGACGGATCCGATAGACGACGTCACTAAGTCTCTTGACGACCTCGTATGGACCATCCCAGGCGGGTGTAAGCTTTGGGGATTTACCCGTGCTCCGTTGGGGGTTGTACAGCCAGACCTTGTCCCTCTCTTGGAACCCGACTGAATTGGCCTTGAAGTCGTATCGCGTCTTCATCCGGTCACTGGTGGCCAACATGTGCGTTCGGGCTAATACGTGTATGCCAGCATGTTACGTCGGAGCCGGTCGGCATAATTGTTGATGTCTTGGGGGAGCCAAAAGCCAAATCGCAGCTTTTTTCCAAATAGGACCCTGACTGGAGTCAGGCCTGTACTATTATGAACGGCTGAGCGATATGCCAACAGGAATAGGTGAATATGCTCATTCCAATCACGCTGCTGACGACCTTGGATAGGTTTTGTTCCAAGGTCCTGTTGAATCTTTTAACCATTCCTTCTGACTCTGGGTGCAATGGTGTTGTTCTCGTTTTCTTGATCCCCAACATCGTGCAGACCTTCTGGAATACATTGGATTCAAAGTTACGCCCATGGTCTGAATGTAGTTCCATCGGGACGCCAAACCTGCTGAATAGTTGTTCTACTAGCATCGTCGCTACCGTGGTTGCCTCTTGGTTGGGTATCTCATATGCCTCCGGTCATTTGCTGAAGTAATCCATTGCAACCAGAATGTATTTGTTCCCTCTCTAAGACTCGGTAAACGGACAGGCGACATCGATGGCAATTCTCTCAAATGGGACGCCCACATTGTACTGCTGCATTCTGCCCTTGGTTCGGGTCTTCGGGACCTTACTGGCTGTACAGGTGTCACATTTCCGGCACCAAGCTCTAACGTCTTCAAAGTAATTTACCCAGTAGTGTCGCTGGGGAACTTTGTCTAGGGTTTTGTTCCTGCCCAGATGGCCCTCGGTTCCAGCCGTCCTGACCGAAGTACATGATGGGTTTCTCCATTCACCTGGCCAGTTGTCCTTCCAGCGTCTTCATGTCCAGCATGACCATAGAGCTATTGCTGGAAATGGTCTACCGCCCTTATTATTGCAAGAAGTTCTTTTCTAGGGACGCAATAATTTATTTTCGGTTTCAAGAATCCTGTAGTACTCTCTTCACCATCTTGCACCTGGGATAGGGCGGCCCCCAAACCTCTGTTGCTGGAGTCGGTGTCTAAAATGAACTTGCTGGACTGTTTAGGAAAGGATAGGATTGGGCTGGAACATAGTGCTGCCTTCAGTCGTCTGAATGATGTTTCGCACTCCTGATTCCAACAGGTCTCTTTCTCAGTGGTCTGCCGATGAAGAGGCGCGGCAATGGTGGCAAATCCCTCAACAAATAGCGTGTAGTAGGAACAGAGGCCCAAGAAGCTTCGAAGCTCATGCTTCTCTCTTGGGACTGGCCAATCACGGATGGCTTCTATCTTGAATTGGCTGCTAAAATGGACGAAATCTCCTGAAGTCAATATAACGACCTGAATAACACCAAAAAAGAAGTTCAATGTTCTGTAAGTAGTGGAGATCAAACCAAATTTACTAATATTCTTAATGAATTTGAAAGTAAGGCAACCAAAGAGCTACAAAATTTACGTAAAGAACTCAAAATGTTAACTGAAACTACCACTAAAATGCAAGATGAAGCAAACAATCACCTGCAAATAAGTTACAATAACAAGTTGTTAATTCATGGCATTAAAGACACAGGTAATAATATTTTTGACGATGTTGAAAATTCAATAAAAACTGTTTTTAACATTAACCCAACCAAAAATGACTTAAGTAATTGCTATCGGCTGGGAAAAAAGGTGCCGAACAAAAACAGACCCATTATTTTGGATTTTGTACACCAGTGGCGGCGTGACGAAATATTTTATAATAAATCCAAATTAAAAGGATCATCTTTCCTCATCATGGAGTTCCTTACCAAACCCAACTTGAGTCGCTTTCAAGAGTGCTATAGAAAATGATTGCTGGACACACTATGGAAGGACTGTTGTTCAAATAGGCAACAGCAGAGTAATTTTCACCTGTGACTCCGATATGAAGAATGTTGTAGGTCCGAAATAAGTCGCCTCACTGTATGTTGTTATTTTTATTTTTTGACACTGTTTTTACATAATTTATATGTTTTATATGTTAACACTGTATTATACCATTTATATATTCTCATTTTTGTTGATTCAACTCCTAGTAATTACTGATAGTTTATTTATCACACGAAATTTTAAACAATAATTTTTAAGAACACTTTTCAAGCAATAGTGTTCAGATTAGATTTGTTTGAATACTTGAAGACGCGAGATGTAAGACCCTAACCAGAAACAATATGTATTATATTGATATATAATATATATTGTCTTGCGTACAAGGGAATGACACCTCGAAGAAAGTATTGTTTGAATACTGTTTTCTCTTTTGTATAAATCATATAATTTTTTTCAAAAAAGTTTTTTTAACTAGTTTTAACTTCTGTTTTAGTTGAGTAAGACATTATGAGGTTGGCACATTTAAATTTTTGCAATATTTTATTCATTCAAAGAGTTAGTGGCATCTGAAGGCTTCGATATTGTGGGTATGACAGAGACTTGGCTTCATGATGGTATAGCTAGTGATATGATAAAAATTCATGGGTACACTTTTGTACGTAATGATCGAACTACAAGAGGCGGTGGAGTAGGTATGTACATTAAAAATAACATACATTTTAAACTTATGAAAACTAGCAGGGATTCTGAGCAACTTTGGGTGCAAATTAAACTTAACGGTGAAAAATAACACTAGGGTGTGTTTATAGAGCGCCTTTATCATCTTATAATGATTATATAAATTTTTAAATCGACTTTAATCGAGTTATTACCACAGAGATGAAATTATATGTCTAGGCGATTTCAATATTGACCTTTTAGGTTCGGATAAATATATTACGAAACAATTCGGTGAATTTTTAGAAACAGTAGGTTTAAAACAAATTATTAATCAACCCACTAGAACAACCATTAAGAATGCATCATTATTAGACTTGATCCTGGTCTCTGATCGGGAATTAGTTTTGCGGCATGAAGTCATTCATCATATTTTCAATGCTCGGGATGAAGGACTAATAACAATAATAATAATAAGGGCTGTTAGTGTTTCGTGGGTTGCGTACAGTTACTTTATCCAGTAATTTTGTACACCATCTGGTCCTGGTGCTTTCCAGTTATGGAGGTGCTTCATTATATTGGATGTGTCTTCCGTTGTAAATGGTTGTTGTTGCATGACCTCACAGTTCTGAGATGCAGCCTCCTCCTCATTAATCCAGCTTGCTCTGGAGTTATAGGAGATTGTTGTGGAAAGCGTATTTTCCAGAATTACTCGATGTCTGTTTTACTGGGATATCTAAGGGCTTCATTACTATTTTTTTTTGTTAAGTTTTCTATAAAACCCTTTTTCTGACTGTCGGAAGAGTATGTTGTCTAGTTTCCGTTGGTTACTGGTTTTGTACCTTCTCAATCGACTTGGGTAGACGGAGAGCTTTTGTCGTAGACTGTCCAGATACGGCTGACATGTGATGTTTTCTCCATCCCACTGGAAGTGTAATCGGCTATTGTCCATGGTAGTCTTGACAAGTCTTTCTATTCTGTTGTTTCTGACCCGTCGTTGGTACTCAGTCAGTCTTCCAATGTCTTTCCGAAGAGAATTAATTTTCCCTTCTAGCCTTTTTTGCCAAGTTGGTATTCAAGGTGTTTGTCTAAATTGGGGAGGGTCTTGCTTTGTTGCGACCCCAATTGTTCTGCAGATGGAAGTTGCAGCACAGTAGATGATTGTGTGTAGCGACTCTAACGTATTAGGACCTAAAACATAATTTGACAAGATAAATTTGTCCATAGCCTGCAAGACGGTACTCAGTTTCTTAGATGATCTTAGTTTGGGAAGAGCTGATCTAGTCAGTGGATTTGTTCCACTATACTCTATAAGAGCTCTTTCCATTTCTGCTTGGATTTTCTCAAGCAGGTCAGCGTTGGTTGGTTTTCCTTGTTGTAGTTCTTGAGTCTCGTCCGCTCTTTGTGCCAAAGATGTTTCAGGCTGTGGATCGATTGTATTTCGACCAAATAGTTCGCGCTCCACTTCGCTCTTTATTCTGTCCAGTTGTTCACTTGAAATAAAGCCATTTCTCAAGATGACACGATATTGATCTGCGACTTTTTGTTCAGTAACTTGAAGCTCTGGGTACTCACGACAGAACTCTTGATGGAGTATTTGGCGATATCCAATCTTGTCCTGGCCAAGGTTCGTAATTCTGTAAAACGTGCGCATTATAAATTCATTCATGGTGCCAGTCCATTTCATGCGCTGTCTTTTCAGTCCCGCTTGAGTGAGCGCTGGCTATTGATCCTGCGCAACACTTTCTGCGGGTGGAGTTCTCGTTCTCGTTTGACTCCGTTGGTGATGGTCACGTTGTTATTGTGACTGTATTGGTGAGTGTTGTTGTGGTTCTTCTGGTTCTTCTCCTTCATCTTCTTTTTAGGCTGTAGCTCTTTAGACGGCAGGGGCCCGCCTCCTCAGCACCCTGCCACCGACTTCCCGCATGCTGTCATGTCCAGCGCCGGCTCCAGACATGCCCTGGTGATCCCCAGGCAGCGGCTCTTTTCCGAGGCATCTACTCCGTAGCTCCATTTTCATGGGTGGTGTCACCAATTGACCCTTGGTGACCCAGGTAACTCGGACCCGTGGGGTTGTCATTTCCCAGATTAAATGATTTGAACCAGAACATCCCGTGCGGGTTCTGGAGAAGGAAGGAGAGCTAGAAAGTAGGTCAGCGCCCCTTTAGTCGCCTCATACGACAGGCGGTGGAGACCGTGGTGCTATTCTAACCCGGCCACCACATGGGGTAAGTAATTTTTATTATTATTATTAATTCTGGAGAATACTTCGCCCGGGTTCTTCAGATGGTCGTCCTCCATGTTAACCCGCTCAGGACATGTTCCATGAGCCTCTCGAATGTTGCGGGAGCATTACATAACCCAAAGTGCATGACCGTGTACTAAAACAGTCCTTTACTAGTGGAGAACGCTGTCTTCTCTCTGTCGTTATCGTGTAGATCAACCTGCCAATATCCACTCTATTGTTCAAGTGTGGAGAACCAACGGGAGCCTGCTAGTGTGGTCAGAGTGTCATTAATTTGGGGTAGTAGATAGCTGTCTTTCTTGGTGACGTCATTCAGCTTGCTGTAATCCACGCAAAATCGGGTTGTTCTATCCTTCTTTTTAACTAACACGACGGGAGCGGACCATGGACTGTTGGATGGCTCAATAACTCCATTTTGTAACATGGACTCGATGTTTTCCTCGACTGCCTGTTGTTGCACCAATGGTAGTCGCCTAGGTGGTATTCTGATGGGTTGAGCCTTCCCAGTATCTATTCGGTGTTGGATGATGTTGGTGTGACCGGTGGTTCCATCTTCACTGTTAAAAATTTGCCAGTGCTTTGTGATAAATTTCTTGGCTTTCTTCGGTTCCTCTGGTCTCAGGTGTGTCAAATGATCAGCAAACTGTTGTAGGAACTCTTTACTGGGCCCTGTCTCCATCACCGATGTCTGGTACCTATCTTCGTAGTTGATGATTGTCTCGACTGGCTCGAAACAAACTATCTCTTGACCCTTGGCAATTCTAATGTAGTTGTTGGACAAATTAAGGACTGGTATATCTCGTACGGTATTAACTATAGCCCGTCCAACTAAGTAGTTGTGAACTGAGGAGTGTACGGACTCCAAGATTTCAACGCAGCTCCTAGGATTGCTTGCTAGCTACTCATGAATAATCTTTTCCGTTCAACCGGGAATTCTAGCTGAAAACTTTGCCACAATTTTTGTGGAGGTGACTGAACTATTGACGGGCCGTGTTAATACAAATTCCTTATTTAGGAACAGAAGAACATCATATCTCGGGTCGAAAATAAATCCGTGCTGGCTAAATAGGTTCATACCCAGTATAAAATCGTCCTGAATATTCGGTACCAGGACTCTATGCCGGATCAAGTTGTTCTCTATCTGTAGCACGACATCTGCCTCACCCTACATTGATATGGACCCGCCGGTGACTGTTCTATGCTGGATGTTATTGGTAACTGGCCGAAACTCTGATGCTCTCAAAACCCTGGACTTGGCAATGGACACAGCGGCGCTGGTGTCGATGGTGATGGTAATTGCTCGGCCATTTATGGTGCCCCTGATGACTAGGCTGCTGCAAAATCCCCAGATAGATAGATTGGGGGCTGTTGGAGGGTCAGTCAGCATTCGCACCCCTATGCTGACTGGCCGACGGTCCCTGGACATGTGGCTGTTTTGTGGCTTACCCCTGGTCTGTGATCGTTCAGGTAGTCTCACTCGACAATCACACAATCACGTTGAAAGTCCCGTGTCCGTCCACACCGGTAATATGCTCTTCTGGTATCAGTTCTCTGTGACTGTTCTAATATTTTGTTCATTTCAGCCAAAAGTGCTTGAAATGGTGACTCTGGCTCTTCCTGGTTGAAGGAAACTGCTCGGACCCTCGGCTTGGACATGTTCATGATGGCCTCCAAAGCCCGAAGTAGAGCTTCATTACTCTTATTGACGCCACTCACTGTTAAATTACTTTATACTTCCACATCTCTAATGCCCTTTATGAAACTCTGTGTTGCCAACTGGTCTTTCGTTTCCTCTGGCACATCTGGGTAGGAAAACGGTTAGTACAAACCGTCTAATCTCTGCTTCGAATTCTTGGAGGCTTTCATCAGATTTTTGCGTTTTTCCAGTCAATTGGAATTGGTATACCTGGCTCAAGGATTGATTATCGTATCGTTTGTCCAGGATCGCGATGATCTTGTCGAAATTGCCTTGTTCATCGACTGGAATGCTCTGGAGGAGTTCTAGGGCCGGACCTTTTAATTAAATTACCAGAGAAGTAGATTTTTCTTAGTTATCCCATCCATTAACTGTAGCCACGGCCTCAAATTGTCGTTTATACATGGGCCAAGATCAACTGCCATCTAATGTGGGCGGTTTACCAAAGGAACCTTTGGTGCTCACGGTGTTCTGGTACTTCCCTCTCTGCAAATCTTGTTGCAATTTTTTAATTGCTGTTTCCACTTTGTCTTGTACTCCACTGTGTACTGCGTCTTTAATTGAACTGATTTCAACTTTTACCTGGTTCTGGATGGAATCGATCTCATAAACTTTGGTTTCCAGAGTATCCACGGTATTTTTTAGGACCTTTGTGTCGTCGTTTACTTCTCTTATGTCTGATTCCACTATTTGCATTCGTTCATTAACTTGCGATACTATTTGAATTAATTGTTCAACTTGCAGTTCTATTTTCTCTTCAGTTACCTTAAAATCATTTTGTCGTTTTAATTCTATTTGTTCTTGTTTTTCTTCAAACATTTTAAAATAGTTTTGTCTGGTTAATTCAAATTTCCAGAATAATTCCTCAATTAAATTTTGTTGTTTTTCTTCCATCGTGGAAACAAGATTTGTTGTTTTTTTATAAAAAGATTTCACTAACCTTTGCTGGATTTCTTCTTGTTGTTGTTTCTCCTTCTTGTCACGTTTTTCTAGAATCTGAGACATTTTTTTATCTAGTCCATCGGTAACCTGTTTGACAATTTTTTTGGTAGTTTCGTCGGTTTTTTCCACACTTCGGGTTTCCATAAATCAAATCACGATTTTAATCACTTAATCCTGCACTTCTCATCAATAAATTTGTTATATACTCCGTGTGTTCAATTAAAATTTAAAAACTAATATTCACTACCAATTTCTAGTACTTTTATTTACATCAAATTTATACAACAGCTGATTCGAACATCATAATAAAATAAGCTCTTCGCTGCACTAACCGACTGCCGCGATTAGGTGTCTCTCCTTTAAAACCCGCATCGAAAACTCTCGTATAATCCATTATCTATCCTACAACTGCCGAGCCATTTCGAGATCAATTTTTTGTCCTAAAAGCGATCGATGTCGTACTAGAATGAAACCAGGGCCGGCTTAGGGAAATTCCGTTACAATATAGTTAAAGGCAAAATACAGCAGGGGCCCTACGAAATGGGAGATGGCACCTCAATTGAATTCATGGAGGAAAGACATACTTACAAATACCTTGGAATAAAGCAGGCTCAACGAATTGATCACACCACCATGAAAACGGACCTAACAACAGAGTTTTATAAAAATGTAAGACGGCTGCTAAAGACCAAACTTAGACCAAACTTGTTTCACGCTATTAACACCTACGCGTGTTCAGTGCTTAGGTACTCTTTTGATGTAGTTAACTGGTTCAAGATCAACATTGAACAATTACAACGGAAAGTTCGAGTACTACTAACAAAAGCTCAAAATCACCATCCAAAGAGCTGTGTCGAACTTACAACATTGCCTCGGTGTGAAGGAGGAAGAGGATTGGCAGATATAGGCAAGTTACGTGATCAACAAATTTCTAATGTTCGTAATCATTTCCAGAAGCTCGCAGAATTTTCTGATCTACACAGAGTCATATGTCACATTGATGACTCAACACCTTTGCGACTGACAGAACAGCAAGTTCAAGTATACCACCAGACAACTGATCAGAAGCTTCTCAAACGGAAAGAGAAGCCCCTTCATGGAAGACATATAAATGACGTCAACCAATATTATGTCGACAGTTCAGCGTCGAACTACTGGTAATCCAAGGTCAAGTAATTCCAACTAAGAACTGTCTAAAGTACATCATTAAAGACCCTTCTATCAACAATGACAGATGTAGCTATGGTTGTCAAACATCTGAATCTATCCAGCATATTACAGGAGGTTTCCAAGCGTTCGCTGCAACTGAATACAAAGAACGACACGATGCTGTGGCAAAAATATTGCACCAGGAACTTGAGCTATCACAGTCGATAAGAACACCCTACTATATATACAAATCTATTTTAGAAAATAATGATGACAGGCTGTACTGGGACCGCACGATACTGACCGATCGGACTGTTGCTCACAATAGGTCAGATATAGTTTTAGTAGATAAAATCTTTAGAAAAACAACCTAAAATGACATAGCAATCCCTAACAACAATAACATAAATAGTAAGTAGGCTGGAAAAATAGCCAAATACAGGGATTTGGAATTTCAAATAAAGACGCAGTGGGACATGAACAAATGTCCCAAAATATCTATTAAACATTTTGAAATACCTCGGTCTGGACGAACATCTTTGCCAACAGATGCAAGAAGCCGTCCTGTTAGGAACAGCCCGGACGGTCTGTAAACTCATGGGAAACTGAAGCCATGACGCCAACCACGGGCCTGATAACCTGGCAAGAGCTCCCACAGAGCTAAACCCTTTTGATACGTATTATCTGGGGTTTAGTGAATTTTCCCCTAAAGGTACGCTCTGCGTGCCTTAGAGGGAGTGTGCTGCCATACACTGTATGGTCAAGTCGGGAAAGAACAATGAAAAATAGTAGTTTTAACTCAAATCAAATCTGTGTATACAAACATCCAAGAGAGATAATTCAAATGGAGGAACCAACAGATCATGAAGAGGATTAATATGAATTAACATTTATAAAAGGAAAGGTCAATGCAGTATATTTCAAAATACTCATTGATACTGGATCAGAGGGTAATCAATGAAGAACTTATGAATAAATTAAATTTAAGGGCAGACAATATAATTCAAACAAGGAAAATAAACATTGCATCGGCAAATAAAAAAATCACATCACCTATGAAGCAATCATGGGAATGGATCAGTTAAGAAGAAATACTGCAGAAATATTCCTAGTAAAAAGAATTATTAAGCTACAGGAACAAGTTATAAAATTTGAAGAGATAAGTGAAGTAAAGGTGCAAGAAAATCAAAGTTACAATGAAAATAAACAGTTAATTATAATAATATAAATGGGGCAAGGACCATGTTAAATAAAATAATTGATAAATGTGAGGAAAAGTGTGAAGTGGTATCAAATCAAATAATTTGTCCTGAATACAAAATAAATATTTTAGTTCCCATTACCTGCAAATTTAAGTCATTATTCAATGAAGAAAATGGCATAGCAAAGGTGTATAGTCACAAAATAGAAGTCAAGAATATTAAAATTTTCAAAACAAAGAATTATTCCATACCTTATAAGTATCGACAACAAGTAAATGAAGAAATTAGATAATGCTATAAGTCAACATCATAAAAAGAACCGTAACAAGTTATATAAATCCTATGGTAATTGTCAAAGCTTTCAGGAATGCTAATAGAAGAAAATGCTACTACTACTATGGCTTTTTCGATGGACCATACATTATTGAAAATGAACAAGGACTAAATAGCTATGTCTTATAAGAAATTAAAACAGGAATGATAAGAGGTGTTTATAATATAAGTAGTTTATTCAAATATAAACAGTATAAAATTTTGTCCAAAAAATTGAGAATATTTCATAACAAATTGTTTGTAAAAATTTAATATTTGTAAACGGGGAGTTGTAATGAAATAAAGTTTGATTGTGATAATATAGGTTCAAAGAGTTAAATTTAACTAAAAATATTGCTAACCAGACATGAAATTTAGGGTATTTGAAATAGGAAGCGAGCATGTTTGTTCACATGTCCTTGTGATAGTAAATATGATTAAATATATTATAAAAACCCTAAATATCATAGATCTAGTGGGAAGAATATAAACAATACTTCCAATTGAGTGCTAAAGTCCAAAACAATGATCATTATTTTCAAACATTCAATAGCATCAGGTAAATCAGGAAAAATATTCATATCAAATTCATAGTAGCCAAAAATACAAGATCATATTAGAATAAATATTAAACAGAAATTAAATCTAATTTTGGGAACACAATTAAAATATCTAAATTTGAAAATAAAGTACTATGTAAAAAAAGTTAAGGTTCAAATCATAAAATAAATAACATAAATGGGGAAAAATGTAAAATTCTAAAAGTAGACAACCAATTAAACAGATAAAAAGAGTTATAGTTAAATTGATAAAGATTAAGGGGGTAGAGCATCAAAAAGAACATGATATAGTAAAACGGTTATCAGGTATAAAAAAATGGTAACAATATAACAGCAAAGAGATAGGAAACTAGTTGGAAATACTTAGAGAGATTCAAATAGTATAATGTAATCAAGAATGGGTCAAGAACAGTTCAATAAACTTAAATTTTGGCGAAAATAAAGAAAGGTATCAAAGGTCAAAATTTCACTTAAAGTTAATTACCAAATAAAAACGATTTCAAAAGTGTAAATTTATATCAAAAGGTACAGGAAGACTTAAAGAATACATTTCAAAAGAAAATATAAAGGGAAATCATTTTTAGAGAAAAATATTCAAGGTTAAAGAAAATGCCATAACATAGAATTTCAATTGCAAAATACGAGACTAAAACTTAATTGTAAGACAAGTTTTATATATCCATAAAACCAGTATTTTCCCTAGATTTTAATGATACAAAATACAAAGGGTTTAATCAAAATTTTTATTTCATAAATTATGTCAATTTGAATTACTTGTCAGAGAAGGCAGATGTTTTAAGATTTGTTATAAATTACCTGTCAACTTTTGACAGTTTTCCAGTCTTTTTCCATCATTACTGAAGTGCACATGTACCCATTTTTGTTAATAAAATAGTAAACCGTGATTTAAAAAAAGTGCATCGAGAAATATTGGCATGAATCGCTATGTTGAATAAACTAAAGTGACATTTAAAATCCCAACGAAAACGAAACCGATCTAATTGTGTAGAGAATGTCTCAGTCGGAAATCTACAAGGAGAGTTCAAAATTAAATAGAACAAAGACAAGTAAATATTGCATGTGCATATAAAAACTAAAAGTTTCATCAGTCAAAATGATGAATATGGAGCAGATAATGACAAATACAAGACAATTAAAAGTTGCACATATATAAAGATTAAAATATAAACGATCTTTACCAAAAATGCAGTAGCAGAGCCCAGGAGTAACAGAACACACCCAAGGAGAAAAGAGTTTTCAGCCGGACACTTAAAGTGATATAAGGTATTTAAAACGAAACTGATTTAAAATAAAAACAATGATTAATGTGTTTTAATTGAATTTTGTATATATGTTTATTATTTGATAATTTTTATTGTTGATATTTCATTATTTAGTAATTAGGTGTATATAATAATAATAATCACTAATATGGGTAAATTTTTAATAGAAAGCTCTACAGTTCTGAAATTAACATTGAGAAAGTAAAAAATTGCATTTCAATAATTGTTCATAAAGAATTAATATTTAACTTATTTGTTTAATTTAAAGAGTTAATTAATAACTGAAAAATGTTCATAATCTAAATTGAATTTATAATAAAATTATAATTAAAAAATTAAACCATTTCATTTAAAAACTAATTAATTGCACAATACAAAACAAAATAAAATAATAAATAATATCATTATAATAGGCCTGCCCAACGTGAAGCTAAAGAAGAACATATTATAAATTAAATAAATAATAAATATATTACTAATTACTATCAGTATAATATATATATATATATATATATATATATATATATATATATATATATATACGACATTTCGGCAGAGTCACCTCTACCCTCTTCAGGTCGGTTCGTATAAATCTCGTAGCTTTCTGCTTTCGCTTCAAGTTACTCGAAGACCTCCAGTTTTTTCTTTTTATAATGCATTTGGAAATGTAAATATTCTGTTTTAATGTCATAATATTGCTTCATCATTTCAGCTACCAACTGATTTTCGAGACATTTCAATTGATCTTTCTATTTTTTATTTGTTCTACAAAACGGTTTTACTGTAATACTAGTTGTTGTATATGATTTTTGATATGCTTGATCCCATATTTCAGGTAATATATTTTCAGCACACCAGCACATCCATCAACAACTGTTGGTGATATTAAATTTAAAATGTCTTCTTCATTTTGGTACAGTGCCACTTCTATGACTGGACCCCCACCTGTTTTTTTTACTCTGCTTTAAATGTGGCAGCTTCATGTTTAACCTTTGTTTTCATGTCTTGCCATGTTTAAAAATAGTAATGTTAGTTCTGTTCTATTTTGGTACATGTTACTTTGTTATCTTTCTCCACTGCTATCCAATCTTTGACGGCACCGCCCTCGACAACAGTTAATATTTCCGTCAATTGTTCCCACAATATGTTTGCTTTCTTTAAAGTAAACACAGTTGTAAAGTGCCGAGTTTGTAGTTCCGGGTGGGTTTGCATAAACGCAACTATTATTTTTTTCTGGGTTAGGTGTAAATTACAGTAAACAAACAATTCTGATTCTGACAAATTTAAACTTGACACATTTTACTTTAGTATGTCAAATGTTAGTTTGGTCTACCAATCAGGCCCTAGGTGTAAAAAAACGATCTGCCATTAAATGCATCAAAGTGTCTCGCCATAAGTTTTACCAGACGGCAAACTACTATTTTGCTAGACTACAAGATAGAGGGTGTTATTTTGTCAAGACCGAACAATATTACAGATCTTGGTGTTAGTTTTGGTAGCAAATTAAATTTTAATTTGCACATTGAATATACTGTACAAGCAGCTTATAGCTTGGTTTTATAATTCGAAATTCTGAGGCTTCTCAGTTCCAAGCACTTTGATTTTACTTTACAACGCCTTTGTGAAATCTTGGGTTGAATTGAAGTTGTAAGTCTGTAAAATTAAACATTTTTAATTCGTTCATAAGTGCAATAAAAATCACCTTTTCTATTAATCTATGATTAGTAACGAATTGTCCTTATTTTTTATATTCCTATGTTTGTATAAATAATAATAAATAAAATAAAAAATAAAATAAAATATTGCTGGTCAGTTTTAGAACACTATACAGTGTCGAACAGCTAAATGGAATGAATTCAATAATGAATAAAGAAGGTTATGTTGGGAAAAAAGATTGGAGACGTCGATTTGTATTTTTAAATGAGCATTTTTAAAAAAATACATAGGTTGTGTCATGTGACAGTGGCCAATAACATCTTTCTTATTTTAAATGCAAGCCCCTCTATATTATTTATTTCTTGGATTCTCCAGAAAATTCTGTGCATAATTCATGTAAAATGTTCTACACCCATATTCAACTGTTTCAGAAATATTAAGTGTTTTCAGATTTATTACAAAAATTAACATAAAAAAATAAAACTATTTCATAAATTCGCTACATTACACAAAAAAGCAACTAAGTAATACTGATTATTTCTTAATAATAAAAAGAAACCATTAATGTCAATGTAGGAAATGTTCAACATGCTAATCTGGTATCGAAATGTCTTCTAAGGTTATTCAACGTCTCAGGCGTGACTTATCTAATCACAAGCTTGATTCATCTTTTTAGGTCACCTGTGTTGAGGGGTTTAGTTTTATTACAGTACTTTTGACTTATCACCACAAAAAGTAGTCCAATGGCGTCAAATCAGAAGATCCTGCATGTCATTCTATTAATCCGCTCCTCCCAATCCACCGATTTGGAAAAATTTGATTCAGGTACTGCGGGATATTGATTTCTTAAGAACTCTCTATCTTGCTGAAACCATATTGTATTGGCAGGAACTTGTGGGTTCACTAGATCAGGTTATAAGTTTTGTCAAAGTTGGCACGACATTATGTCTATTTCTAAATATTTACCTCCATTAAAGTTCCCATCAGTGATAGAGGGACTTACTATATGATTTCCAACAATTCCTACCTAAACATGAACTTTTTTAGGGTATTGCGTATGTTTCTGTGTCATGCAGTGATGACTCTCATTAGACCAATAGCGGCAATTTTGGCGATTAACATGACCTTGAAGTATAAATGTGCTCTCATCAGAAAACACAAAATCTTCTAATTGGATCACAATGTTATCTAACCTTACCATCATTTGTTCACAAAAATACGTGGTCCTATCGCAATCGTCTTTGATTTTAAAGGGATGCATTTTACTTTCCTTTAATACTCGAAAAACTGATGTGTAGCTAACGTTGAACAGTGTAATTGTTTTCCGACCAGAATTATGTGGGTTTTCTTGAAACTCAAGCATAATATCCAATTTCGTATTATCACTTAAAGCATTGGCAGCTACTTTTTTATCTGTCTTACATGACCAAACTCGCGAAACTGCTTTTCTTTTTGCTAATTGTTCCTTGGGATACTGGTGGCAAAGTTGGTAAATTTTCGTGAAATAAGCAAGAAACTTCCATATGTGTCCGTGTGTTGTCTACATAACCAATCATTTGTAGAATTGTTATATTGTACATTTCTGTTAAATGAACCATTTTTCTGATATTATTAAGTACAGTTAAGAAATTCAAACCACAATAGCACTGACACTGATCACAACTGTCATGCAGGCAGACAACAATATGCTAAGGCTATGAGTTTTGACGAAAATAAACAAAACTTATTTTTTCAAATCACTAAAAAGGAATAAAAAATGTTTTTTTCTTATTATCTGAATATCAAGGGTTAAATGAGAATTAAGTATTAAGTGTATTATAGCCAACTTGTGAAATAAAATAATTTTCTTTTTTTATAGTAATTTTTTGTAATAAATCTGAAAATATTTAATAGTTCCGAAACAGTTGAAGATAGTTTTAGGACATTGTACATGAATTATGTCTAGCATTTTCTGCATTTAAAATAAAAAAGTCGGTATTGGCCACTGTCACATGACACACCCTATATAATTTGTTTTATGTTGAAAAATTGAGTATTTAAAAATATAAATCGACGTGTTCAAGCGTTGTTCTCGACAGGCCCTCCTTTATTCGTTATCGAATTTATTCCATTTAGGTCTTTCACACTGCATGTACGAAAGATACGAAATCATATCCTTCCACACTATATATTGTAATATATACGACAATCTAGAACAAGAGCAAATTTTTAAAACTGAACACTTGTACAAAAAACTAATAAATCTGCATATTTTGATTCACCTCAAGACCTTTGAAGTTACTCTCCAACTTTTGATATAATTTTTAATCTATAACCTTACGAATCGGTTGCTTTTAGTATTATCTAAATTGAGATTTATTAAAGTATAGTAAACAAACAACTTAGCCTTTAAACGTCCCGATATTTCAAGTACTGATTCTATACTATGATATGTTATAAATTTGTATCAATTTATGGACACCACAAGTCGAGTCAACTGATTGTATTTCAGCATAGACGAAAATACATTAGCAATGAAATTAACAGGAGTTTTGCTATTATTGGTCATAGGATACTGTTCCGCAGTGGATTACAGACAATGTAAAGAAGAAGACAAGTAAGTTATTTTTCCAAATTTGTCAAATTGGTGGAAAACTGAAGTACGTTTTACATTACTTTTAGGAAGACATTGCTTGGTGAAACTTCCTTTAGTATTGATGGACGTTTATTCATCCAAGTTGTAAAATATGTAGAATTTCCTGAAGATGGTGGCTCTTTGCCCTCAGCAATAGACTGCATTATTGTAAGTGTACTAAAATATTAAATATTTGTTTGTGGTTTATTATGTCTTGTTGCCTTATAGGGCAACAAAACATTCTCACATTGCCCATTCATACACGCTTACATTATAATTGATTCGAGGTGTATTCCAAAAACACATTAGCGGGTTATTATAAACAGCCTTTTGTTAATAAGTGTAACTCTAGTGTAACATTCACATTATAATATCTCTCTGTGAGAAGGATATTTTGTTTTGAAATAATTTTAATATAAATTCGATTAAGGAGGACTTGTAGGGAAAACCGCTGGGACACATCGATTTGTATTTTTAAATGTGCATTTTTTCAATAATTCTAGACATAATTCATGTTCAATGTCCTACACCTATCTGCAATTTCGGAAATATTAAATGTTTTCCGATTTATTACAAGAATTAATATTAGAAAAGAAAATTATTTTATATCAGAAATTCGCTGCATTACACTCAATACTTAATTTTTATTTAGCTCCTGATATTGAGATAGTAAGCAAAAATCATTCCTGCGTTCCTTTTTACTGATACGAAAAAAAAAGTTTCGTTTCTTTTTGTCAAAATTCATAGCCTTAACATCATGTTCTCTGCCTGCATGACAGTTGTGATCAGTGTCAGTGCTATTGTCGTTTGAATTTCATTAACTGTACGTAATAATATCAGAATATTGGTTCATCTAACAGAAATGCACAAAATAACCATTCCACAAATGATTGGTTATGGAGATAACACACGGACACAAATAGAAGTTTCTCGCTTATTTCACGAAAATTCGCCGCCTCTACCCCAAAGAACAATCAGCAAAATAGAAAAGCAGTTTCACGAGCTTGGTCATGAAAGACAGATAAAAAAAGTAGCTGCCAATGCTGTAAGTGATATTACGAAATTGGATATTATGCTTGAGTTTTAAGAAAACCCACATAATTCTGGTGGGAAAGTAGCCCCACTGTTTAACGTTTGCCACACATCAATTTTTCAAGTATTAAAGGAAAGCAAAATGCATTCCTACAAAAAGATGCCGACTCAGGTGCCCAAAAAGTTAATGTTTTGGAATTTTTGGGAATCATATCGTAGGTCCCATTGATGGCAACTTGAAAGGAGATAAATATTTAGGACTGCTCCAAAATAATGTCGTGCCAACTTTGACAAACTTATATTCTGGTCCAGTAAACCATGTTCCTGCCAATACAATGTGGTTTCAGCAAAATGAAGCACCGCCTCATTACGAAATCAGTGGGAGGTTCGGATCGATAAAATGGCCAGCACGATGTTCTGATTTGACGCTATTGGGTTCATTTTGTGGAAATATGTCAAAAGTATTATTTATTAGGTTTTTAGTGTAATTTCGTGAATTTGTGAAATAAAATATTTTTGTAATAAATCTGAAAACACTTAATATTTCCGAAACAGTTATGGATAGTTGTAGGACATTGAACATGAATTATGTCTAGAATTTTCTGAAATATCCAAAAATTAAATAATATACAGGGGCTTGCATTTAAAATAAAAAAGTTGGTATTGGCCACTGTCACATGATATTTTTTTGTTGAAAAAATGCGGAGTTCTCAACAAGTTCTGCTTTATTCGTTGTCGAATTTATTCCATTTAGGTGTTCCACATTGTAGACACACCCAAGTATTTTTCATTTTATGTTTGTTAACAATATTAGTTTTATGTAGAATAAACATCATCTAATACCATTTCAGTAAGACGATGATTTTTTACAAAGTTATTTTTTAATCTTAAAACTATTTGACACTATAATCTTTCGATTGCTCTGAACCTGAACCTGTTATTGTCATCACGCGGATGATTTGAAGTTTAGAAGATTTGTCTTTGAAATCGTTCATACGTCACTTTTCATGCACACTGGGCCGCGAAATCCATTACGTTGTTTCCACATTTTTGTTATTTGAGCCCTGGGCTGGCTGATAAGATTGTCCTTGGACAATATGAATGTTGTCTCCATACCAAATTTTCTCTACCAGTGCTCCTCCTGAAACTGGATTTTTCATTTATCTATTGAGGTAACCGATAGGTACTCAGTTCGTTTAACAATATTGCCTACTGAAAGTTAGTCTTGTGGTTTATTCGTAATGGTTAACACAGACTCTGGATTACTATCAGTGCTTCCTAACTCAGACTGCTATCTCCGCAAAATCTCCTGATGGATACTGCCTTGAGAAATGGTGGAAGATTGAGATTAGTCAGCAATTCCCACCCTTTGTAGTGAGTAACAACTGGTTGTTCCTGATGGAGGTATTGTTGCGTTGAGCAAACCTGATTGGTGTGCAGTCAGGTAGCCTCACTACGCAGTCCCTGGTTCCTAGTGTCTGTCCCATCTTAATTATTTTGTTTTTTCAGGCTGGGGAAAATTGTTTGTTGATAAAGACATTTTCATGATTGTTTCGATTTCTAGATTTCTACATATCAGTTAATTTTTCTGACGAATATTTCATTTGACAGGCAACCGACGAAACAGACGATAAACATAGCGGAACGGTAGAGCTGGTTGAAGGAGGACTGTCCTTTAATTTCACTTCATTAAGATTCACTTCAGAATTTGGCAAAGGAATGAAATACAACGTAAAGATTTACTCAAAATAAAAACCACGACCAAGACATGTAAAGTACAGGTTTAGGTAAACTTATAGCGAAAATATATTGTAAAATATAGAATAAAACCTTCTTAAGTAAAATATAAAATGGCTTTCGTAATTATTTCATCTGAAGAAAAGTATTTTTGAAAAATGTTTACACCATGCAGCAACGATAAACGAAGCTACGAGACACCAAATATAATGTTGGATATCAATATATATCAAAATTTGTTTCTTACTATGTTAGTGGAGGTAAATAATATTTAATACCTATAAAATAATTAAAAATTTTAATACGAATATTTTTCAATTTCACAATTTAGTACTCCTATAGTAGAGTTGAATCAGAGTTTACAAATTAATTATGAAAATGACATAGATCTTTAAGACTTTGGTGTAATAGAGTTCATAAAAACAAACTGGAAATAGAGTAGTTAACAAATAGTTGTTATAACGATTTGTTTTGTCATATTTATAACCTAACACACTGCCCAAAGATAAATAGCGTTTTCTGTTTAATCCAAGGCTACGGTTTGGAAAATGATCGAAATTTCGATGTCGAAATAAGATACCAAACAATAATAATAAACAATACAGGAACAATATTTTAAGACCGTCCTACTGGAGCATGATATTCTTTTTGTTTTGTACATAAGTTATTACATCACACTAGAGGAAATGTCTGTATAATTCAAACCAACATATGTTTTAGGGTATAAATCAGACCCAGTTCTCAATGGCAGTTAAAACAAAAATATAGAGAATTGATAATATCGAGAAATAAAAACATTAATGGATACGCACAAACCATACAAATAGACGAATTTCTGTGGAAGAACTTCAAAACCTTATGTGAGAAAAACAATATGCAAGAAAGAAAAAACTATTTTTCCAAAAGACTCTTCAGCTTAAAGTGAAATAACTAAAATACCTCTCAAAGTGACAACAGAGCTAGCGCGTTATATAAAAAAAATCAGCTCGTATACATGGAATTCCAAATGAACCTCTGCATTAGCAGGTCTAGAAATAACAGCTGTATTTACTTAATTATAAAATGTAAAATCAAGTAAAATTATTTAAGTATAGATAAAATTTAGAATGAAAACAAAAATCAAAATAAATGAATATAACATCGACACTCAATTAGTCCACAGCTCGTGAATTTATCAATGGACGAAGTCACCACCGAACTCAAGCCAGCGGGCAGTGTAAGTAAAATATAGTGAGAAATTAAATTAGATTAAAATTAATAAAATATTATCAGAAATAAATTCATTGAAACATTATTCTTATTTTAGTTGGCAAACCATATTTACAAAGCTATGTTGCAAATTTGCGAGAGCCCAAAGAAGGGCCATTATTATGTAATATACATTTTGCTTGATTCTATTGCAATAGCACGGCAATATAGAATAACTTTAGGAAGGGGTCAAAATGTGGTACTTTTGAGTTTATTATTCGTCTTTCACATTCGATTCAATCCATGTCACGATTTTCTTACCAAGCAATCTGGCGATACTCTGACGGTTATGTTTGGCATTGACATTATGAAATTAAACAATGTATTTTTTATTATATTTTATTTAATAAATGAACAAATGTTGTAAACAAATTTTAGCATTTTGCCCTGAAAGTCTTCAGTCGTATACTAAACAAAACAAAAACAAAGAAAATCGGTTTAGGGACAGAGGAGAAAATGATACCAAAATGTTGCGTCTGCTTATTTATATATAGATTTATTTAATGAATGTACAATGATTGTAAATAAATTTTAGAATTCTGCACTGAAGGTAGTCAGTAGCTACTAAACAAAACAAAAATAAAGAAAATCAGTGATGAGACAGAGGAGAAAATGGTACAGAACCGTTTTGTCTTTGCCTATTCATCACTACATATTAAAAAACCGCCGCGTCTGTCTGCATGTTCGCGATAATCTCAATAACCACCACACCGATTTTCATGCTGTTTTCACTAGTGGATAGAGTGGTTCTAGAGGAAGATTTCAGTATATAATTTGTTGAGTTTTTATATCAATTGGCTAAAATAAAGCGATATTTGTTGGAGTTGTCGGAAAAAAATAAGCCGTCTGGGAGTTTTCAACGAAAACGCTGCCTAAACCCTTTGAGATATAACAAAATAAATAAAATTAATTAAAAATAATGGAATTGTGTATCTTATAGAGGTCTACAAAAAAGTTCGCGACGGCATATGTCTGTCTACTAAGGATAACATGCTATACCCACTTTAATACTTGAAAAAATGGCCAATTATAAAGCGGTAATTGGAACGCTATTTAGACAAATACAGTGTTAATCCTTATGGTTTTATATAGGTTAGTTGGCTTGAGCATTTCATGAAAAATATTCCCTTTACAGCATGCAAACTACATGAATACTTTAATGGAAATGCTGTGGAACCTTTGGTGTGTCACAAATGTAGAAACACAGTTTTGGACCCTTACACCAAACCTTTATTTTAAACACTCAACGCCGTTTCAACAACTCTAAGTTGTCATCAAGGAGTAAACCAAACTAAATGGAAATTACAATTTTGTCTAATTTATACCTACCTCTCAACTATTACTTTACTAATTAGTACAAAGGGTAAATCCCAATTACCTGAATTCTTAATAACAGATCTCAAAGATAAGGCAGATTTTATATAATGCAGTTATGTAAATTAGGATAATCCTTATTAGCTACCTAGTGTTACGCTACATTATAAAGTAGTGACATTTTTGATACTTATTTTATAGATTCTTACAAAGTAAATTATACAATGAGCTGTATGGGATAGGGTCCTTATCTGAATTCATTATTTTTTTTATAAATCATTATGCTCTCGTAAGCGTGCAGTTCCCTATAATTATTTACTTGTTTAACTAATTTTAAAGAAGATAAATCTACAAAGTAGTTGTGTTCTAAAACATGATGTGCCACACTAGATTTATCCGCTCTTCCGTATTTCAGATGGGCAGTATGGGTAACGGGTACTGATAGATCTGCGTGTCTGTCCATAATACTTTAAATCACAATCGTTAAATTTGATTTCAACTTGAAAACTATTCAACAATAAAATGGCTAGATTTAGAAATCAAACATCTCCATTTTAACCGTACCTTACTAGAAATTGAGACTTATTCATTGGACAAAAAACTAACATATAAATTAACTGAGAATGATTTTAAACAATGGATGAAGTTTCAAAGACGAATGTTTTCTATGATTAATGCAAAACATGAAAATAAAATGAATCAACAGCAAGCAAAGGCAAAAGTAACTCCGACAACCATTCATCTCAATCCTTTAGTAACGAAAAATTAGAACTATTAAATAACGGTTTAAAATTTGGCATTCCTGAACACGAAAAAACTCTTGAAGATGTTGTGGCCAGCGTTGAAAGTTCAATTCAATTCTTACCAGACAATTCTAAAGGTTTAATCCGTGAACAGGTTCGAAATCATTTAACAAAAAATTATCATTTAGTAATAAACGCATGAAAAAGAGCACACAAAGAAAAGCTATTAAACGATTGAGAAATAAAGTAGTGATCCTTGACAAATCTGATTATTTTGATATAATTAATAATCTTATTACGAACAGTCCGTGTTCAAAATTAATTAAAAAATCCTTTATCAAAGATGACATCTTTGATAATCTATAGTAGGTTCTGAGATGAAACGAAGACTACATGTTTCTAATCCAACGATCCCGATATTTTATATGGCCTTCCAAAAATTCACAAACCAGAATTTTGGTATCGTTTGATGTTAGTTCATTATTTCCTAGTGTACCCATTCCACAAACTCTGAAGTACCTGGAGGACTTACGGCGTGAAAACTCTTTTTGTGAGGCAGAAATTAATGAGTTAATTTCCCTCACAAAATTATGTATGGGCCAAAATTGGTTTCAGTTTGGAGTTTTGGTTTGAGCAGAAGGAAGGGACTGCAATGGGAAACCCCTTGTCGCCTTTCCTTGCCAACTTGTTCATGGACAGGTTCGAAGTTGAAGCAAAAAATGACTCCCAGTATTTTCCTAGGATATGGATAAGATACGTGAATTACATATTTGCTATATTTAACACTAATGAGTTGAATGTTAATGATTTTGTTATGTATCTTAACAATAGGTTTGCCTCTATTAAATTGACATATGAACAGGAACATAAGGGTACTCTACCATTTTTAAATGTATTAGTTTTAAGAACTGATAGTATTAAGTTAGAGTTTGACGTATATATATATATATATATATATATATATATATATATATATATATATATACATACGAGAATTATGCGAACCGACCTGAAGAGGACAGATGTGACTCTGGCGAAACGTCGTCATTTTACCATCGATCCCGGCAAGGATCAGTTATCAACTACGCGGATGAATTCCCGGAAACCACCTAAAACATTTAGTGCCCGCGAAAACTTATAAACATATATATATATATATATATATATATATATATATATATATATATATATATATGAATGTGATATTTGAATTACAAACTTTTTATAATCATCTATAATTTTTATTACCTCAGGGTCTTTTTCGCTTGGGTTCAAATTCCAGATATTAAATCAATAAATAAATTTTATACTTATCTTATAAGTCTCTTTTTCTTCTTGTTACACTACCACTTTTAAAATTTTGAAATTATATTTTTCACTTTATTTTTTCTGTTTTAAGATTTTAAATTACTAATAAATAAACTTTCAAATTTCAATCAAGTTACAATTTATTTATAATTGTCCACAATACAATTTTGATATAATCTTGCCTTTAAAAACAAAATAAATTTCCTGGGGACTTAAATATTATTAAATTTCTATCTACGTTTTACAAAATATTTCAGTCCTTCAATCACAAATATACATTATAATAAATTTTAAAACCCTTTATTTCTACCACTGATTGATTGTTTAAATTTTGTAATAATTTGTTTATTAAATAATGTTTCAAAAACTTACAGTTGCCTAGCTTTAATTTCCTTTCTCCTTGCTTTTGGTTTTGAATACTACTTCCTGATTTCTGCTTTTTATAAAACTAAATTATTCTGCTGTTTAATTGATTTTTTTATTGCTGTACCAATACTTCTATTCTTCCAACAAAAATTGATTTTATTTCTCCATTCAATGGAGTCCAAATAATACCTTTTATGGAATATTTACTTTATGATTTCAAATTGCTTATCCAAATAGTTCAAAAAATTTACTTCAAACTCAATTTCTTGTCAAACTGACATGGAACACTTATTTCAATGATTTCATAGATCAATTATCTTGTTGTCATGGAAACGTGATTTTACCATAATGAAATTTTGAACTGCTCTCGTCGACGCTTGGGAAACAAAGAGAACCTTTCAATGTCAGATTTTCTATTTATGTAATATATTTTGCCACCTGCTATTTCCATTTCCGCTTTTATTTATTTTATTAATTTCCAAATATGTTCCTTCTAAATCATATTCAAAAATCTAAACAAATTTTAATTTGAATTTCAATACCCTTTACTCTCATAAATTTTATCTAAATCACTTAATTCATGTTTTCAAAAATTTTGATTTGACACTTGTAACCTGCTGGTCACCAGTCATTTAACAGGTACTTTGAAAAAAATTGGATTTTACTGAAATTAAGACTTAATATCTTTTGAACTATTGAATTTTCATAAACTATGCTCTAAGCTCTTTCTAACGGTATACATCTCTTTACTGTTCCATTATTCCTTAACATTTATAACGGTTTTTACAATTCTGACGTTTCAATTCCCTCTTTATTTAACAAATTTATGTATTCAAAAATTAATTTTGATCCAAATGTGTTATATTCAGTGTTCTCATGGCCTAATATGTCATCTATACTTGTTTTACAAACTCTACTGTGATTTTCATAAGTGAATTGAACCATTTTTCTGTTTGACCTAAATGTGACTCCCTGCATAGATTTATTTATGTAAGTATTCAAATTATATTACAATCTACATGATAGATTATCTAACTTTATATGCCACCTTTTATAATTTCAACAATTTGCTTTTGAAACATTCTTTTTACATGGTTTATATTTTTAGGTTAACTTTAACTTTGATATGATTTCTGCAATTTCCTTTCTGTTAGATATGTATACATTTTATTTACATTTTCCCAATCATTTAATTATTCAAATTGCTAAACTTTTGTATTATCTCATGTCTGTTTAAATCCATTACAATATATATATATATATATATATATATATATATATATATATATATATATATATGTTAGATGAGAATATTATGCACGTGTATGTTATCAAGTATCATATTTCGCTGACAGCTTCCTTCGGATCCGTTGAATTCGTTGAAACCGTGGGAATGCAATTCAGCAAAGTAAATGTTATAAATGCGAGACTTGCCATCCCACGGCATTCATTAAGATAGTTCATTTCATTCAAGTAACTTTATATTTTGTATTTTTCAACTATTGTTTTGTGTATTAATTAAATCAATTTTTTTTAAAAAGTGACTTGTGTTTTAAATAATATAAAATATATATATATATATATATATATATATATATATATATATATATATATGTTTGAAAACAAGTTGGCATGGACGGAACTATGTGTAGCTCTCTTGATGGTCCGGGTGTTCGTCCGTTGAAAGTTTTTTTGTTTTGTGACGTTTCGCCAAAATCTCACTTGGCATTTTCATAATTCTTTTCCTCTTTTTCCAACACGAAGGGTGGCTGCAGGTTCGGACCTTTCCGGACTACTTCGTATCCGAGATCGTCGGCTAGGTCATTCTCCGCTTGGTCTGCTCTCCGTGACGTCTGAAGTGGAAGTGAGCTCCGATATGTGCGCGCCGCTATTTATGCTATCCGAGTCCCCTCCTATTTCTTTGCCCCGCCTTCGATTGTGTTGAGGAGGCGGTGCCGTTTGTTTTGATTGGGTTACACCATTGCGTTGTCGCAAATTGTATCGATGAAGTGGTTCTGTTTGTACCGATAGCGGCCGCAGATGTTTTAAATACGTAAATTTGATAAGTAAATAGAGAATTGAAGTGTCAAAATTATAAAAACCCTTAAAAGTATTCAGAAATGATGGAACAGTAAAGAAATTTAGAATAATATATGAAGCTTAGAGCATAGTTTATAAAAATTAAATAGTTCAAATGATATAAAGTCTAAATTTTAATAAAATCCATTTTTTTTAAAGTACCTGTTAAATGACTGGTGGCAACAGGTGGCAAATGTCAACTCAATGTTTTTGAAAATATGAATTAAATGATTTGAATAAAATTTATGAGAGTAAAAGGTATTGAAAGTTAAGTTGAAGTTTGTTTAGATTTTTGGATATGATTTAAAAGGAAAACAGTTGGAAATTAATAAAATAATTAGAAGCGGAAATGAAAATAGCAGGTGGCAAAATAAATTCATATAAATAGGAAATCTGACATTGACAAACCCCTTTTGACCGCCAAGCGTCGAGCAGATAGGTGTGAAAAATTCTCGTTCTCATAAATTCAGTTTTCATGACAACAAGTTAATGTCCCATGATATAAAACAAATTTAATGTTCCATGTCAGAAATTGAAGAGTAACCTGAAAATTTTAATTTGAATTTATTTGGAAAGTAGAATTAAAAACAATTATTTTTATAAATGGTCGAGAATAAGATGATGGTTTTAATGGTATATAAAAAAATTAAAAATCAAAAGTATTTGGAGAAAACCAATTGCGAAACAGCCAGAGAAATTCAATTGAGTGGTAAATTGTACCAGTAAAGAATTCAAAATTTTGGAATTTTAATAAAAGTCAGCAATTAGAAGAAAAGAATAGGAAAACAACAACAGTTAGTTTTTGAAACATTGTTTAAAAAGCAAATTATAAAAAAGGTAGTCAATCAGTTATAATAATAAAGGTTTTACAATTTTAGAATAATAAATATCTGTGATTGAATGATCAAAAATATTTTTGTAATACAATTTGTTACGTTATATTTTTGCCTTACCTACTTAGTATAATTGAACGCGTTTAAGACCGGTCAAAATGTTGCTTTTATTCGTCCGTTCCGATAGCGATCGATAATAACGTACCGTTTGCGCGCTGATTCTGCCGTATTATTGTGTTTCGTTGTGATTTATTTTGAAGGATGTTTGAATTTGACTTGTGGAGACGAAGTGATTTATCGAATATTTCGTGTTTGGCATTGTGTTTCTTGACAGTTGTCATTGTCGTCGACAAGGCGGGATGTGATGTGCGTGTAGAAAAATTGTGTGAGGTTAACTGGAGAAGTCGTGCAGTTGTTTTTAAGGGATTTTTCACTAGTATACTGGCTTTTGATAAGGTATCCGAGTTCGGGAGTTATATAGAAATCCCTACATTGTGTTCCGGCATATTGTAGTACTGTTGATTAGTTGCTGGGATACTTCTCTCATTGAGGATTTGAAAACTTCTGTTGTTGCGTAATTCTTCGGAGTGGTCATGGTATTTGGGGCCACCCTCACAATGAAACCTTTGGTATAAGAACCCCTTGGTTAATAGGGTAAGTGATTTTTGTTTGTGCACTAGCCGATTTCTCGTATTGTCAGACTATTGATAGATATTTTCTTTTTTTAGGGTTCTTGTTCTTTCTTCTTCCTTCTACTTCTTTTTCTACTGTTGTCGTATTTCTTCCATTTGTTTTGTTTCTACGTGCGGCGTTCCTGTTTTTGTTCTCCATCCAGTGAGATTGGGGTTATATTTTGCTGTTCTATTACGACACTAGAACACAGACCTGGTTTGGCATTATGGTATCATGCCGATCATGGACTTAGCATGCAGATGAACTAGTTGATGGTGCATACACGAACACTGTATTTCTGGTATTTCTATCATCAGAGTTCCAGTGGTGGAGCGAGTGCAAGGAACTCTAACTTCAGCTTCAGCTGTGGTTTCAGATAAGTGACAATTTGTGTATCTGGTTACTGTTTCATTATCAGGTATTTTTACAATAATAATATAAACTTTAGTATTTGATTTGAAATTAATAAAATAGAATTTGTTAACCGAAAGTAAAGACCATTAGCCTACTATCGGGTTTATTATTAATATTTTGTTCACTTGCACTTACCCTCGAGCTCGAGTGTAGTATAGATGATACCAACGTCGGAATTTTGAATTTTATTGAATGATAAATATCAGGTAATTATGATCGGTTCCCATTAATGTAGTATTTGATATTGACGACTTATTTAAATATTCTATTGATTAGAATTATTGTATTAGAGGAATGTTTAAATATTTGTATCCAGGTTATTCAGGATCTCACATGTTTATATGTACAGTTTGAATCTCTGTCCTTAAGTGTATATTTGTTTCATTTAATTTTTTTTCTTAGGTATATTTAGCTTAAACATTCTAAGACTGTTTTGCATTAATAGAGTGCCCTATGGCATATTTTAGCGCCTTGTACTAGTCTGTTCGCGCAAATTAAACTTATATTTTGGAACTGTTGTATGCTTATTATTCCTTTTGGTTACAACATTTATTTATTTATATTTAGAAATTTAGCGCCCCAAATTAGCAAAAATTACTACAGCAGATATTTTAGGACGGGTAGGTGTCCTGATTATGTGTATTTAGAAGGTATAGGGGAATCTACCTGGCGCCCTTATTTTCTCTCTTTATTTACGTTCAAATAAAACGAACCCCCCATCTTCACTGAGACTACAGGACATACCTTCTTCTGCCCTTAGCATAACTAGGTAGGGTAGAAATTTGGTGTCACGTAACATTTTGGTGTGGCAGATTTAGCACCACGTGTGGCGTGGTAAATTTAATAGAAATTTAAGAATATTTAAGTGACAGGAAATTTATTTTGTTTTGAAAGAAAGCTTGTATCGGTATTGTATTGTGGAAAATTTTAAATAAATTGTAACCTAATTGAAAATTTGGAAATTTGATTATTAGTAATTTAAAATTTTAAAATAGAAAAAGTAAAGTGCAAATATAATTTCAAAATTTTAAAAAGTGTAAGTGAATCTGAAGAGAAACAGATATTTGTAAGATCACAAGATAAGTATAAAAATTATTTATTTATTTAACATCTGAAGATTTGAACCCAAGCGAAAAAGACCCTGAGATAATAAAATTATAAATTCTAAATTACAATTTACTTAATAATAAACAAAAATTATTAGCACATTCTATTTCAAATTGTCGACCAAACGTGGGGCTCAGAAAAAGTTGGCTATACTATTATAAATGGCATCCAAATAATGTGGCTCAGTAACACATTGGTATTTCCACTTTGACCAATATATATATATATATATATATATATATATATATATATATATATATATATATATGAAAACAAGTTGGCACGGACGGAACTATGTGTAGCTCTCTTAATGGTCCGGGTGTTCGTCCGTTGAAAGTTTTGTCCCTGTAAAGGAACGGTCGCCTGAGTTTCGCCAAAATCTCAGCATTTTCATAAGGCTTTTCCTCATCTTCCAACACGAAGGGTGGCTGCAGGTTCGGACCTTTCCGGACTACTTCGTATCCGAGATCGTCGGCTAGGTCGTTCTCCGCTTGGTCTGCTCTCCGTGGCGTCTGAAGTGGAAGTGAGCTCCGATATGTGCGCCCGCTATTTATGCTATCTCCGGAGTCCCCTCCTATTTCTTTGCCCCGCCTCCGATTGTTTTGAGGGGGCGGTGCCGTTTGTTTTGATTGGGTGACACCATTGCGTTGTCGCAAAATTGTACCGATGGCGGCTGCAGATGTTCGTTAGAAGGGTGGGCGTCTTGCTAGTTAGCTACGAGTGACGGAATGCAACGTGGTATTGTTGCGCTCTCTTTTAATTTGTTTTTCTTTTTCCGTAAGATGTTCTTCCAGGCTTGATGCAGGTGTAGAGCTTCGTTACGGTTATTGATTTCTCCTTCCTTTTCAATTTCTATAGCTTCCGTAATTGTTCTTCTTTTGAAGTTGTTTTCTGTTGCCAGATACTTAGAGCCCTCAAAGTTGATTCTATGTCCTGTTTGTTGTTGATGTTGGAACAGGACCGAGGTTGTGATCTTGTTTCGTATGCTGAGTTTGTGCTCTTCGATTCGGGCTTCGATCCTACGGTTTGTTTGACCTACATATGCTTGCTCGCATCCGCCGCAAGGTGTCTTGTAGACTCCGTGACTCTCTAGTGGACGTTGGTCTTTGGGGTTGCCTAGAATGCTTTTTATCGTCTTATGAGGTTTGTAGGAAGTTTTGAAGTTGCTTTTCCAAAGGATTCTTCCGATCCGATCTGTCACTCCTTTTATGTACGGAAGGGTGGTCGCTGCCTTTGGTGGGTCTAGTTGGGTTTCTTCGTGCCTTGGTAGTTCTTCTTGATTGATACTGCTTGTATTTGGGAGGGATGATGGTGGGATTTAGCATTAAGGTATCTGTCGGTGTGTTTCGGCTTTCGATACACTGTGTGTTCTAGCTTCCCTGTTGTTGTCCTTTTTAAGTAGATGTCCAGAAAAGGAAGGCATTCATATTCTTCCATCCCCTTGGTGAATTGGATCCTTTCGTGTAGAGAGTTTGCCAGGTGTAGGAAATTGCTGAGTTCCGTATCCCCATGAGGCCAGACTATCAAGATATCGTCTACGTATCGTAGCCAGACTTTTGGTTTCAGGGGGGCTGTGTTTAAAAAAGTCGTTTAGAAATAAGACATGAAGAGGTTCGCCACCGTTGGTGAGAGCGCCGAGCCCATAGGTGCACCGTCGACCTGTCTGTAAAGTTCCCTGTCAAAGGAGAAATATGTGTTTTTGAGGCAATGTTCCGCGACTTGTATGATGTGCGCAGGAAGGTCTTCATTTATGGCAATTTGGTCCAAGGCTTCGTCGACAGGGATGCTTGGGTAAAGTGATTTGACGTCGAGACTTGAGAGGCGGTCTTTTTCTTGTAAGTTTAGTTCCCCTATTGTTATGAGAAGATGTCCGGAATTTTTTACGTAGGATGCGGCATTTTCGACTAAAGGTTGCATGGCTGCTGCGAAGTACTTCTCGAGTTGTTGAAGAGGTGAGGTGAAAGCATTGACTATCGGGCGCATCGGGACTCCTTCCTTGTGAATTTTTGGCAGACCGTACAGCTTGAGGCATCTACTGGATTTTTCTCTCGGGATGAGTCTTTTGCGTATGTCCTCATCTGATATGAGAGCCTGAATCTTGGATTTGGTTGTTTTTTCCAAGTAGGTTGTCGGGTCTCTCTTTATTGGTTTATAGGTTTGGTCCAGTAGAATTTCTTTCATTTTTGAGTTGTAGTCATTTGTGTTCATGACTACCGTGGCGTTTCCCTTGTCCGCTGGTAGGATTCTGATGTCTTTGTTTTTCCTGAAGTTAGTGAGTGCTTGGTGTTCTGCCCTGGATACGTTTGGCTCTGGTTTTTTAGCAGACCGCAGGATTCTTGCTACGTCTTGCCTTATTTCTTCGGCTTTCTCCGGTTCGACGTGGTGTAGTGTTGATTCTACACCAGAGATGATATCTTCCACCGTTATGATTGTTGGAATTATTGCAAAGTTGAAGCATTTACAGAGGATCTGTTTCTCGACAGCAGAGAGTGGATAGTTGTAAAAGTTGTGGACCACTTTGTCATAGTCTAGCGGCCTAGTATTTGTGATCTGTACGGTCTTCCGTAGGTTTTGATGTTTCTTGTTTAATCTGGCTGTTTTGAGTTCTTTGTCTGTTTCTATTCGAAAGAAAATTAGTTGTTCTGTTGACGTTCAGATTGGTGTTGCTGAGTTGCAAGTGTGAAGTCAGTAGATCCCTCTGGGTCATGGCTAAGTGTCGTCTTGTCCGGTGTATTTCCTCGCGCAGTAGACCTTTTCTGGCATTGTTGAGGATGGTGCCGGTTTTCTTACTATAGGTGTGGTAGGAAAGCTTGGTGAAAAATGGAAGGAGATTTTAGTCTCTGCATTTTATCAGGAAATGGAGATCGCACCGGAGTGTGGTCCAAGATTCAGGCTCTTATACCAAATAAGGACATACGCAAAAGACTCATCCCGAGAGAAAAATCCAGTAGATGCCCCAAGCTGTACGGTCTGCCAAAAATTCACAAGGAAGGAGTCCCGATACGCCCGATAGTCAGTGCTTTCAACTAACCTCTTCAACAACTCGAGAAGTACCTCGCAGCAGCCATGCAACCTTTAGTCGAAAATGCCGCCGCATCCTACGTAAAAAATTCCGAACATCTTCTCATAACAATAGGAGACCTAAACTTACAAGAAGAAGACCGCTTCGCAAGTCTCGACGTCAAATCACTTTACCCAAGCATCCCTGTCGACGAAGCCTTGGACCAAATTGCCATGAATGAAGACCTTCCTGCGCACATCATACACTCGCGGAACATTGCCTCAAAAACACATATTTCTCCTTTAACAAGCAACTTTACAGACAGGTCGACGGTGCACCTATGGTCTCGGCGCTCTCACCAGCGGTGGCAAACCTCTTCATGTCTTATTTCAAAACGCCCCTTTTAAACACAGCCCCTCTGAAACCAAAAGTCTGGCTAGGATACGTAGACGATATCTTGATAGTGTGGCTTCATGGGGATACGGAACTCAGCAATTTCCTACAACTGGCAAACTCTCTACAAGATAGGATCCAATTCACCATGGAGATGGAAGAAGATGGATGCCTTCCTTTTCTGGACATCTACTTAAAAAGGACAACAACAGGGAAGCTAGAATACACAGTGTATCGAAAGCCGACACACACCGACAGATACCTTAATGCTATATCCCACCATCATCCCTCCCAAATACAAGCAGTAGCAAATACACTTATATGCAGGTCACGACGCATTGCAGACGTCAAACACAAACAAAAGGAACTAAACACCATCTCACAGACCTTGAGGAGGAATGGGTACAGCAACAACACCATACGACGAACCCTGAAGCAACAAGAACTACCAAGGCACGAAAAAACCCAACAAGACCCCCCAAAGGCAGCGACCACCCTTCCGTACATACAAGGAGTGACAGATCGGATCGGTAGAGTCCTTAGAAATAGCAACATCAAAACTTCCTACAAACCTCATAAGACGATAAAAAGCATTATAGGCAATCCCAAAGACCAACGTCCACTAGAGAGTCATGGGATGCAAAGGTTTTTTTAAGAATCGATTCTCGATTCTGATTTCATTTTCATGTTTTTCGATTCTAAGAATCGATTAATCAAACGTAAAAATCGATTCTTTCGATTTTAGTCTATTCTAAATTAAAATGTCAATAATTTTTATTGTTTAAAAAATTTATTTGCCAAGTCGCAATGTCATACACAAAAAATTTAAATTCATTTTATAAAACACAACAATAACTTTGATCAAGTACATTTTTTCAAAAGTTAAACTAATCAAACAAATCACTTTTGATTATTTTTTTTTAATAATTCAAGTTAAAACAAACTTTATATAATAACCCAGTTATTTAAGTTTTAAATAAATAATAAAGAAGAACAGTTAACTTATTTAAGAAAACCATACATTTTCTGGGGCAGATCTCAAAAATAGGAGCATGTTTAAGTGATCTGGTGTTAATAGACTACGTATTTGACTCGCAATTAAACCTTTATGCGAGAATAAACGCTCACAAGGCGTTGAAGTTGCAACAATATATAAATATCTTTTTGCAATTGTGGAAATGTGTGGATAATCATTTTCAATATTTTTCCACACAAGCAATGGATATGGTGTAGTTTTTCTGGTAACCAATGGCCGATTGAGAAATTGTCGTAATTCAATTGGCACTCCTCCAGCCTCATCGACGTCATGATACAAATTACTCGACTGCACAGCTTCACCAAAAATCCCCAAAAGTTTTTATCGTTAGATCCTTCATCGCTCTCGATGGAAAGATTATTATTACACTGTATAGATAAATTTTTCGTCACTTTCACCTCCTCTCTTACCAGTGAACCTATACGTATAAAATTCCAATAATATATTATTATCAAATGCAATAGAATACGAAAATTTCCAAATGTTGGACTTAGTTGCAAATCCTCAAAATTCATAATAAAAAAACTGTTTTTTTCTTTAGTTTTAAAAATTGTCCGTGTTAATCACATACCCACGCTTGATACTGCACGTGAACAATTTACGATATTCTGAAATCCCACTTTTTTATCGAGGATCAAGAAGTATTACAACTTGATACATTTTGACAGACTCTATGTTTGAAATTTTTTTTTTAATTTCGGCTATCAATCTTTTTTTTAATTCTTTACCAATCGTCGTAACGGGATTCAGCTGATTAGTTTTCTGAAAATAGAGAAAAAGTGAAAACAAAGTTTAATATTCTCTCATGATAATAATAACTTTTAAAAATCGTATTATCTCAAATCATAGATGCTCTAATAAAGGAAATACGAGTTCTTAGGTAAACTTAGATTTTTTCAATCATCTGAATATCATATTATAAAGATTAAAATCAAAGAAACTACTAACCTCTTGAAGTCCTTTCACTAATGGAATACATTTACTCAAAGTTACTTGCTTATCTGCACTAGCTTCACGAGTAGCAAACCATAAAGGGTACAAAATATCTTTTATTTCAATAAGTGTGTCTAGATCATCACCTGATAAAACATCTGGTGATTTTGACGGTGAACTTTTTTCTGTTTGTCTTTTTAAAAGAGCTTGATTTACGTAATCAGCTAACTGGATAAAACGATTTAACAACTCATAGCATGAATTCCTCCCTGTCTTGACTTCTTGAATCAATTTTAACGATTTTTTTACTCCCGATTTTCCTTGTAAATTAGCTAATTCTCGAGAAGCATTTTCACTACATCTAAAAATTTTTACTATCTTCTTAACTTTCATTAATAGGCTTCTGAGCTGTGATTTTTGGTTGAGAGCTGGACTTAAGCATTTCATTCACATTAGATTCAGACGTCCGGCGTGTAGCATTAACTTCAATCAGATTTTGCCCCATATTGTTAAGAGTGTGACCAAAACATGATATATGTTTTAATTCTCCAAAACATTGCTTAATTGCGCGTTTTATATTAGCACCTCCTTCTGACAACACAGCATTTATTTTATTTTTATCGATGCCCCAATCTTCAGATATTTCATTGAGCCTCTTCACTAAATATTCGATCGTCTTTATGTCAGTTAAATAATATGCACCTAGTTCATAGGAAGTCTGATAACCTGAAAAAGTGAAATAGAATTAAAATAAATTTCAATTACTTTACATTAAATAACTACAATGACATAATTTTTAATTAAAATTTACCTTTTAAATAATGAGCACTTACACCAAGGTAGCTACACATAGTGTGTTGATGGGTCCAAATATCTGTAGTAAGATTGAATTTGCTTCTCTCAACTCTTCTTTTACTTTAATTTTTAATTCTTCGTACATTGATTTCATTCGTTTAGTGATAGTAGGTTCACATGGAGGCTTATAAAGAGGTTGTAATTTTTTGCAAAAAACTTTGAAGCCTTTTTTTTTCCGGAGTGCACAAAGGGGGATTATCAACGGCAATCATATACATCAGAGCAGTCGTTACGTTATTATTGCGATGACCACCCTCTGTAAAATTTTGGATGGACGTAAACACATAAAAGTTTTTGAAGGTCGATTAGATTTTACCTGAGAACGAAGTTGCATTACTAATACAACGATCAATAGGTCCTTGAAAAATTGGTTTATCAATTTCCAAATTTGAAATTGAATTTGATGAACTACTTGATAACACTAGTTGGTTAGATGTTTCTGATAAGCAAAGCTATAAAAAATAATGATAATAAAAACATTCATTGCAAAATATAAATCAAAAAAAAAAAAGTATAAAAGTATGAATTTGGAGATTAAAAATATAAACAGAGATATTTACTTTTTTGGGTTGTGAAACAGTTATTATTTCATCGTCGCTGTCCTTTTCACTCACTGTTCTGATGCGTTTTTTACTAGAAGATGCTAATTGAATCTGATGTGTTATTTGAAGGTGTTTAATCAAACTGCTCGTGCTGTTATTATATTTCAGTTGTTTGACACACTGGACGTGAGATCCGTTGTTTATTTTTTTAAAATACGTCCACACTGCGCTCGGCGCCATTTTCGTTAATGTATTGAGAAAAAATAATTTTAGTTTTGATATTTGCACGACTTTTTTGCAAGATGTTTGTTGATCTTGATCGTATACAAAACTTATAACTTGAAACTAGTCACTAAACCGTAAAGTCGAATGTCAAATGTCAAGAATCGATTTTTGAACGACTTCGGATATTAAAGGTCGATTCCTAAAAATCGATTATTTTAAGTGAAAACTCGATTCTCGAGTAGAATCGGAATCGACTTTACCATCCCTCCGACAAAACTTTCAACGGACGAACACCCGGACCATCAAGAGAGCTACATATATCTATATATATATATATATATATATATATATATATATATATATATATATATATATATATTTAAATATATATATTTAAAAAAGTATTGAGGTGTACCCTCCCATGAGGCCAAATCACAAATATATCATCCACATATCGTAACCACAAGCTGGGTTTAAGAGTTGTTGTTCTTAGTACCAACTCCTCAAAGTTCTCCATCAAAAGGTTCGCTATAACTGGTGAGAGTGGCGATCCCATTGGAGCTCCTTCCACTTGTTTGTATCGTTGGTTCTCGCAAACAAAATTTGTGTTCATCAGACAGTGCCTTGTTAAGTCGTCTATAAGGTGTTGAGGTGGTTTGTATTTTTCTATTATGATATCCAAGGCTTCGTCGATAGGGATGTTGGTGAAAAGGGACACTACGTCATTAAATTAATCTTTATCCACTTGCCGCAACTGCGAACAACGTCATCACACATTGCTTCATTTTGTAAATCGTGCTGATTCAGGTATTGGGTCTAAATCTAAAGCTCCCCCCGCAAACCTGGCTTCCACATCTGGTGGATCCAGTACCATTAATACTGTTGAAAGTCCCGAAACTTCTCTACCGCAGACTTCTTGCCATAGTTCACTTTTGTCACAATTCAAATGTGTTGTTATCGACCGCTGTAGTTGAGGTATTAGATAAGCACGGTTCTTATCAAACTTTGCGATGTCTGCTAGATTCTGGTAGCATGACATCATTCATTGTGAGCAAGGCTGTGAATCGCCTTGGCTTCCGACCTATGCCCGCTTCGATACAACTTAACGGGCTAGGTTCTATGCAGAGTACCTCTGCTGAGGGCTCTCTTATCCTTTCTCTTCCCTCTATAGTAAAGCGTGAGTGCAATTTTGTTGTTGATACTATTGTTTTACCCCGCATTTGCAATTGTATGCCTGTTTCGCCCATTAACATGGCTAATATGGCATATCTAACCAATTTGAAACTTGCTGATCCTGGTTTCAATAGCACAGGCGCCATTGACCTTTTGTTAGGTGCCGATATATTTTCTCAAATTTTGTTGGATGGACGTCTTCTGGGAAAGGAAGGTGTTCCTGATGCTATTAACACTGTGTATGGTTACATCCTTATGGGTAGAGTGTCTTCCAGTTCTGTTAACTCTCACTCTCAGTCAGTCATAAACCCAACTTCGCTTTTTTGTCAAATTGAAGATGTATTACCATTAGATGATTCACTCCAAAGGTTCTGGACAATTGAAGGTGTTCCTACTGCACTGGTTCAGTCCCCTGATGATCTTATCTGCGAAAAAATATTTTCCGAGGGATGCAGGAGATTGGATTCAGGTAGATTCGTTGTGCCCCTTCCTTTTCGAAATACACTTCCTGCTTTTGATGGAATTTATAATCTCGCCGTACAACGTTTCTACTCTTTAGAAAGACGTCTTCTACAGCAACCAGATCTTTACAAACAATATTGTGATTTTCACAAAGAGTATTTGGAGCTGGATCATATGGAGTTGGTTCACTATCTATCCATCATCTACTTCTTCTGATTGTTACTACATACCGCATCATTGTGTTTTCAAACCTGATAGTAGCACAACCAAACGTGTAGTGTTTAATGCATCCGCTAAGATACCTCACCGGTTATCTTTGAATGATTGTTTGTGTATCGGTCCCAAGTTGCAGCAAGACATTATCGCTATTTTGTTGACCTTGCACAATTTAGTTTTGCCTCGCCTGCTTGCTATAGAAAACTTTTCTAGTTGTGAACTTCACGCATTTGGTGATGCTTCTGAGAAAGGTTATGCCGCTGTTGTTTATTTTGTGTTCGAAACCGCATCTGGATTTCGTCAAAGTTTTTTGGTGTTGTCTAAATCGAAAGTTGCCCCTTTGAAAACTTTGTCACTTCCCAGATTGGAACTGTGTGCTTCAGTTATTACCGCTAAGTTGGCTCATTATGTTTATGAGCAATTCAATAGTCGTTTGTTGTTCAAGGTGATTCGTTGCTGGTCAGATTCCACGGTAGTTCTTTCATGGCTTAGTTCTTCCCCGCGCCGTTGGAAGACATTTGTCCGTAATCGAGTTGCTTACATTCAGGAAAAATTTCCTTCTTCGCATTGGTTTTACATTCAATGTTGTGATAACCCCGCTGACTTGAGTTCCCGCGGCACTTTTCCATCAGAGTTATTAGGCAATACACTTTGGTGGAAAGGCCCACAATTGTTGATTACCGCTTGTTTGCCACATGCTCAGACTCAAGCATGTCACCGCTAGTTATGACTGAAGCCCGTATAGTGGCGCTTCAAGTCACCGCTTCACCAAATTTATTTGGTACTTTGTTAGAAGAACATTCTTCTATTCATCGCATTACCCGCATTATAGCTCATATTTGTCGCTTTGTTGATAACGCCCGCAATCCAGACCGTAGAGGCTCTGGATCATTTTTGGCTGCTGAGTTATATCAGGCTCAGCTTCGCATTGTTCGCTATCTTCAAGATCAATATTTTTCTAAAGAGATTTCCCTTCTTCGAGAAGGAAAACTTTTGCCCAAATCGCTTCGTAAACTTTCGCCATTTCTTGATGAACAGGGAACTCTTAGAGTTGGTAGTAGATTGGCCAATGCTCCATTGCCGTTTGACTCTAAATTTCCCGCACTGCTACCAAGTAAAAGTCGTTTGACTAATCTAATTGTCGAAGATTGTCATGTCACCAATCTTCACGCAGGAATCCAAATCGTTCAATTTCTTTTGCAGCAACGATTTTGGGTTCTATCCGCAAAGAAAGTAATTTGTAGTGTTATTTCTAAATGTGTTTCTTGTTGGAAGCTTAATCCTTCTGCTTACCAACCCTTCATGGGAAATTTGCCCATTTGCCGCGTTTCACAATTGAAACCCTTTTCTCATGTTGGAGTAGATTTTGCTGGTCCCTTCACTATAACCATGGCTAAAACTAGAGGGTCGAAAACTTTAAAGGCTTATCTGTGCCTGTTTAAGTGCTTTGCAACGAAAGCTGTTCATTTAGAACTTGTATCAAATTTGTCTGCTGATGCATTCTTGGCAGCTTTGCGACGATTCATTGAACGTCGTGGTCGATGTAGCCATATATATAGTAATTGTGGTACTAATTTTGTGTGTGCTCACAAGCAGATCTTGAAAGCTTTTAGAGCTACTGCTGCACGAGAAACCATTTCTTGGCATTTCAATCCCCCTTCGGCTCCTCACTTTGGAGGACTATGGGAAAGCGGAATTAAATCCGTTAAAGCTCACTTAAGACGTGTCGTTGGAGATCAAATCCTAACCTACGAAGAACTTTCTACTGTATTTGCGCAGATCGAAGCAGTTTTAAACTCGCGACCTATAACCCCTTGTAGCAACGATCCATCGGATCTTACCGCCTTGAGTCCTGGAATGTTTCTTACAATGGAACCTTTAACAGCACCTCCTCAATCTGATTTCTTATCTGTCCCATCTAATCGTCTCAACAGATGGCAGTTACTGAGTCGTTTGCATCAGGCATTCTGGAAACCTTGGTCGCAATAATATTTACATACTCTTCATCAACGGAGCAAATGGACTGATCCCTCGGAGGTTGTTAAGCCAGGTACTCTTGTTATTTTGAAGCAAGACACTTCACCTCCTTTGAATTGGTCATTAGGGCGCATTATTGACGTACATTCTGGAGGTGATGGTGTTGTACGCGTTGCTACAGTTAGAACTGCAAGTGGTACTTTGAAGCGACCTCTTGTAAAGCTTTGTCCACTGCCAGTGGACCCTTAGCCTTGAAATAAGTAATTCAAGGCTGGCGGAATGGTGCGTTCACGCAATTTGTTTAGTGTATTGTTTTCAATTTGATTGAATTACTTCATTGATTTTTAAACTTCTGCACCTTTTCTAAAACTTTCCGTCGCGCTAATGCTAATTGTAAGTGTTTTTTGCGTGTAAAATATAGACAGAATTGACATTCGTGTTTCGGTTCCCTAGCGGTTTGGACGCTTGGGAGATTCGGGTATTGTGCTCCGAATTATTCGGACACATTTTTTGATTCCGTCTGAAGAGACGGCGCTTTTAGTTGTTATTGTGTTACGAATCCGCGAGTTGTTGGCTCCGTTCGTAACAACCTTGAAACCGCTTTCATATTGTTTCTTTTGTGTTTACAAAAGCGCATCATTTGTTGTTAAATCCGCATTTTTGTTTACTCAATCAATGAACATTACGTCGCTATTTTTTGTGTAACGTGTTGTCCAGACGAAGCTCCAAAAAACTGTTCCTGCTGTTACGGGGCTAGCCTCTGAAGAAACAAGATCCAAGAAAACACTAGAGCTTCGACGTAAAAGGTCAGAGACTAACTTTATTTGCGAGTTAATTTACGTGACGGCACGTGTTTATTGATTGTTCCGCTAAAGGTTGTGCTTCAATTATATACTTGCATTGAACCAGCATTGAACTAAAACCCGCAACATCAAATTCATACATTTATTTTGGATATTCTATGGAATGTGCCATCGAAGACATTCCAGATACTATTTTCAATACAAACAGAAAAATAAGCACGGTGTTGAGAACTCCGAAGACGAGGATCCCTTTAGAACAACAGGGAGTGAACGAGATTTCAAGTGCAGACTGTCATAAAACCTATGTGGGGCAAACTAATAGAAGAATTTAAGCTAGACGTGATGAACACCAGAACGCTGTAAGAAAGCAGGAAAAAACAACATCCATTGCGGAACACGCCACCACGATGTCACACCGAATAGACTTTGAAAACACCACAGTACTGGCAAATATAGAACACCCGAGATCAAGACTCGTAAGAGAGGCAATTGAATAGCGAAGAGACCTCACAGTCTAAACGCACGCAATGAAATTCAGAACTTATCGAATTGTTGGAATATCCTATTAAACACCGTACCGGCCCGTACCCGTCCAATAAGAACTCAACCGGAAATAACAAATCAGCAGGATGGAGCCGTGCCCACTGAGCGCCAAGGATCAATCACACGCAGCCGTTCACGGTGTCAACCGATAGGCGCCGAGCCGCGACTATATAACTGCGCGCTCTCTTCAGAAAATGTTAGTATTCGAGTAACTAGAAGCGAAAACAGAAGGCTACGAGATTTATGCGAACCGACCTGAAGAGGGCAGATGTGACTCTGCCGAAACGTCGTCATTTTACCATCGATCCCGGCAGGGATCAGTTATCAACTACGCGGATGAATTCCCGGAAACCACCTAAAACATTTATTTTGAATTTATTATATTTATAATTTTAATCTTTATTTGATTAATTTAACTTTTCAGGGTTTTAATTTGTTTTTATATAGCATCCATACTCCTATCTCAAGGTGGTTCAACAGGTTCTAATATTTAAACTCAAAACTTACATTTTTAGTTTCCTTATAACTGCTCTGCTTCTGTGTTCTTTCACTGGTTCAACACTATTACTCATTTTTTTATTTTTCAAACGTCTTTAACTTTTTAACTTTTTCTGAATCTAATTTAAAATTTTATTTTTGTTGAAAAGAATCTAGATGTAATTAATGTTCAATATTATTCTTGGCTTGTAATAAATTCAACACAACTTTCCATTTCAAATTTCAACATCCTTTATTAACATTATATAAATAATTTAAACAAACAATTAATAAATAAACAAATGAAATCTTTCCTACCTACTAATTTTTTTTTATTTTTTACGAGAAATTTCTCTTTCATGCTCTTGTTTAAAATCTATAATTTGTTATTATAATATCCTTATCTAGTATACAAATGAATAACTCAATGTTCATTTTATTTACAATTTCAAACAATTATTGTTGCACTTACCTTTTTTCTCCTCGTTGTGAATAATGTCCAAAAGTTCCAAATCTGTTTATTGTCCATTCAAAACTTTCATTTTATAAACAAATTTTTATTGGTTCCCATTCCACTTTTACATGTTCATACATCTTGTTTACTTCTTTATTCATGTCAATTAAATTAAATTATAATTCACCAAAATCTTCTTAGTTATTATTTATCAACAACTACCATTTTTGTTGATCAGTACCAATGTTTATTTGAAATTCCCACTTAATTGTCATGTTGTAGGTCAAATAGCCACTACACTTTAATTTTAATTGTTTGTTTTGACAATATGTCTCATCATTAATTCCATAACAATATATACTAGAATATATAGAAATTTACCTAATACGTCTTTTCACTGCCAACAACATAAAATGGCGGGGATTAAACTTGGTATGAAGGCGGAGTATACAACAACTACAACACTACAGAAATTGTTGGGCAACCCTAAAGACTAACTTGCTGATTTCATGAAGTCCGGTATTTATGAAATCAAATGTAACGATTGTGATATAAAGTATTGTGGACAGACACGCAGATCTATCAGTACCCGTTTCAAAGAGCATATTGCCCATTTGAAATACGGGCGAGCGGATAAATCTAGTGTGGCACAACATGTTTTAGAACACAACCACTTTGTAGATTTATCTTCTTTAAAATTAGCAATAGGTCTATTTGAAAAATACTCTCATTGGGAAAGTACGCTTTCTAAAGCTGCCTTATGCTGTTCAGCTAAATCAAATAGACATTTATCTGCCATCATGATATCCTTCAGTCAAGTAACCGACCCACATCTTCGTCGGCAAAATGATCGTCAAAGCATGACTGAAGATTTGTGTATGTATGCATCATAGACGACAAGAATTTTCATCAAATAATTTTGACTATTTATCAAGCTTTATTTGAATTGAATAAACAAGTGGAATCTTTGTTAGGAAAATCTATAAACGTTTTGATTCACGTTGCCATTAAATTTCAATTGGGTGGCATCGTCCGACATAGCACCCATACCTTTGGAAAGTGAGAGAACCGCAAATTCCACATTTAAATTGATATTTTAAATATGTAGTGATGACGTCACTAGCATTTGTAATATCTCTAAACAAAGTAGTGTCGGAAAATTATTGAGGGATTGCAGATTGATTATTTGGGATGAGGCTTCTCTATGTCTCTTAAAGCTTCAGTTGAGGCACCAGACCGGATAATGGGAGATCTGCGCAACAGTAGCTGCCCAATGGGTGGCTGTACTGTTTTATCTTTAGAGATCGCCGTCAAATTTTGCCAGTTATAACTAGGGGAACGAGAGGAGATGAAGTCAATGCATCGTTCAAAAGATCGCATCTTTGTCACATATAACGAAATGTTGACTTAAAACCAAAATTAGGATTTTTTCGTTTAGCGAAGATATTTGGCAATTTGCTAACGATTTGCACAAAATAGGAAATGGTGAGTTTCAAGCAAAAAAAGTCTATGTAAATTTTAACAATATTTATGATTTGGTACAAAATGTGGAAGAAATTATTGAAAAATTTTATCCGGATATTAGTAACATATCCACTAAGACACTAAATTGGTTTCAAATTAATATTAAAAGTTGGTGCTTCTATTATATTACTCAGAAATTGCTACTGAAACTGTGCAACGGTACAAGATTCAAATTAGTCAATTTCCATTTTTTTTTGGACCAAATGTATCATATTAACTGGCAACGCAACTGGTGAAACCATTTTTATACCAAGAATTCCCATGATACCCTCAGAGCTGCCTTTTCAATTTATACGGCTACAATTGCCCGTAAAAATAGCGTTTGGAATAACAATTAATAAAGTGCAGGGGAAACATTAACTGTTGCAGGAGTCAAGACCGTAGCCAGGAAATTTTTTCCAGGTGGGTTGGATAATTTTTTCGGGAGTCTTGGATAATTTTTTGGATTGATGATTGACTGATTATGTACTCAAGTATTTCCAGGATATATATATTTATTCTTCTAACCAATAATTCCAAAATTTCGGGGGATCCATTCAAAGCACAGTACAAAGTGATGTTCAGAGTTTCATATAGAATTTTAAATATTAGTGATAACTAAAATTTCTGATAGGCTATGATAGTTCATCATAGCCTATCTACGTACAACAATATGAAACAGTTGCCACGTTTAATGGATGGGATAGCCAAGAAAAGTGTATCAGGTTTGTTATTTCTTTACAAGGCAAATCATTACAATTTCTCTAGGGCTTTCCAGTGAATGTACAATGTAATTTTGAGAAGATGATTTCAGAATAAGATAAGGGATAGGACAATCAATTACATTAATAATATATACGAGGTGTAACTGAGTGAAAAAACGTAGAAATTCAGTGAAAGTCTGCAAGAATTGGAAGCAGGTCTTTAGAACTCCGAGCTTTAGCAATGGAAGCCGACGGTACGAGGAGACTTCTTTAGCCCGGAAGACCCAGACTCACTAGTTCATGTCTGCGATGTACAATAAAATAGAAAGTTACCTTTGAGGATGTTCTAACGTGACTGTAGCGTGAGGCTACTAGCCTGGGGTAGCCAATGCAACAAACTCACTGAACAGAGAAACTCCGATAGGTTAGCGTAAGAAGGCTAAGGCGAAAAAACTGGCATCACCTAGAGCAGAAGCTGTTCAGGAATGGTGCATAGACAACAGCAGCCTGCTTATCAAGGGCACCCACAATGGCCCAGCAACCACTACCACAATTAAAACCGGTGCCCCTGTCTCCATTGCCAGGTCCAGAATTTGAAGGTCACCGGCGAGTCTTTGTCAGTACAGGGCAAGGCAGATGTAGAGCTACAGATTTTGAGTAACACAGTCCGGTAAGATCATTTGGACCATTATAATTAACCACTTTTATATTCAGATATTCACATAAGAAGATCGGATTCCAAATTAGTTGCTATCAACCGGGACAAAAGATTCTCTTGCTAACTTTTATCGGCGATGTCAAATTAAAAATTTTAACTTTCTGCGAATTTAGTTAGAACTCTTTGATGAAATTGCCTTTATATTATTTGTACTGTTTTCAGTTAATTTTATTAAGTGTGGATGGATTAATATACTCTAAATGTTATTTAATTGAAGAAATTTCTGCTGTATTCTTTTAGTTTTGACTTTTTGATTTTTCTAAGGTTTATTTTTTACGATTATGACGTAATATTGTCCTTGTTTATTGCGTTAAATTAGACAGGATGTGGCAGGAGCTCATTAATCTCAGTTTTGGTGGGTACCAACCATCTACAACCATTAGAGCCGGAAAAAAAACTACGCTAAAAATAAATACGTAATCTGTATTGTACTACAATACAAAGCCTTTTAATACTAGTAGCAAATTATCAGATTTACTTTGTGTTACATATGGACCTAGTTAGTGAACATGATTTCTTGTATGACTATCTTTGTTTATAAATGAGGAATTTCTATTTTCTGTCATCATTACTTCGACTGCCATAAAAATTAATGTAAGGAAATGCTCAACGAAAAACGGTCAAACGGAATAAATTACTCAAGTAAAGCAAGCAAGAAATTGTGGAACCTGGTTGGAATAGAGGAGCTCGGACAGTAAACTCATGATTATTTGATTGGGCGAACTCCATTAAAATGGTACACAACATATAATACTAGAGATCTGCATGAGTTCCACAACAGGATTCAAAATGCCATTAGTGATGAAATAGCTTATTTCAAACCTGTAGAAACCCCCATTTATTGCGATGAGTGTTACGAGTTCACATTGTAACCGATAGAAAGAATTTATAAAACTGCTTGTTGGCCATTTGGCATACCTTACACCAGATGCATACCAGAAGCCCAAAATATCAAACTTAAATCTCTAACAAACTTTCAGTAGTCAATGTGGTACCACTGTCATCCTACAACGAATAGCTACGGGTAAGAGTCAACCCACCATAATAACATCTAGCCAACTACCATTCTGTTCACAAAAGTTATTTGAGAAAAATACTGAGGTCATGTTACAAAACGAACTTATTGAGCCATCTATTAGCCCCTGGTTTGCACCCCTCGTACTTATGGAAGAGAGGATGAAACTGACCAGTTTTGTCTGAACTCATGAATGTGAACATTATAGAAAATTGAAGGAAGTTACGAAATTTACAGTTTTCCGCTCCCTCAAATTGATTACACTCTAACACCCTCAGTAGGATCTCGTTGTTACTACATTCTAGACATGAAGAATGCATATTGGCAAGTTGGGCTTCACGAAAATGACAAGGAAATGTGACAGTCAAAGAACGCATTGACGATATTCTGATCAATAGGCACATATTTCATGACCACCTGCAGAAGCTTGGCGAAGAATATCGCTAGAGTTAAGGGTGCCCCCGGAGCGTCGATTCCATGATGTGTAAGGTAAGTCAGAAGCAGCTAAAGTTTTTGAGTCACATCGTTTCTGAGTCAGGAATAATGTCTATTGAGAATACAAGTCATTAGTGATTGTCCGGTCCTCATATATAAATGTGACACAAAGCTCATTGGGACTCTTTTCCTGACACAAAAAGTTCATTAAGGGATTTTCCATAACTGCTACACTTCCAAATCGCACTCTGTAATTTGGATACCTTTTACTTGAATCAAGAATCTGAAGCGATATTCCGATGAATGTAGGCGGTATTCCGATCCAGTGTAGTTCTAGCATATCCTGAATACTATGGCAATTTTATTCTAGAAACCGGCGCGAACAATACCGGCTTTAGAGAATTCTAGGAACCCAAAAAACATAACTGTGTCACCAGAAATACATCATAAGTATAAACAGGGATTGTAGACCACTTTCCAAAATTTCCTTATTATGTTCTTCTTAATCACAACCGATCATCACAACACTGAGATATTTCTAACAACTTGTGGAAGAGAGTAATCACTATGCTCTGTTCGGAAGTTTTTACCAGGCTCGAGAACATATATTGGGATAGGATAGATATCGTTATTCCATCCGCGTTTGAAAATAATTGGTCAAAAATAGATGAACTTGGATTGTTACAGTTGAAGACGCGAGATATAAAGACTGACATCTAGGAATTTCGGGGAAACTATTACATAGATGTTCCGAATCTGGAGCCGTTCCATGTAATTGCTGTTAACCGTAATTCCTAGGATTTTCGTGATATTCTAATCACGAAAATCCTAGATGTCGGTCTTTACATCTCGCGTCTTCAAATTTAACGATATGTCTCAAATACATATAGAAGTGTTCGAGAGGACATTCAACTGTGGGAAGCGCAACTGATGAAGATTACCAGATCAGAAACAATATATATTACGTATATTGTCTTGCGTACAAAAGAATGATACCTCGAAGAGAGTATTCACTATCTCTGACAATTATGGTTAACAGGAACTACATGGAACGGCTCCAGATTTAGAACTTCTATCTGCTAGTTTCCCCGAAAATCTTAGATGTCGGTCTTTATATCTCGCGTCTTCAAATTTATCGATATTTATCAAATACATAAAGAAGTGTTCGAGAGGACATTTAATTGTGGGAAGCGCAACTGATGACGGTTCCCTGATCAGAAACAATATAGAAACAATATATATTACGTATACTGTCTTGCGTAGAAAAGAATGATACCTCGAAGAGAGTATTCACTATCTCTGACAGGTGAAGTGCATGGCAACAACTTCTGACGATTGAACATCAAAAAGGAAACTTCAAAGTCAATTAATCAGTCAATTGACATTACCAAAAAAGTCAAGCGAATATAGTGCAAAACATTCAAGCAAACATTGTTCGACAACGATTCCTGATAAGGAATCGAAACGTCACAAAAAAACAGATAAGTACAACACAAAATACACAACATATTATACTAGAATACTAGTTGACAAATCTGTAGACCTACTTTCTCACAGTTAATCCTGCGGGAGAGTTTTTTCTATAAGAGGGCGACTAGTGTTCCGGGCAGTTTCCACAAACTGCCCATAGATACTACACTTTGATATTCAAGTACTTAACTTATCTGTATTTTTCTGAAAATTTCATCGTGACATTCTAACCTAGGAATTACGGTTAACAGGAATTACATGGAACGGCTCCAGATTCAGAACCTCTATCTGCTAGTTTCCCCGAAAATCCTAGATGTCGGTCTTTATATCTCGCGTCTTCAAATTTAACGATATGTATCAAATACATAAAGAAGTGTCCGAGAGGACATTTAATTGTAGGAAGCGCAACTGTTGAAGGTTCCATAACCAGAAACAATATATATTATGTATACTGTATTGCGTAAAAAAGAATGATACCTCGAAGCGAGTATTCAATAACTCTGACAGGTGAACTTAACCTGAAAATTCCATCGTGACATTCTAATCTAAGAATTACAGTTAGCAGCAATTACGTGGAACGGCTCCAGATTCGGAACCTCTATTTACTAGTTTTCCTGAAAATCGTAGATGTCGGTCTTTACATTTCGCGCCTTCAAATTTAACGATATGTATCAAATTCATAAAGAAGTTTTCGAGAGGACATTCAATTGTGGGAAGCGCAACTAATGAAGGTTCCCTAATCAGACACAATATATATTATGTATATTGTTTTGCGTACAAAAAAATGACACCCCGAAGAGAGTAACTTGGATTGTGGCAAAAATCTAGGTAATATGACTGTTTATAATTTATATCGCGATAAGTTTTTTCGAAAAATGGGGTTCAATTGTGCTGACAAAACAAAGATGGATCTTCCAGACAAGATAGCAAAAGCCAGAATCCTGATAATTGAATCTCAACTTAAGCGTTCTAATTTCTAAAAAAATGCAATATTATAAGTGTGCCTTACTATCAAACAGCACGACAAAAATCACTTATATAAAAAAGCCACCAATTTCATTTAAATAACCTTTAAAATTGCAGCAGGCTATCGCTAGTTTATTTACTAAAGTAGGCGTTTTTCTCTGATACCAATTAAATTTAATCTGGCTATAAAATCTGGTCTTTCAGACTAATTTTTCACATTTTCAGCTTCTCAGAGTCGATAAGTTACTTCTCAATGATTGAGTAGGGGTATTGTTAGTAGGGGGTTTCTCTCCTTACTACGGTTTCTAAAAAATACATCAAATAATAAAAAAACAGCGCCGTTAGAACTCTGAGCAAATTTCTCGGAACACTAGTTGCCTTTACATAGAAAAACGGTCTTACAACATTAACAGATGGTCTTAGTTTTTTCAAACAGTTAATATGGGTGAATGTATATTCCAATATTTTGAACTGTTTCATGATTCGCTGTGTTTTGATTCCTCAAAAGGATTGATTAAAAAGAAATATACATTCAAATATATTACACATGAAAATTAGTTAACAAATCTATAGACCAGCTTTCTCACAGTTAATACTGTAGGAAAATTATTCTATAGTAAGACAACTAGTTAACTAGTGTTGTGGGTATTTGCCACAAATTGCCCTAACTACACTTTTTTACAGTTATCTGTTATCCAGAAATGGATGTAAAGGGACAAATCACATAATAATAAATATAGCCAGCATTGTGCTTAAACCTATCTACAATTTTTGAGCGACTTATATTAGTACTTGGGGTCATTATTAGTTATTATAACTGAGTAACATATATAAAGATATCTTTATTTAATATATTTCAAAGAATTATTTTTTTATTATTTGTAGATTAAATATAAATCTCAATTGAGTAAGACATGTCTTTGTGGTGACTTATAAATTTCAAGTTGACATATTTGCTCTCAAGTCCTCCATCTAAAAGGATAACATCGCCACTACTTGCATCTGAAGTTAAGTCGGTTACCTGGAAAACATTAGAGATATATTAATAAGTAACTAAACCACAAGGTATTTTTATTATTATTTTCCGAAAATATGAAATGAATCTGCTGACCACATTTGATAAGTTGTAACATTGCAGTTGATGGTTTTACAGTTTTGTCTTGCATTTAAGTAATATTACCGATTCTGTAACCAAAATTTCCATAGACCTCTTCGTTTTTTGGGATACAACTTTTTTAAATTTTACGTTTCCAGGGCCCCTCGTTTCTCCACGCCGAAAAACTCAGAGACATTGTAAACATAATCCTGTTGTATGTTGTTTCATAAAATGCAGTCGCTTAGTTAGATCTAAGCTAGATATCTTTGTGAGTGAGTTACAGAAAAAGCTAGATTTTTTAAATGGATTGCCTTGTGTAAGTACTTTAAAACAGTTACAAGTACATCCTAGATCGCTATTAAATATAAATTACACCCAGTATTTATTCTAAAAAATAGTCCACCAATTTGGAATTATTAACATAATAATTAATTGTTTTATTGTATTTAATGGAAACGAAAAATAAATATCTAAATTGTATTTTAATTGTTCAGTCCTACGTTGCTAGTTACTACTTCTTAAAGAAAATTATTACGGTTGGTTTTAATAGATATCTGGAAAGCAGTTTTCCAAATATTCAAACAAAATGCGATATTATGCTATTATGTTCCGGTCTCCTAAATTATACAACCAAGAAAATCAACAAAAATAAAAATCGTAATCTATTTGCCTTCAGACAACGTTTTGTTAATTGCAATTGACAATTTAACTAAAAATAACGTTAAGTTTACATGATCAATAATAAGGCACACTTTTCCAATTCTGGAAAGATAAATAGTATATTGCATCTATGAAGGCGATCTGACAGCCAATCGCGTTCAGGAATTCTGGAAGATGTACCTGATATGTTTGAGAACATATCTTGAAATCAATTCAACAACAAAGTTTTTTAACAAAATGGAACAACCAGTTATAGCTTCCACATTTTTTACACGATTTTGAGCAATATGTTTCCCAGAAGTTGAACTAGTCATCATGGACATACAAAATACCGGTATGATCACCAGATCTCTCTATTAAGAGTTTCATGGAGATAATACAGACATTTTGTTTTTGCACGGTCCTGCAATATCTGTTACGAATTCATCAAAAATGATTACCAAATTGTGAGCATACGCTAGTCTACCAAACAGAAAACATTCACTAATTGAACAGTTCTGAAAACATGGGTGAAGTGCGAGGAGTTGGACTCGCATATAAAAGGTTCCGTACCACATTTGAGATTTTTTATAAAAAAATCAAACCATAATTTTAATTCTTCAGTTTGCGTTCGAAGTTTTCTTGCATTTTTTTTTAAATCGTTTGCTAAATACTTACTTATTTTAATTAATGTACTTTAACAGGTGCTCTATAAAAATATAAAAATAAACAAATTGTTTAACATAACGAGCCTTTTCTGCAGTTCTTCTTCACGATGATCGTGAATTTTTCAAATTTTCTAAGTAGTGCCGCAAATAAAGTGAGGCGAGAGAACAAGAGAAGGGTCCTGATTTTTTTTAAAAACCATATAAGCATTATCAAAATTAATTATAGCTGACTAACTTAATATATTTGGTAACTATTTGCAATTAAATATTTAAATTAAGGCTTCAAAAATCAAAGAAACTGTAACTAAATTTAATTCAATTTGTCTCTAGTTACAAATTTGAAGTTTGAATGATAAATATAAATCATAATACTTACTACAATGCATCTTATTGGTTTCGACAGGAAAGCTCCTCCATCGGGAATTCTTAATTCTTTGACGTGGTCATTTTTTAGTTTCTCAATAAACGACAATTGCTCAGTGAAAGACACTCTTTGAATGTCACTCACCCTGTAAAATACATAACAGTTTCAAGTAATCAGCTTACCACCGTTAACAAATGTCAAATTTTAAGAGTTGGCATCAGAAAAATGAGGGAAACTATACAATGCAAACTTTATGGTTCAATATAAAACGGTAGTTTCATATATTTATGTAAAACGAACATAACAATGTTGCTTCTAGAATTAGGATCCAATGGGCGATACCGAGACTACATACAATGCAACCCGACAATCTCGTTTTTGGTGTCGTTATTTTTTTTAAGTATATTTTACAATATATAAAATCTGGTTAGTGTGTTTTATTCTAAATACGAATACGATTCATTAATGAAGTACGATTTTTCAAAGTTTTACTATAATTTGTTAACGCTTTATATAGTAACGTATCGCTTACCATAAATATTTATTCTCCCTATTTTATATATTTTATGTTTCAATTTCGATGGGTTACCTTACTCTCGTTAGAATATATGTGTCTATATTAAATTATAGAATAATAAACGTATATATTATTAAAAGGGTTTCTTTTGATCGAAATTTTTGGCCTGTAAAATCCCCTCATATTTACAGCAGACATACAGTGAACTTTTCTTATACACGACTGATCCCATTATAAATTCAATACTTAAAGGACGACTTTTATTGTCTCTAAATGCCCACGTTTTGAAAATTTTGTCGCTATTTGTACATCTGGATAATTTTCTTTTGTATTTATTGTAGTAAAGATGTGAACAATTATTGTATACATCTGTTGAAGCATATATAATAGAACTGGTCAAATACCCAAGTATTTGGTAACAAATATAGATGAAAAAAAAGTTTCAATTATTCTGTAGAGAAAAAATGTATATTAAACTGTGTGACTAAAAATTGACAAAACATGTACATCATTGAAAGATGATGTGATGCAAGAATTATTATGTTTAAATTCTTGGTCATCGAGTAATATAAAAGATAGAGTGTTAAAATATTTTTGTATACTAGGGCAATAAATATTGTTTCAAAAAAATATTTATTATTAATTATTATTTAGTATATATAATATTGATTATCATTATATAAGCGAGACGAGACGAAACAACTGGTAACGAGACGAGACTTAATTTTTTAGGAATTGACGAGACCGAGACAAGATTTGTGATACTCTCGCCTCCTCTCGTCTGGTGTGATGCTTTATTGTCCACCGCGGTTATCTATACACTCCCCATCAGGACTGGGGTAGATTTCCGAACCTTCTACCCATCATATTCCAAACATGTTCTATGGGCGAAAGATGAGCGGATCTGGGTGGATATGGCAACAGATTCACATGTGTCTCCTCAAAAAAGTTTAAACAAACTCGAGCAAAATAAGACCTAGCATTATCTTGTTGTAATATGGGACCCATGAGCCGATTAAAGTAATGGAGTACTTACGACTCCATGACTTCCTCAAGATAACATTGCGATGTGATGTTGCCTCGTACAAAGACTAAAGTACTGTTCGGTGTACATGTCGTTCATCATCAAATTGAGGTTGACGTCTTTCTCCTCGGCGTCTCTATTCCTTCTTCGGCCATCATGTCCACCTAGGCACAGTTGACTAGACGACCTAATTCCATTCCAGATTCGAATGTTGTCGTTCTTTGTACTACTGCATTCGTTGCTGTCCATGCTCAGCGGTCCAAAAGCTCTTAAGCGGCGGTAAACCCTCAGGACCCTTACAAGATGTTCATGTTTTCTCAACTACTCAGTAGCCAAGTTTCAAGTTGTCAAAAATCGGTAAGTAAAGGCTATAAGTATTCAATTTCATTTGTGCCCCTTCGAGGTTCGGTGCCTACTCTTCGCTGATTTTTGGTATTCGCTTGATAGCATCTCATAACAGTAGTTGGGTCCGTGTTCGTGCGCTTAGCGATTTCTCCAAATGCAATACCCGCCTCCCGTAATCCAATAATTCGACCAATTTCAAAGTCACTTAGCTCGCGAGATTTAGGCGTACACGTAATTAAGGAATTTTAAAATTTTGGATTACATCAAACAGTATATTTTTTGGTAAATTAATATAAAATGTAAAAATCGACTACAATATTAATTGTTAAAAAAATAGTTTACATGAAAAACCATTCATCAAACTTTACCAAATTTTTTCATATACTCCTTACTGTAACATCTATGTTCGACAAAAACTATATTAAATTTAAACGTCTGCTTCACGCTGTTGCAATATCTTTTTCAGTGAGTATATTCAAAGGTATCCCTATTTTTCTTGGTCATAGCATCACGCCTGAAATGCTTGAACAAATTCGGTAATACATTTTTGTCGTGGTTGTTATTGTCAGAAGAAAGAAGGCTAGAGAAAGGAATGATTTATAGGGAGACCCGCAAGGAATTACAATATATATGATGTTTGAAGTATAGGACGGAGTTGAATAACGGTTACAGAAAGCAGTTAAAAATATATGGTGGACAATATGCAGCCGAATATACAGTATGGTGGGAATATAGGCTAGAGGGGCAATTTTAGTTATACAGGGTGGTTAAAAATCTATAATCTACAACGTGGTTCATGAGCAGTTCTAAATACAGGGCGATTAGAATAGTGGGGTAGCCCATATCATAGCAGTTCAATATATCTCATAGTGAAATATACGGTGGAATAGAATACTTGTTATATAATAAGTTCTAATAGTTCAACATTCGCATTTGGTGTAATTATTGAGGTAGAGAGATACAGTTAAATTGGGCTGATAACCAAAGCTAAGAGTTGAGTTAATTTTATGGGGCCAAGTTTGCAAATAACACATGTGTAATGGAATCGAGTATCTGGCTCAACGCCAAATATCTGCAAAGACGCACTACTGTGAATAGCTTGATTCTTATATCTGTTAATGATCACAAACCCCTGTACTCAAATGAGGTTCCTTGTCAAATAAAAGTAATGTTCAGGAGAAGTGGCTCCTATAAATTCATTGTTCAAACTTTGTATAGATGGCTATTGACAAAATTTCATTAATGTCCAAAATATTCTTAGAGGGCATGGCTAACATATGCATCCCATAATAATATAAATCATTCACATATAATGAAGAGCTGGTAATCTTTTCACTGCTAAATGTTGCTTCAATAATATGAATCCTTAGCTTTTAAACATCATATCCAAACCCCAGAATCCCCAAATTTTTGTACCTGTGATTCGGCGTGACATTGAATCAAACAAAATAATAAATGAAATTTCATAAGTACTTTACTAATAAAAACAGTAATTATAATCGAATCAAAAGTTCAAAGAAAACGAGCTAACAATAAAAGCAATCTCAATTATAAGTGTAACTCACCAAACGTGATCATTAAATATTATTAGTTCTCTATCTCTAATGTTGCTGATTATCTGTACATCTTTTAGTATATCATTAACAAAACACTAGGAATAACAGTCCAGGTAAGTACATTACAACAGCTGGTAGACACATTAGATATGAAAAAAACTTTAAAATTTACGACAACACTTAGAAAATGCATTTCTAAAATTCTTGGTAAATGAAATATATTTGATAATGGAGAAATTTTGGACTACGCGACAAGTTCAAAATTTGTGTAACCAACATTGAGTTGCTTCTAGGTAGTTACTAAGGAATATTAAATATCATATAATTTTCAACATCCTATATCTGAATAGTTTATAAAGTTTCTCCCAACTTTCCCAGAACTAAAGCATCAAAATGTTTCATCACATATAATCTAGTTTACAAGAGCATTTTTTTGGAATACTGATAGACTTCACTAAAAATTACAATTTTGATGTCATTCGATTCGGATTCACGTCTAGAAACTTTTTTATAAAGTTGAAATGGCTCCGAAAAAAATTGCAAAAACGATACAAAATTTTTGAAATTGAAAAAGAGATCTGAAAAGAGAAGGAAATTTTATCAAAATAGGTACGAACTTCCGAAACTGTCCCTCCAATAGTAATAATTTTCACAAACCCCAAAAATTATTGCTAAAACGGGGAGTCTGGGTTTCACGTGTGTCGCATCATTCAGACATGGTAAACAAAAAAATTATTTAAACATATGCATTTGTTAATTAACAACGTTTCTGAAATGGAAAGCTAACATAAAACCTTAGTAATTATTAAACTATAAAGCTCTTTTTTGCTTCGTAGAGTTATTTCAAAGAGGTGAAGAAATAGATGGAAAATTTTTAATTTTCGCCTTTTATTTCCACAATCTACTGCTTTGAAAAAAGAATAATAACAATAAGGTTTTTGTTATTTTTTTTTAAACTTTATTATTTGTTGAGCGCCACCTAAAAATAGTTTTTTTATTTTTAACTTCTATTGTTTAAAAAATTTAATATGTATTAAATAAACATTTTGTTATAAACAAATAATTTTTTATGTTTTATTTTTTTAAACTGCAAATACAATTAAAAACAGCTATGTACTATTATTTAAATAACTATTAAACTATTACAAATATGTAAAAAACTCTTCTGTAATAGATTATAAAAGGTTTTTAAGTAATAGTGATAGGAAGCTAAAAGAAAATATTGAAATTAAAAATAGTAAAACATTTGAAATTTTTTAAAAAATAGACAACTTTTTATATAAATCATGCCATACATAGTTTTTTTTAATAGTATTTGCAGTTAAAAAAATTTTTTAAAAACTTTATTATTTGTTGAGCGCCACCTAAAAATAGTTTTTTTATTTTTAACTTCTATTGTTTAAAAAATTTAATATGTATTAAATAAACATTTTGTTATAAACAAATAATTTTTTATGTTTTATTTTTTTAAACTGCAAATACAATTAAAAACAGCTATGTACTATTATTTAAATAACTATTAAACTATTACAAATATGTAAAAAACTCTTCTGTAATAGATTATAAAAGGTTTTTAAGTAATAGTGATAGGAAGCTAAAAGAAAATATTGAAATTAAAAATAGTAAAACATTTGAAATTTTTTAAAAAATAGACAACTTTTTATATAAATCATGCCATACATAGTTTTTTTTAATAGTATTTGCAGTTAAAAAATTGTTTATTAAATAAATATATTAAATTTTAGTTATGAAAAAATTTTTTGATATCTCATATACAATTTTTTAAACTATAGAAGTAAAAAAATAAAAAACCAAATAATTAAGATTAAAAAAAAATTGCAAACACTTTATTGTCATTATTCTTTATTCAATGCAGTAGATTGTTGATAAAAAAGTAGAAAACTAAAAATTTCCAATCTATTTTTTCACCTCTAGAATAACTGTACGAAGCAAAAAAAAAGAGCTTTATAGTTTAATTATTACTAAGGTTTTTATGTTAACTTTCCATTTCAAAAAAATACAAAATTGTTCATACATTTTTTTTTGTTTTTAAGTTTTCGCGGGCACTAAATGTTTTAGGTGGTTTCCGGGAATTCATCCGCGTAGTTGATAACTGATCACTGCCGGGATCTATGGTAAAATGACGAAGTTTCGGCAGAGTCACATCTGCCCTCTTCAGGTCGGTTCGCTTTTAGTTACTCGAATACTCGAATAACTGGAATATTAGTTGTATTTTTACTTGGTTTTTCGAATTATATATTATTTAAAAGTTTTTTATAAAGTTATCTATAAAATCAAAAAAATCTGTAAAAGTGCACGTGGTAAAGTTATTGCAATTTTAAATGTTTTAAAAAACATATCAATAACAATTTCGGAATTGGCAACAATTGCAATTTAAATTTTTTTTAACGAAAAATGGTTGCTCTCGTACAGCATCGATTCAGACATGCTAAGGGGATGATTATCTACTGTAAAAAAATCTGTATCTTTTCAGGACCTAAATATAATAAAAGCAAATATTCTGCATCAAATTAACACTTTAATAAATTCTTATTTAGAAAAAACATTTCCGAGAAAATTGCCTTTTGTCATCCTCGTTGAAAAAAACATTCTAAACAACTTTCGGTTAGACAATTTACTCTGCAACTTGCAGCAAAAAATTACAGATAAGAAAAAAAAAATGTTTTAGAGCTTTTTGTTGATAAAAAATTTTCTGGTATGGCGTAAATCGACTTATTATATGTACTCTCTACACATATTTCTAAAGTCTGATCATTATGCAAATAGAATCGATTAATTTTATCTAATCCGCAGGAATCAAAAACCGGATGGGATGAAATTAAGGTAAGAAAAGTTGAAAAAATACTCCTACAATTATAGTTATTTTACAAACCTTTGGTAATTAGAGATGTCATACTTACGGTGTTGTGTCCGCATTTTCACTACAGAAGGAAACTGTCCTTGCGGTCGAGTAGCCCATGAGCATGCACAGGTAGATGAACACGTAAAATTTCATTTTATGTGTCTAGCAACTTATTTTACACTAAATGCAGTTTGGGAAGTATCAATAGTCACATACTATATATAGGGAATAGATTTTTTTTTGGTGTCGGCATGATTAATGAAATCGCATTTCCTGTTTTAAGTATTATCATTTTTCAATATTTGCGATTATTTTTTTAGTTAGTATCTTGCACACTTAGAGTTCGTCGAAATAAGACATGAGTAAATGATTCGTCATTGTCAAATTCATTTATTTACGTCATTCAAATAACATAAGACCAATAATATGCTTCAATTTGTGCATGCTATTTATAAATGACGTTGAACCTGTGACCATCTTGAGAATTGTTATGTCAATTTTCGTGGTTATTTGATTAATTAGTTATGTTCCTTTAATAGTTTTCTTGAAAAATAAAACCACATTGAGGAAAAACTCTGTATATTTTATCCAAACGTTTCAGTCTTATACTAACTTAGTTCGGACAATTTTTCATGGCATAAATAAGGAAATACTTTCAATCTTTCTGACAGACACAATATTTATAGTGTAGTGGTTACTGTAATGTTGCCGACTTACTTAGAGAAACTTAATACTCGTAATAGTGAAATCAAAGGTCCGTTTACAAATATAGATCCTTATATTTATTGCTAAATGTTTTCTGATATTTGATGATAGTTGTGACATATCTGGTTTTGTTTATGATTGGCAATAACATCTGTATATTTCAAATCCTCTAAATATTTCAGGGCCTAAATCAGATCTTGTTTTCAGTGGCAATAAAATAAAAAATTCACATAATGGAGAAAAAAATTAAAAATTAAAAAATTAACAATCTCAAATTTAGCATTCACAATTTAGCGTATTTGATATATACAGCGTAGCACTAAAATGCTCAGTAAAAATGTACAATCTCTTACATCTAATAGTCTGCTTGAAATGTATTAAATAAAAGCGATTATATCGCTAGTACTTCTGTAGAATTAGTCGGTCCTGGTTACCATTAATCAAGGATGATACTCATAGTCATTTATAGGTTTTATTTAATGGCTTTAATGGGATCTCTGGGATATCAGAATTCGTTGATTTCAACTTTTTGGCTACTGCACTATGTTATAAAAAAGTTGCAACATTAAATACTGATGATAACTGTTTCAAATTATTCCAATTTGAAAGAAGCTCTATAACTCAACTGAACGTTAGAATTTAGTGCTGCCCGGTATATATCATATTAGCAGTAAGTTCTCTTAGTTACATCAGTTTATATTGTCAAGTATTTAATGTTCGTTTGTCATTGCAAACGTTTTTATTTTAACATCTTTGTTTAGTGAAAATCATAAATATTATGCATTGCAAAACATGCACTGATTGATAATGACTCCAGGCCTGGATCTGAATTGCCGCCACAACAGATCATTAAACAAATATACAATGTGTCCCAGATAAAAAACTACATGGGGATTTCCGAAACGGCTTAAATAAGAAAACCGCTATTCCAAGCTCCATTAGGTGCTGTATCGAAATTTAAAATATCTACCCCTAATTTCGATACATCACCTGATTTGGCTTGGTATAAACCAATTTATTTCCTATTTAAGGCACCCTGTATCCTCATGTAGTTGCTTTTATCTGGGAAAAAAGGCATAACAAACATATCTGAATAGAGAAAGGTAGTTTTTTAAAATTGAGGTACTAGAATGTGTTCCATCTTTAAATTTGAAAAACTACAGAGGGTAATACCCAAGTATGAGCAAAATTATTAAATACCTATTTTCAAATTGGTGGCCAGCAAAACTTCATACAGAGTGTTTCTAAGCTTCTGCTGTGTATAGAACTCATTAAAATAAGCCAAAAAGTCGCTATTAACATGTGCCCTAAAACGCACCGTTAGGAAGTTATATGCCCTTAAACACTGCAAAGCTCGATTGACAGTTTATCAAGAACTGTATTTATCGATTGTGACAACTTTAGTGTCTGATTTGCCATGGGAAACAGATTTTTGTAATTTTTGTTCTAATTTTCAAAGTCAGTTTACTCAAAAACCATTGGAAATATCGATTTGGACAAACCTAACTTTTTCCTTAAAATTGTTAAGATGTAATAAATCTGTAAATAATATTGTAAACCAATTCAAATAAAAAAATAGGGGAGAAACCATTTGGGCCGAAAACCCCCTTAACCAACCTAAATCGGATAAATCTGATTTTTTTTTTAGAAAAACGAAGTACATATATTATTTAACGTAAAAAGTTATGTAAGATCCATACATTTGTTTGTATTTATTTTCGATCGTTTTTGTCAATAACAGAAATAAAAAAACAGGTTTGTTTGAGCCCTTTTAAGTGCATATAACTTCCTAAGGAGGCGTTTTAGGGCACATCTTACTTGGGACTTTTTGGCTTATTTTTGTGTTCTATACATAGCAGAAGTTTGGAACCTTACTTTAGGAACACCCTGTATAGAACTTTATGGTTAACTTGGCACCAATTTCAAAATAAAAGTTTACTTATTACAGAAAAATATTATTTGTTCCTTTTTGGTTAAATCTCTTATGCCTCTTTATTTATTCAGTCTGTGCTTGTATCCCTGCTACAGTATGTTCCATTGGAGCTTTCAATCTGTTAAAGAAAAAGAAGAATAAACACTATAGCATGAAGTAATTCATATCAGGATTTGTTAATCGACACCAACTTTGACATTAACAATTATGAAAACAATCAATAAAAACATTTTGACCACTGTTCCAGTGTGAATAAGAAATCTCCAGTTGCTAGATTTTGCAATGTTATTTCCAATTTCACTTTTGCTGGGATAGCGTTTCGCATTGTACTTTTTTGATGTATGGGTTTCTACATTAGAAACTGAGTCGGTTGAATGTGACAATGATTTCAAATTCTGTCAGTATCTTCTTCTCATATTAGTACTCGCAATCCAGTACTTGCTCCAATGTCTTCATTCCTGCTTATCCAATTACGGATCCATGTCGTTCTATTCCTTCATTTCACTTTATTGATGATAGAAGTTATTGCACGCATTGTGCTGCAAGCAATTAGCCATTAAGTGACATGTCTGTATGAAGTATTTGCTCTGGGCAAGCTTATCCAAGGACATGTTTAAAACGAGTATGCGTTTTTCAGGTTTCTCAGGTAAATCTGTAGTGTCAATGAGCATGCAATAAGCAGAACTCTCGACCTTCTGGAAGCTAGTTCTACAGTTTAGCAGAACTTCAACTACATTGTGGTACCCTATATGCATCCATCTTTTTAACATTGTATTGAGTAGATACCAATTTCAAAAACGTTTCTAAAGATGTACCGAATCGCCATAGCTCTATTGTTAGCTATTTTCGATGCTTTACTGTTTAAGAGAATAGAGCAATCAGAGACCGCCATTTTTTGTAAAATAATTTAAAATGAACAAATTGGAAAATGAGCATAATCTTTAATTACGAACATTGGTATTCTCTTATTCCACTTAACGAACTGGAATCTATTTTAATATAAGTAGTATATGTCTAAGTGCTTCTTGGGAAATAACACCACAGTTTAAAGAAAATTGCTGTATATTCCAAACGTGTCTAGATCAGACCCCGTTGTCAATGGTTAAGAAACTACGGATTAAAAAGGCACAATTCTAAGATGTAAATTCAAATATTTGACAATGTGTATTATTTGATTTTTGACGTAACTAAGAGAATTTTATTTGTAATATACAGGGTAGCACAGAAATTTCGAAAGATCATATAATCATAAAGTTCCTTTTAAATTGGAAGAATTTCAAAGGGAGATCTTCAGAATTTTATGTGGCGCTCCTAGGTGCGACTTTGTTATAAGATGTGCATTCGCCAAAAATGCAACCAAAGAACTTTGTTGATTCAGTGATCCCATTAAAATCATAAGGGAAAACCTAGGAAAAACCTTATGAATTATCCCGATATTGGGTTGTTCACAAGGGCATGACCATTAGCAGTTTCTTCCTTAATCATCGGCAACCAAGAACGACTGAATTCTACGGAGGTAGTAGCGATACAATCGTTTTCATTTAACAAAAATAAAGCAGACTCTTTTAGTTTTCTTTTGCTGTTGTCTTCTTCTTTGTATAATATAACTGAATTTTGAAACTGTACTTTATGACCAAGGTCCCAAGCATGTTCACATATTTTGGATTTTTCAAATCGTGGTTTTTTTATGTAATTTTTGTGTTCGTGTATTTGAACATTCAGAGGTCTAGCGGTTTCTACAATATATAATTTATTACATTCACACGGGATTTTATAAATGCATTTTTTTGTATTTTGAGTTGTGTTATTTGGTTTGGTTTTTGATATAATTGATTTTAGTGTATTTCTTGTTTTAAATGATGTTTTGATATTATATCTGTTTCCCGTTGTTAGGGATTGTTTGGTATTCCAATTTGTTTAACTCGTTATTAATAACAACCAACACCAAACTTCACCAAGCAACACTGACTCCCAAGATAATCACATTAATACAATAACTATACCATACATACAGGGTCTATCAGAAATACTAAAAAGAGTAGGAAACAGATAAAATATCAAAACATCATTTAAAACAAGAAATACACTAAAATCAATTATATCAAAAACCAAACCAAATAGCACAACTCAAAACACAAAAAATGACATTTATAAAATCCCGTGTGAATGTAATAAATTCTATATTGCAGAAACCTCTAGACCTCTGAATGTTCGAATAAACTAACACAAAAATTACATAAAAAACGACAATTTGAAAAATCCAAAATTTGTGAACATGCTTGGGACCTTGGTCATACAATAGAGTTTCAAAATTCAGTTATATTACACAAAGAAGAACACAACACCAAAAGAAAACTAAAAGAGTCTGCTTTAATTTTGTTAAATGAAAACGATTGTATCGCTACTACCTCCGTAGAATTCAGTCGTTCCTGGTTGACGATGATTAAGGAATAAATTGCTAATGGTCATGTCCTTGTGAACAACCCAATATCGGGATAGTTTATAAGGTTTTTCTTAGGTTTTTCCCTTATGATTTTAATGGCATCACTGAATCAACAAAGTTCTTATAAGAAAGTCGCACCTAGGAGCACCACATAAAATTCTGAAGATCTCCGTTTCAAATTCTTCCAATTTGAAAGGAACTTTATGATTATATGATTTTTAGAAGTTTCTGTGCTACCGTGTATTAAAATTACTAATAAAATTCTCTTAGTTACGTCAAAAATCAAATAATACACATTGTCAAATATTTTTATTTAAATCTTAGAATTGTGCCTTTTTAATCCGTAGTTTCTTAACCATTGACAACGGGGTCTGATCTAGACCCCGAAACGTTTGAAATATACAGCAATTTTCTTTAAACTGTGGTGTTACTTCCCAAGAAGCACTTAGACATTGAAAAATATGCCACAAGTATCATTCAGAAAACAATAAGTAGTATATTTGTAATGTAGTAGAACAAACTACAGGTAAGAGTACATCCGGACAACACAATAGAACGACAGAACACTTATGGAAAGACAAATTCAGAAAAAGGTCAAAGAACTTTTACGTCTCTTGGTCCAAGACTATATAATTTAGTAACAGTAGATATAAAAGAGATTAATAACCTAAATTTTTTTAAAGATATATCAAAAATCTGGATACTTTCACACCACAGACTACAAATTCACCATTATCTGCATTTAAAAAATACCTAAAACCTTTAAAAGGGTGTGGTATCAATAAACGTTTGATTTCAAATATATTTTGTTTTGTAATTAAAACAATTTTATTATATAATATGTTTAAATGTATTAATTTTAGGAATTTATTCATGTAATAGTAATTCAAATCGAAAGTCCTCTTTGATGACAAACCTTGTCTACAGTAAATAAAAAATTAACATGGAATGATTAATGTGTACGTTTTAAACCATGTAAAAAAGTCTGTTTGTAAAGAATAACTTTTTTCTATATCTAAGTATTTCTTGGGAAATAACACCACAGTTAAGAAAATTGCTGTATATTCCAAACGTTTCGGGGTCTAGGCCAGACCCCGTTGTCAATGGGTAAAAAAGGCACAATTCTAAAATGTAAATTAAAATATTTGAAAATATGTATTATTTGATTTCAGACGTAACTAAGAGCATTTTATTTGTAATATACAGGGTAGCACAGAAACTTCTAAAGATCATATAACCATAAAGTTCCTTTCAAATTGGAAGAATTTGAAAGGGAGATCTTCAGAATTTAATGTGGCGCTTCTAGGTGCGACTTTGTTATAACTATGGTGTGATTTCCCAAGAAGTACTTAGACATTGAAAAATGTGCCACAGATATCATTCAGGAAATAACTTTTTTCTCTTAAAATTATTAATAAAAAGAAATCGTTTGATTTATGAATACACACTGTATCTACATATTAACTCACATTAATTTTGTTTAATTCTTTTTACTTACAATTTACTCCAAGTTCCGAACAGTTAATACCAGCGACGCCACCAAGGAATATAAGAAAATAGGTAAAAAGTTTTTCCCCATTCTCTAAGAAACGATACATGCCATGTTATTGAAAAAAATTTCAGACCACTTTGAGATATCGCGGAACTAATCCAATTTCATTTCAATTTGTCCCACGTTCCGAATAATAATATTTCAAATTTTAATAATACCAGCGACTCCACCAAGGCATAGAGTATAGGTAAAAATGGTTTTCCCCCATTTTCTAAGAAACGATACAAGCTCTGTTAATGAAAAAATATGGGACCACTTCGATATCCCCCAAAAAGGATCCAGTAAAATGGTCGAAATTCCTTAAGCCGTTTCCGACTAATCGGTGAACAAACATAAAAAAAATAGATACAAACGAATTGAGAACTTCCTTTTTTTTGAAGTCGGTTAAAAATTGAATAAAACTCTTATATAGGGTGGTCCATATATTTCATAAGCTGTTTCTTTTTTTTACAAGCGTGAAACCGCGGGTAACGGCTAGTCTATACTATAATAAAATTTATGTTTTTCTGTTTGTTTGTTTGTTTGTTCGGGCATCACGTAAGCACTACTAACCTGATTTTGCTGGAACCTTTTTTGTTGAAATGCCTATAGTTTGACATAAAATCTGGTTGATATGCTCTGCTCCTAAATTGACAGAAACGGTAGATATGGAGAAAAAACTTCTATCATATTGGATAACACAATTACTCTATTGTATCCACCGCAAGCAACAAATATTAGATACTTGAATCAGCTTAGCTTTTATTCAAAATTCGGAATATTCCAACGTAACATGTTTCGATTTAAAAATAATAATTTGATCAAGTGCGAGTTGGACTCGCATACTAAGGGTTACGTACCACTTTCAAGATTCTAATATTCCAGTTTCAGTCAAGCAGAGAATGAGTGCATTTTATTATATTTGCACTAATATCTTTTAAAGGAAGCGTTTTCAATTTATAAAAAATATACACTTTCATTTTCCAAGCATAGACTTTTTATTTTATCTGCTTCAGGATTCGCTTGATTTTTATAAGAATACATATGTATGTAATTTTCTAATTTGGCCCCAAAAATTAACATTAGAGTTTTATTTTACTAATAAACTTTCAGAGAAGTCTTTTATAATCTACTGTCTGAGTTTTGAGTCTGTGTAGATTGGAAGATAAAGGGCAAAATAGGTCAAGTTTTAAATTATAAATTATTAAATCTGTTATTCGAATTATTAAATAATACAAATAAAATATATTTTTCAAAATTTAAATAGTGTAGATTGTAGATTCCATACCCGGGTGAAAACGCGGGTAATGGCTAGTTAGATATAAATTTTTGTACCATCTCCAAATTATTTCGTCGACCATTATTTCGAATTGATTCTACGTTCTTCCATATAAACTGTGACAAAATAAATAATTAAATTGTTTACACTGCTCTACAGACTCCTCGTTGGTACAATGGTTTCGCGATAAAAGTAGGGTCATAATATAATTTTCTCTGTTTTTTGTTCTGGTTACGAAAGTTTAATTCCACCTTGTAGTTTCTTCCTAGTAAACATAAACAGCGTCTTCTTTTTCTATTGGTCCGCTCAAAACAATCGAGAGAGAAGCGTTCGCCATTTTTTTGTGTGTAATCTTTGTGTAAGACCGTATCCAACACGATATAAGCGGCGCAGATTATACTATGTGTCAACGTGTCAGCCGCAAACTATGAAATACATAGAAATCATTAATGGTGTCCTTATTGAAAAAAATGCCTGCAACTGTAGCGATTTTGTATTGTATCAGCCAGTTGTTTTGTTTTCACCCGCAGTAGACATTTTCAGACATTCAGACACATTGCTCCCAATGTTCTCAGCGCGAATATCGCGTTCACGTATTACTTAGCTTTAGAGTTAATATCACTAATTAAAAAATAATTTCTCGAAAACATAAATATTTCTTGAATTGTTCTTAATTCCTTTGGAATAGTTTCTTTACAATTTTAGCATAGGTATTAGCCACTTCTTGGTTTTGCTTAAACGGAAATTAATTCCTTACAGTTTTTAGACAATCAAAAATAATCCACTCTGTACCAATTTCACGTAAATTACTTCATGTCGGTTAGTATGTTTAATTTTTTTTTCATACATATTGCAAATTGTTCTGATTAAATGGTGTTTTAACTTCTGCTTCAGGTTTATGTTAAAGGAAACTAGTACAGGTAGGTAAAAACAATTTTATTATAAAGTTCTTGTGCTTTTCATAAATTTATATTATTTCGTGTAAGATTGAATTACATAACTTAATGCTTTTCCAACTAGTGAAGTGAATTTAAATTCAACAAATCTTTGGTTAACTCCTCCTGCAATTTGTTGAACTGTACCGCTGCTTTGATCTCCAGAAGTGTCGATAACCTTAAAAAATAATTTTTTTAGTATGATAATTTGATTGTCTAATAACATATCACTTTTATTCCTATTCAATGCCATTTCAGCAGATATGAATAAAGGTACAATTTTGTTGAAATGTGAAGCATTCTTTATTATTTATTTAGTTTGATAAATATTTCTTACTTCAATCTTGCTATATCAGTTTTGTAGTGAACTAAAATACTAATACTAAACACGACGTGTTGTGTCTTCACAATCTATGTTAATTTATCAACGTCAACGAAATTTTTCACGCTGTTTTGGTTACTGTAACGAAATGAACACTGTTTTCAAAATTTCATTGAGATTGTTAAATTATGGTAGGTTAAGAGGACAAAATACGGCGTGTTTACTTCTATTTAATTTTATCATAAAACTGACTACAATGCAAAATTCAATTAAGCAATTTGTAACACAGTAACGAAACAAAAAGTATGATAAAATAACAATGAATTTCGACGGATATTAGCAAACCTTGTTATGAGTATGTATCATTAAAAATAAACGTTATATCCCATTTCATTCAAAGTTGTCCTGTTTATTCACATCTGTAAAGTTTAAAATCAAAATATAAAACTGTTTCTCCAAATATTGGCCTGTACAGAGTATTTGATAAAATATGCGTTAATGCTCGGGTAAAAATTTGTCAACCAAAACTAAGAAAAAAATATAAAGAGATATAGGTCCGACAATGCTTAGTTTCCAAACTAAATGGTTTAAACATCATTAATAATGAGTAATAAAATTGACAAGCTATTCGAGTCAATATTTTCATGCGAGCAAAATGTCTAACGACGAAGTTTGGGCTGCAGTCCAGTCATGATAAAGCTTATTTTTTATTTGCTCCTAAGCCGGTAAACATCTATATAACTTTATATACACTCATTTAAAAACTCCCTTTCCTTATATTTTGATTTTTGATTTGAAATTTGATTATCGGGTTTCAAGATTTACTTTTAACCAATTAATCATCGTTTTCATAAGAATAACTTTTATGTTTATACATTTTTATAGATCCTGGAAATATATGAATACACATACAGATTTTGCAGTACTAATCAGCCCACCACCAATCAAAAACATTTTCCCCCCCGAAAATATTGTCCAACCCACACCTTAAAAATTTTCTGGCTACGGCCTTGAAAGTGACAACTAATCGCAACAGACAGTAAACAATATTGCCCAATAAAATTTAAGCTCGTTCCAACTTATGTTCAATCATTGGGCGATTTTCTGATATTACTCCTACACGTTTATAGGTTTATAGGAGGCATTAGATAATGATCAAACTGACCATCAAGGCAATTGCAAGCGTCTAGGATTTGGTATTTATTTATATCAGGTGAACGAGCTTACGTATCATCAGGACCTCAACGTCAACGAGATAAACCCGGACATATGCTGGAAGCATTAGCAAAGAAATCAAGTACGGCGAGTTATCAAGGATAAAATTTAAATGAGATGCATAGTTAAGCTTACTAAGTAAAATATCTGTATAACTATTAATTCAATTAATAATGCTAGAATTGATTACATTCAAAAATTTTTTTTCCTTTCTGGTCCAAGTCTGTGAACTTAGTATACCTTGTATATATTTTCTGGTTAACAAGACTTTTATTGTGAATAGTTCAATATTTGTATTTGGTATTTGTGGTTTGTTAAATCACTTAAAACACATTATCATTTTTTTTCATGAGCACAAAATCTTTACCCAAGAACACTTGAACTCTTGTAAAGTAGGCGTTGATATTGTCATTCGAAGCATTTCTGTGTCATTTGGAATAGATACTCCGTTATATTCAGCGCCTAGAATCAAACTTCATTGATTATAGAGAACCGGTTTGCCCTAAGCCACATAGGATATTGTCAATTAATACCTTGGTAATTCCAACTTAGTGTTTTGGAATGTTGATGGAAGAGTCTATATACTTACATAAATACAGCTAATGTTTGTATCGTACAGTCCAACAGCAGGTTCTCTAACTGTTCTAATAAGAGTAGTCAATATCACTCCAGGAATCTTAAGTGTTACATTGGCGACCATTTTAACCCTACAAATAATGAAGACATTATTAATAATTAAGAACTTAGTTTTTCGTATTAAGGCTAAGGCTAAGGCATTAGGTTATATATAGGAATGGGTAACTAATTTAACACTGTCAGCATATTCAAATAGAATTTTAGTACAGTTCCTATTTTTGAATATTTCAAATTCGGATTTGAACAAACTTCAGCTGTAATTTTCGATCCTTCTGAACTTAACAAAATAAATAATTTTTTAGGTCAAGTACAGGCAAAATATATTTTGATTTAGTTTATTAAGTTTGAAATTAATTTATTTGTTTAAGAGATCATGGGTATGCGTTCAACCAATATTCGTTTCTACAATTTTGTTTAATCAATTAGCCATTAAAACACTGCCGTTTCTTTGATATGAATTTTAGAAAGAATTTATTCTAATGATGAAAAGAATTTTCCAAATTAGTGTAGCTTGTTTTTGTGTAGCAAGCAAATCACAATTTTTAATTGCATTTATTTACTGTTCATTAATCTCGATTCTGCTACATTTCTGGTTCACAATGTATTGTTCTCTCACTAGATTAACGGCCATTCTAACTTAACTATGCTGTTTAATTTTCTAGCTCTACTCGTCCTACTATTCCACCAATTTTTTAAATGTCTAACATTCATCGAACTCAAAACTTCTTTCTTACCCAGTGACGGTTTCTTATATTACTTTAGAAATTTACAAAGGATACAAATGTTCATCGAGAATTAATTCTGATTATTTTCTTGCTTTAACTCGAAACTTCCATAAGAATTTTAAATATACATGTTTTCCCGCATTAGACCGCATTAGACTATCCTTGCTAATGCATAAAAGGGATATATCTTCCAGAATTTGTCTTCAATAAGAAAACTTTTGCTAAGAAATTTTCAAAATTAATCTTTATATTGTTACGAAATTTACTTAAGCCGGCCTTGGTTTCATTCCAATACGACATCAATTGCTGGGAGGACAAAAAAATTAATCTCCAAATAGTTCGGTAACTGTGGAATTGATACTGGATTTTAAAAGGAGCGGCCCATTATTACAGCAGGCTAAGAGCTTATGTTATATTATATTTGTGATATTCAAATCAGCTGTTGTGTATATTTGATGTAAATATAAGTTTCTAGAAATTGAGAGTGCAAAAAAGTTAGTTTTACAATTTTAATTAAAGCCACGGAGTTTATAACAATATTATAAAAACTCCCAAAATATTTCGTTCGTTCAATTTCTAGAGGGTTTTTCACATTTTTTCCACGGTGTGAGATTTTCTATATACTCTAAAAACTTAAGATAAGTGTGTTTGCACTGATCTCTGCTTCGTTTATTATAAACTGTTTCAAACCACAGCCACATGTAAATATATATTTAAATTTGTGTTGTTACCTAGTGTATATCATATATCGCATAACATAAAATAGAGAGTAACACTTTGACAATCGACCAGTAGTGTATTTTGTATTTTTGAAAGTGTTAAGTTGTTTAAGGTAAAATAACTTATATATGTTGTTGAAATCTGTACATGACATATTGAGTTCGACAGTTTCTTTAACTAACATGAAGAGTATTAGTAAGGAATACTTGTGACGCAAGTGGTAAATATAATAAAAAGTTGTTATATAGTGGTTGCAGTTGCCCATATATATTTATTTTATTAATTCATTGTCCTTCACTATATATATATATATATATATATATATATATATATATATATATATATGTTTTTAAGATTTCGCGGACACTAAATGTATTAGATGAATTCCCTGAAACCATCTATTACATATATATATATATATATATATATATATATATATATATATATATGTATGTATACTAATACACGGTTAGATTAACATCGCCTGTATCAATTGCTGTTATCAGATATGAAATGCGCAGTTTCTAATCGATTATATCAAACTCATCTAAAATATTTTATTCTAAACATCTTCATGGAATCCCACAAATTATAAAGCTACAACTTGGAGATTTTTGAATTTGACAGCAATATTGACAGCTGCTAATTATAAGATAATATTTTCATATTATAGGACTAAACATATCAAATGCACCTTAAATAATATACTTGCAAATGATTGCAGCATGCCCTACTAAGTAAGTACAAAACATTTGTCTTAAACAGGCAGATTTAAATTTGTTTCGTGAATCATTAGCTATTACGAAGACGAACAATTAGACAAAAAACTGTTCCTTAATGGTATATTCTTTATATTAATGTAATAAGAATTAGAATTTAACAAATGAAAAAATCAAATTTGAACCTCAATATGTCAAAAATCAAAAAAAGATATTTTTGTGGTAGCCAAGTCTTTTGAACTTGTATATTAATTTGAACCTCAACATGTTAAAATGCATATAGTTTATATGGGGAACCCATGTAAGATCTTATTTCACATATTATTTCCCAACCCAGTAAAAGATAAATTTGATCTTGAGCAATTGAACCATATCCAAAATTAGCATAAATATTTTAAAACTATTAAATTCGGTGATCAAAGTATGGCAACAATTTAAAGAAAAATAAAAAACATATAAACTAGTACCCGGTGAGATCTGTATGGTAAAAGTGAAAGATCTTCAGTGGGAATGAAATGAAACAAAATTTGTAATAAAATTCTATTTGCCTTAATATTGTAATAAAGTAAAATTTTTACATTGCTAAAAAGGAATCTTTCTAGAAAATGAAAATTATATTTTTTCGACCTACTATTGTTGATAAAACAAAATACCGAATAGTTCCCGTTCTGTAGAAAGACCGGCACATTAGAGTGTGAAAGCGGTATGATATATATGAACCGTACAGCAGCAATTTTGTTCAGTGGATATCGATGAAGTGAATCATTGCTGTAATAGTATAGTCGAAATACGTGATTTTTAGGTGGGATATTTATTGCTATCGAGTATTGGGTGAATATTAGGATTTGTTATCTTCTAATTAATTTGAACACACAGAGAAAATCTATAACAATATTTTATTTTCAGTGAGGGGCACAATATATATTCCAACCTCTATTAAACTGTAATTGTGAACTTTATTATAATGTAACAGTCATGGGTATTTCTGCTTTTGATTATGCCCATAACAAATAGGATCTGCACAATATTTCGAAAAAATGAATGTAATAGGTGGCATAACTTAGTTAAACCATCAAATCCATGAAGTTCGATAAGATTTCGACTCGGATGAATATTTTTCGTTATTTCTTCTAAAGAATCTATCGAAAGCGTAATCAATCTACCTTCCATCTGATTGTTAAGTGATATTAATTACATGATAAAAATCAGTTTGCGATATACGAAGCTTGACCGAAATGCTATCAAAAATGGAGTAATAAAAAGTTATATTCTAGTTCTATTTATAGACATATTAAAATTATAATAACGAGCTTTTTTGTTATATTGTGAGTATGTATTAAAATTCTTTCTTTATATAACATTTCTGTGATATTTTGTATATATAAATACATAAGCTAAATACAGTCTTAAAAAATAAATAATAAATAAACTTACGCGTCATTTTGGTTGGGACATAATGTAACGTCGTTTTTATATGCAAGAGCTGCACACAATACAACAAAAAGGACCAAAAGTGTTGGGAACTTCATTTCCAATTTTTGCTTATTCACTGGCTATTACTCATTTATATCAGTTCCAAATGTATTATCATGTAAATTGCGGACAAGTTCGATAGACCTTTCAAGAAATCTCGAAAATCCCTGATATGTGGAAGCCAATCAAAACACAAAACCTTGAAACCATTTGTGCAAACACTTGAATTAAAGATTCTGACAAATGATAATTATAATTGTAATACATGAGACTATTATCATAAACCTTATCAATATTTTTCTTTGCATTGAGAAAGTACTTACTAAGCAAACATATTGAATAGCGGAAATCGAATGTTGTTCTTGGCAATAGTACTTGAGGATATTGTCTGACCTTTGATATTAGAAATCGGCTAATAAGATTAATTTGATATAGTCCAGAATTGTTTAATAATTTATATTTAAAAATGGAACCACTTCCACTATCTTCAATTAAAAACCGTTTAGAAACCGTGTGCAATCAATCACTATTTTCTGACATATCTTTTTATCTGATTTAAGGTACAATTCTATTGATTTTTTCTCTAATTTATATATCTTTTAATACTAGCCACAATTTTTTTTAACTTTTTTATTTGTTTTGTAATTTAGCCCACTTTCTATAAGTGTAACTCTAATTCACACTATATTGCAACCACCCTGTAGATGTTTCTGTGTATTGGTCACCCAATATAAATTATTTCTTTATCATTTTCTGAATACCTTGTAGGACTATAATTCAACTCTATACGATGTTGCAACTGTCCTGTATAAGTATTAATCATCTCCCCCTTTTTAATTCTAATAATAATAATTTTACTTCGGATAATATGCCAGATATAAGCAAACTACTTCATGTTCCACAATATAACATTTTTTTAACCATCCTGTATAACTATAATTCCACTACACCTTATATATGCAACTTGTATATGCAACTACTCTAACATTTTTTGAGCCCTCCGCCCTATAACTCGAATACTGTATATGTTTAGTGAACCATTTTTAAGTTTTTTTATATACTCGGTATAACTAATATTTTCTTATTTCAACCACCTTTTGTATGCAACTACTTAAGTGCCACCCGATACAACATATTTTGTACCACCCTATATTATTTTAATTCTATTTCACCTTATATTTCCTTATCTGGAACTGCTTATGTACCACCCTATATCACATTTACACACCTGTCTAACTGTAATTTTACTTCGACAAATATTTAAACTGCGCACATTGCTTGCTGCTTGAATTTTATATAGTTGTTAATTACACTCCATCAATGAAATAAAAAAAGATCTAGAAACTCAAAAAATTTAAAGGCTATTTTGTGCTTCGACGTCGTATCAATTATAACAATTGTTTAAAAATGGTGGTCTATTTATTTAAAGAAGTGGTGCCTTTGTTTCACAAATTTATTTATTACTAGCCATTACCCAAGGCTTCATCCGCGTATGGAATGTTCAAGCTTTCGCAAAAATAAATAACTTATGAAACATATGGATTATCCTAAATTAAAAAATTCTATCTTGTTTAAACCACCCTACTTAACTATAAATCCACCAATCCCGAATATATTTTACTCTAACTGCAATTACTTATGCGCGACTCTATATAACAATTTAATTTAACATTTTTTAATCACCTTGAATAACTGTAACCCTACTTCACCCTATACTGCAACCAGCCTGTATATGCTGCTATTTATTTGTCACCCAATATAAATTTTTGAACACTTGACTATAATTCCTCTCTACCGTATATTTCAGCTATGCAACTGCTGTATAACAATTATTTCTGATATTTTGAACCACGTTTTAAAGTACAATTTCTCTTTACCCTATATTTAATTACCCTTTATATGCATATTTCTAACACTATGTCAAACACACTTTATACTATAATCTTGCTTCTCCATTTTAGATATTCCATATAGTAGAGTACAACTGTTCATCGTCTACCCTATATAACAATTATGTTTTAACTTTTTACATCCACCCTGATCGAAATACCGGTGGAACCCTTGGTGTGTCACAAATTTAAAAACGCAGTTTTGCACCCTAGCACCAAACTTTTATTTAAACACTCACCCAAATTGCAACTGCTTATTGGCCACCCTATATAACAATTTTATTTAACATTTTTTTAAACCGCTTTGTATAACTAAGTCTACTTCCATCTACATTAAAACCATTCTATATACACTGCTGCCTATTTGTTAAATATTACAACTTATTTTTGAACCACCCTGTATAACCATAATTTTATTCTACAAAATATTTCAACCACCTTATTGTGCATCTGCTTAAACAGTAAAATTTAACCCCGGTCCACTCAGTATCTTATATATGCAATTGCTTATGGAATACGCTATGTAACTATTTTTGAACCACTCTTGAATATAACTTTTTTTGTACCACCCTGTATAACAATAAATCCATTAATGTCTAATATATTTCACCAAAACCGCAGCTGCTTATTGGACTCCATTTATAACATTTTTTATGGCATGTTTTTTATTCACCTTGTATATATAACAATTACCCCGTATACGCTATTGCTTATGGGTTAACCAATATAACATTTTTTAAATAATTAATTCATTATTATGAGCTACGTTATTTCACAATTTTTCTTCATATTTTTTTAACTACATTATAACTTGTAATTGCTCTCCACACTTCATTTAAACCACACTTCATTTACAAGTTTTTCTAACCTTGATTGAATCACACTGTATAACTATAACATTACTGCGCCCTATGTTTCAGATACTCCATATATGCAACTGCTAAATAACAAAATTATTCTAGCATTTTTCACCCACCCTGTATAATTATAACTCTACACCACGCTATATCTCAACAACATTTTATATGCAACTACTTATTTGCCACCCTGTATCCTTACGATCTTACCCCACCCTATCTTTCAACCATCCGGTAAATGGAACAGCTTGTAGATCATTACATTACTTATTTGTTAAACCCACCTGTATAGCTGTAATTATACTCCGTAAGATATATCTCACCCATCTTACATATGCAACTGCTTGTGGATGTAAAACAAGATTTTAACCACAACATAAACTATAATTCCACTCCATCTTATATTTCAAACACCCTGTATGAGCAACTGCTTGTAACCCTTCTTCAGTCCATAACTATAATATCTTATGAACATAATTCAAAGATCCTAACTGCTTACATTTTTTTCTAAGATTATTTATCCAAACTATAAACATTCTACCATTTTTCAACCACTTGGTATATGGAACTGTTTATGGCCCACTCAATATAACTTTTTGAGACCACCCGTATAACTAATTACACTCTCCCTTATGTCAACCATATTGTATATAAGCAGCTGCTTATAGGACACCAAATATAACTTTTTTTAGATTTTTTAAATACATTTAATTCTACTCCGCTCTAAGTTTCCTATATACAGAACATCCTGTAAAATTACGGTTGATATATCAGTTATTTTTTTTTGAAATCGAAACATGTTACATTGGCACATTCTGAATTTTGAATAAAAGCTGAACTGATGCCAGTATCTAGTATTGTGTGCGTGCGGTGGAACCAATTGAGTAATTATATTACCCAACATGTTTTTTTCGCTATATCTACCATTTCTGTCAATTTAGGTAGATGAAATGTCTACCAGATTTTAAGTGAAACTATAGCATATGCAATAAAAAAAGATTCAGCAAAATCAATTGAGTAGTTCTTACGTGATGCCCGAACAAACAAACAAACAAACAACCAAACAGACATTATAATAGTATAGATTAACAACTGAGTGTAACGATTGGTATGTTGTTTTCCCAAATTTAGCAACACGCTGTGGAATGCTATAATGTCTCCATGATCAAGTATCATCTTGTACAATGATTCATGAGAAAGTACCTCCGCATTTCATTTAAACCATGCTTCATTTGCAACTTTCTCTAATCTTGTTTCAATCACACTGTGTAACTATAACTTGACTTCGCCCCGTACTTCAGGTATTCCATATATGCAACTGCTCATGCTGTACCGTATATAACAAAATTTTTCTAAAATTTGTGTACCCACACTGTATAATTATTGTTACGAGAATTCAACCGTCAGCTGATGCAATCGGCCATCAACCAATTCATGGAAGGGACATTATTCCGATAAATTCGTGGAACCCGAAATGTTTGTCTCTGAACCGGCGGACTGCTGCCGTTACTAGGAATTCCCTTAAAGCTTCCAGAACATGATGGAACTTCCCGATGGTTCGTGGACGTACCAGACAATTCCAAGATAAATGTATAAATAAGAAACAGCTCGCGATAGGAGGCATTCAGTTTTCGTCGGTCGTTTGTACAGTTAAGATAAAATGTAAATAGTAGTTTCTGTGAAGATAGATTTGTGTAAAGTAGTGGAAATAAATTAGAGTGAGTTGGACTGTGTTTTTAAATAAATCCAAGAACTGAATTGAACCCGAGTGTGAAAATAAAAACATTACAGTGGTGTCAGGTGTGGGGTGTATTTGTGGAACTTTAGAAGTAAAAAATAAATAGACGAATAATGTTTAAAACAGTGAATTTGGACCAATTGAAAGTGACGGACTTAAAAAAAGAACTTGAGGATAGGGATTTAGAAATTAGTGGGAAGAAAAGTGAATTAGTACAACGGCTACGAGATGCTCTAATAAATGAAGGTAACGATCCGGATATCTATTTATTTGAGATTTCTGGTACTGGGGACATGAGCATGCTTTTAAAACAAATGGAAGAAAATTCTAAAAATTTGGAAGAGGACTGAGAAGATAAATTGTTAGAAAATGCTAAGTCCTTAGAAAATAAATTACAAACATTACAAGAAAATTCTAAAACCCTCGAAAACAAATTACTAGAAAATTCTAAAGCTCTAGAAGACAAACTGCTAGAAAATTCTAAAACCCAGAAGCCAAATTACTAGAAAATTCGAAGTCTTTAGAGGATAAGCTACAGAAATTACACGAAAATGTTCAATCCTTAGAAAAAAATTTGAAAAGCAACGTTCAGGAAAATTCAGAAATTGTAGTAGAGAAAATAGTCCAGAATGAAGCTCGGATGGAAGAGCTAAAGCAGTCAATGGTCGAAGAGCTGAGTCAGACGACAGTTAAAAACGAAAGGCGCATAGACGAGTTAAAACAGATAATGGAAGGCGAGATCACCAAAATAAAAGAACAGGTAGTGGTAAAACAAAGGGGAGAAATACCATCAAAGACCGAAAGCAGCAGCAGTCTGGAAGTAATTGATTCGAAAATTGGCTTCAAGGGAACAAGACAAAAAATGAAACCTCCACAATTTTATGGAAAATCATCATGGACTAACTATAGGCGCCAATTCGATGCTGCAGCAAAGTTAAACGGATGGTCGGCAGAGGAGAAGCCAATAGCACTAACACTCGCCTTAAGAGGGGACGCTACCGATATTTTGCAAACCTTAAATGCCTCTGAGCAAGAAGACTGCGAACTGAGGTATGGACAAACGCATTTGGAGCACGTTTATCACTCCCAATTGAAAAATCGCTACCAGAAATCGAATAAATCCCTTCAAGAATTTGAAGCTGTTGTTACCCGTCTGGTTCGCCTCGCCTATCCAGCCATACCGGAAATTGTGATAGAAAGGTTAGCAGTGCAAGAATTTTTGGATGGACTTCGGGACCACGAAGCCAGACAAGCATTGACCCTAGCTCGACCGACTCAATTAGTGGATGCACTGGCTCGAGCTCTGGAATTCGAGGCAGCCAAAAATACCTGTAGAGGTCAGGGCAGAGTCCGTATCATTGAAGGAGAGTCAGAAGAAGGCGGATATGATAAGGCCTCAGTAAAGAAGATAGTAGAGGAAGTTCCTACTGAAAAAAGACTAGTGAGATGTCGGAAGTGTCGTAAGGTAGGACATGTCCAGAGCCGTTGCAAGGAGCAACGGAGTCCAGACTTCCTCGCCGGGGAAACTAAAGAAGGCCTATGTAAAGGGACCATCGTCGACCTGTAGCAAACAAGTGTCAACTACCAACGTATATGTCGCTTCGCTAGGCAACCACGTTAACAGTGTCTTTGTAGATGGCCTTATTAATAGGAGACAATTTGCAATCCTGCTGGATACTGGCGCGACGAAAACAGTAATGAGGTTTTAGAGGCAATTATAAAACCAACAAAATGGCAACTGCGAACTGCGACAGGAGAAGCAGCGAAAGTCCATGGTGAAATAGAGGTTGAAATGACCTTGAGAAACACAACCTTCTTACATCGGGCATTAGTGGCAGACATCGAAGAAGTGGTGCTTCATGGAAAAGATGAAATAAAGCTTCAAGCCATCTTAGCAGAGGATGTCAATGTTCCGGAAAGAGCTGAAATCATTATAGATGCTTGCTTAGATGGGAAAGCTCAAGTTGGAACAGTAATAATGTTTGATCCCGAACTTAACGACGGAAATGTAGGCAGAGGAGTCGCACTGGGGAAGACTCTGTTTCGTGCCAGGGAGATTGTTCCAGTAAGAGTAATGACCTGAATCATTACGCGGTTGTGCTAAAGAAAGGAACACTCTGGGCCATTGTTCACAGTTTCCTCTGTAGTCC